>LFYR01001177.1:26645-81849 GCA_001185155.1 Zostera marina | reverse complement strand
TGGGATCGGCGAGTTCAACTCAAACATCGGCGAGTCTGGATCCTAAGTCGCCGATATTGCCTCCAAACTCAGGGGCTGAAGTTGAAGAATTTGCACCTATTCAAGTGGTGCAAGCTGAGAGGCCGGTTGATGAATCTGAGAGGCCTAAAAAAAGAAAAAGAAAGCACCCTAAACACGCGAAGAACTCATCTTGCGAGGGTAGTACCCCCATTCCTCCTACTTACGGGATGAGGGGTAGAGGAAAGACGCATTTCTCCTCCGCGGAGGGTGTACGGGTTCCTGAGCCCTTTGACTACGATCAGGAACTAGAACTGGACCGCGGCCAGAGCCGACGCCGCACTGATCCTGCTGATGGATCACAGACTCCTCCTCCCACGGAAGTGGATAAGGATGGAGACCACGTGAACCTCCCATTCTATGAGGGAGTGGAGAACCACACCGGCTACGCTCACTGTGAAACCTTGCCGGGTGGTGAGATTAGACTGTTACCCCTCAGTGACACGAGCGAGGGGTCTTTTGAAGAAGTTTTTATTAATGCACCTCTTGTGCCGCTGAATGAGACCGTACATCCATTCTCCATCACTTCTGCGCTTGAAGCCCTAGAAATTCTGCGCAAGATTCGTATATCTGGGCACTTGCGATTCTGGGGGTCGCTTTATCAGCCCGCGAATCTTCCTCTCGCGGGGTTCCAAGCCATTCTCCGACTTTACTTCAGGCACTTCTCCATGCTGCCCATTCCTGCATTGATGAGTGAAGTGTTGTTGCAAGGGGGTGTGTCGCTGTCGCAGATGCAGGCAGCGTTTTTTGTTTATCTGAGAGGGTTCTCCAACATCTGTTGGAGTTTGAATATCCCTGCAACCGCCGCCTTGTTCTTCTGGTTGTTTAAGTTTGTCAAGGCACCCGCTTCCGAATCTGGTCGGTTGGGGTTAGCGAAGAGGTTCAGCGGACGTGAGCTGATCATAGAACTCCCCACTAACTATGGGCCACAGTGGAAGAGCGAGTTCTTTTTTATTGACTCGATGTTCGTACGCGGGAGTCGAGAGAGCTGGGCCAACGCTCGCCGCGTACATCTGGATGTTCCTTGCGCTCTGAGCAAGGCGGAATTGAAGCACGTGAAGAAGATCTCTTCAGCTCTTGCTTCTTTTCGATGTGGACAAGGAGTTCCTAGCAGATTTCGTGCTTCATCAGACTTCACTTTTTCTGACGTGACACACTACATGCGGTCGGAGGACCCTTCTGGAAATCCTATCAAGAAGAAGAAGGGAACACATCTCTACCGTGAGGCGGTGCTTCCTCATTTGGCCGTGAGACTGCGCGGCGCTAAGCTGATTCGGGAGAGGAGGCCGAAGGATCTGGTCCTCGCAGCACCTTCGAGACTGGGTCGAGTTCGAGGTCCGTACCGGAGTTTGCCCCCTTCCGGACCACTTTTGATTATCCAGGCCAGTTTGCCGATGAAGGGGTGCGAGCGAAGGCTGCCCAGCTGCTTCTGACAAAACCTGGAGATTGGATACGCGAGGAGCTCACTAAAGCTCTATCTGCTGTAAGTGACCTAAAATCGCTTTTTAACTTATGTATTTTTTTGCTAATTGTTTTTTTTTTTTGTAGGCCGCGTATCTATCGAATGCTGCTATTGGGATGCAATCATGCAATGACGCGCTTCGATCCCAACAAGAATACGACAAGCTTGATGACAAGTATCAAGCTGTCTGCAAAGAAGTGTGGTCGATGAGGAAGACCCTCCAAAGGAACAAGAAATTGGAGGAGAAGGCTGCTGAGCATGATAAGGCGATGGTGGCGAAGAACAAAGAGTGTGCTGCACACCGACCTGAGATTTTTAATCTTCGCCAAGAATGTGACTCTCTGAGAGAATCTGAATCGCGTCTCACTGCTGCCCTGAAAGATATTGAAGACTTGAAGACGCAGCTGAGTGCGGAGGTTGGCAACGCAATGGTTTATGAATAACAAATTCAGAAACTTCAAGTAGAGCTTTCTGAGTCCAACTCCGCTATGAAAGATTTGAATGACCGCTTCTCCCGATCTACGGAGAAGTCGAGAAAGATGAAGGAAGAATTAGACGCTTCTTCTGAAAAAGTCAAGGACTTGGAGTTTGAGGTTGATGGTCAGTCTGTCCAACTCCAGGACTTGAACTTTTTTGGTCCTCATGTGTTTCCAAGTTTGCCCGCCAACTTCATTTCTGATATAATGGCGTGGTTAGAAGAACATCCCGAGGTGCAGCTGGAGCACAAGGAAGCTCTTGATAAGATAAAGAGCGATGTTCGAGATGCGAGGAAAGAAGAAGACTAGGATTCCTTAGTTTTTTATTTTTGTAGTGGATTTGTAATAGATTTTTGTTAATCAATGAAACTATTTTTTTTGTTAATTTTTTGTATAAATATTTTAGGGTTGTAATTTAGACTTAAACTAGATTCACAAATCGTAACTTAGCCGCTCTAGACGTAAGTTAGATTCTGCTAACTCTACTTAGCCACTTAGGACGTAAGTTTGGTCGTACGAATCGTAGTTTAGTTGCTAGTTAAACTCGAGAATGATTTATACTTCTAAATTAACTTTTAGGGTCGAAAATAGCTTGATGTAATATCCACTAATCCCTGATTCATATGTGCGAATAAGGGTTGTAGTCGCAATTCTAGGTTTACGTGTTTGAATTGGACCTATTTGATCTAACCCTGGATTTGAACCCTGAGGATGTAGTCTGACTCCTATCCTAATGACGAAGTGACTTATTGATCCGAATCAAGGCTGAAGCAACAAGATTGGATCGGATCATTGGGGCCGTAGCGACAGAATGATCTTTGTTCTATTGAGGCTGATGCGACACAATAGATTTTTTAGGGTATCCTTACGGGTTAGAATATGAAAATAGATTTCTATAAATAACTAACATACATACTAGGAAAATTAAAGAAAATAAACATAATGCGATGAGTACTATGCGTAGTACTGCTGCATGTTGTCCGCATGCCAGGTGTTTGGAACCATCGTTCCATCCTGTCGTCGTAGGCGATAAGTTCCTGGTCTTATCTCCTCTTCGACGATGTAGGGACCTTCAAAGTTGGATGATAGTTTATTTCTTAGTCTATTCCTTTCTGTTATGCTAGCTTTCCACGTGACGAGAGTTCCTGGCAAGAAAACTTTTTTGCGTACTTGGCGATTGTGGTACCTTGATACATTTGCCTTGTACGATTCGTTTCGTAGGTCTGCCTCATCACGGATTTCATCCCTCTCTGGCTAGGTTTTGGCTAGGTTTTGGTCATTTGTTTGTTGGTCGTACTTCGAGATTTGATATGCTGGTATACTCATCTCGATTGGCACGACCGCTTCCACTCCATAGGTCATAGCAAAAGGGGTGTTGCCCGTGGGGTTCTTACTCGTTGTGCGATATGCCCATAGGATTTCGCACAACTTGTCTGCCCAGGTCCCTTTGGCTGATTCGATTTTCTTTTTCAATCCCTGTACGATGGCCTTGTTGGTAACCTCCACTTGCCCGTTTGCCTGAGGTCGGTAAACGGAGGCGAAGTGGAGTTTTATGTTTAAGTCTTCGCACATTCTTGAAAATTTCCCCCCTGTGAATTATGTGCCATTGTCCGTGACAATGTCTTGGGTAACACCGAATTGACAGACTATAGCGCGGTAGATGAACTTAACTGCCGCATCCTGAGTGATTTTTGCCACAGCCTGAGCCTCGACCCACTTTGTAAAGTATCTACTGCTACAAAGATGAAACGAGTCTGGGATGTTGAGGAGGGGAATGGACCTACGATATCCAGTCCCCACCTTTCAAACGGGATTGAACTCAGAATCGGAGTCATATCCGCGGATGGTTTCTGCTGCATGGGGTTGTGCAGCTGACATGCTCGGCACTTGCGGACGTAAGTGCGAGCTTCCAACCTTAGAGTGGGCCAGTAGTACCCTAGCCTTATGATTTTGAAGGTCAGTGCTCTTCCTCCTTCATGGAGTTCGCACGAGCCTTCGTGTACTTCCTGAAGAACCCAATCTGTATCGGGTTGGGCCAAACAGCGTAGCAACGGGCTATCGAAGGACATTTTGTAAAGCACCCCTCCGATATCACAGTATTTTGCTGCTTTATGTTTCAACTTTTTGGCCTCCCCTTTATTGCTAGGAAGTACTCCATTCTGAATGAATGCCAATATTGGTTGCCTCCAATCCTCTTGAGGGTTGGAGGTAACAACCAATACTTGGCATGTGGGCTGGAGTATAGAGTCCACTAAAATCTCACGCTTCCCTCCCTCCAAGCTGACGCTAAACGTGTCAAAGCGTCAGCGGGTGAATTTTGGATTCGAGGGATCTGCTCGATCTTGAACTCGGCGAACTGCTTGGTGAGTGCTACCATCGCCTCCACATACTTCGTTATTTGTGGTTCCTTACAAGCGAATTCACCAGTGGTTTGCCAAGCCACGAGCTGGGAGTCAGTGCGGAGCGTGACATTCTCAGAACCGAGAGTTCTTAACAGCTTCAGGCCGTGTATGGCCGCTTCGTATTCCGCGACGTTGTTAGAAGCCGGGAAGTGAAGTCGTACTGAGTGTTCGTAGTTTTTTCCATCCGGGCTATGGATTTTCACTTCGATACCCGAGCCTGTGCTGCTACTCGAGCCGTCCACTTCTACAACCCAAGGTTGGGTCAAACTGGGTTGTGTGAGTTCGACAATGAAGTCCGCCACAGCTTGCGCTTTTAACTTCGGTCGGAAGTCTAAGTCGAATTCACTGAGTTCGATTGCCCATTTGGTCAACCTCCCAGAGATGTCGGGTTTGTGAAGTAGACGGCGCAAAGGACACGATGTTAGTACTACAATCGTGTGCGCTAAGAAGTAAGCTCGAAAGCGACGACAAGCATGGATTACTGCATATATAATCTTCTCGATAGGAGAGTACTGTAGTTCAGCACCTTGTAGTCGCCTCGAGTGGTAGTATATAGGGACCTGGTCCTTGTTCCTTTGCGCAATGAGGACCGCACTCATGGCTTCTTCTGAGGCCGCTATGTATAAGTATAGGTCCTCTCCTTCTTTGGGTGATGTCAGCATGGGGAGTGAGGACATATGCGCTTTTAACTTCGCAAATGCCTCCTCGCACTCTGGTGTCCAAGTGATAGTACCCTTAGCCGCAGTTTTCAGTAATTGGAAGAACGGTTTACATTTGTCAGCCGTTTGTGATATAAAACGACTGAGTGCATTGATTCGACTGTTCAGCCTTTGTACTTCTCTGATTGTGCGGGGGGCTTCCATATCGAGGATAGCTTGGATTTTGTCGGGATTATATTTGATCCCGTGCTGACCTACATAGAAACCAAGGAACTTGCCTTCCTTGATTCCGAATGCGCATTTGGCTGGGTTGAGCTTCATTCCATATTGCTTTAATGTATCAAGGGTTTCTCTCAGATCATCAGGGTGCTTTTCCATGCTTGACGACTTGACTAGGATGTCATCGACGTAAGTGGAAACGTTGCGCCCAATCTGGTTTACGAAAACATTGTCCATTAAGCGTTGGAATGTAGCCCCAGCATTCCTTAAGCCGAATGGCATTACTCTGTAACAGAATGTCCCTGAGTCCGTGATGAAGGATGTTTTTTCCTCATCAGGCTCATACATCAGGATTTGGTTGTATCCTGAGTGGGCATCCATCATAGAGAGGAGCTCGTTACCGGATGCTCCATCGACTAGTTCGTCGATAGATGGCAACGGGTAACTGTCCTTGGGGCATGCTTTATTGAGATCAGTGAAATCAATACACATGCGCCACTTGCCACTGGGTTTCTTGACAAGGACGGAGTTGGCCAACCAAGTCGGGTATCGAACCTCCCGAATGTGCCCTGCATTCAGGAGTTTCGATATTTCCTCATTGGCTGCCTCCCGCCTGTCAGAAGTGAGTACTCGACGCTTCTGGCGTCGAGCTGGAATGGATGAGTCGACGTTCAGTTTGTGCGTCATGATATGACACGCAATCTGTGTCGGTGCCTCACCCTCCCAAACAAACCTGTCCTGGTGCTCCTCCAGAACAGTCACAAGCTTGTCTCTTAAGGCAGGGGGTAACCCCTTCCCTAATGCCACTTGTCCCCCTTCCAGCTGATATACCTCAGTCTCGTCCACAGGTTGTAATTTTTCCCTCTCCTCAATGTCAGGCGGGGCGTGGACGAGCATGTTGTTAAGCCTTGTCAGCTGGGTTGCCTTCTTATACCCTTGTCTAGAATCTTTTTGTGATCCTTTCACAGTTGCAACGAAACCGTTTACTGGGTATCGAATGCATTGGTGATAAGAAGACGGGACTGCTTGGATTCCGTGGATGAAGGGGCGTCCGAATATGCCATGAAAAGTGGATTCTACTTCCACTACTATGAAATGACATGTTCGGCTAACCCTCCCTCGATTGGAACCGATGGACACTTTTAGATCAATAACACCGGCCACTGGGGCGGCGATGTTAGTGAAACCGTAGATGACTTCCTTACAGGGAGATAGTTCCTCCCTTTTAAGGCCCATTTTGATAAAGGTATCCATATAAAGGATGTCCGCAGAGCTGCCGTTGTCGACAATCGTCCTCTCGACTCGGGAATCGGGACCGATGTCTGCTTTTATCACGAGTGGGTCCTCGTGAGGCTGCAGGACATCGTCCAGGTCCTCTTCGAAGAAGTATATTCACTTCTCCTCACAGACCCGTTTTCCGTTGTCTCGAGGTGTTGATTGTGACATCAGCACCTTTCGGGCATATCCTCTATTCTGGCCAATGGATCCACCACCAAATATCATATTGATGGTCTTCCGCTGGCGGTTCTCGCTGTTGTCGCTATCTGGCGAAGGAGAACGTGGACGCTTCCCCTTTGGGTCAGATTTGCAATTGTCCCGTCCTCGGGATCTCTTGACGAAGTTGCCAAGTTCTCCCTTTGAGATCAACTGCTCGATAAAAGATGAGAATTCCCTGCAATGGTCTGTTAGGTGGCCGCAGTCTTTGTGAAATTTGTAGTATTTCCCAGATTGCGTGCGGCCCTCTTTGCCTACAGGGTCTAAAGAACGAGGGGCAGGTAGATCCGCTCGGTTCTTTAGCTTCTCAAACAGCTCGCCTTTGCTGATTGTAAGCGGGGTGTTCCTTTTCTATAGTGGAGCTGCACCCTTTGGCGGTTGGCTGGTTGAGGTTTGGTATACCTTGTTATCGTGCCTAGGCTTCCATTCTTTTTTGGAAGTTTCAGCGCCGTTGTTGGTATACCTGTTAGAGGTGTCGTGGAAATTGATGTTTCCACTGTACCCCTTCCTCTCAAACTTAGACTTCTTGAAGCTAGGAGTCCTAAGTTCAGCTAGTTTGTTCTCATCCTCCTCTTCCACTTCAATGTATGATTGAGCGCGTTGGAAGAGGTCGGGTAGAGAGTTCACCTTGTAAAGAGTCAGATTTTGGGCCAGAGGGGAGTAGGGGACCAATCCTCTGATGTATCCCGCTATGGCCACACTTGGGATCAGATCATTCACTTCTGTCATCATTGTTGTGAACTTGACCCTATAATCCCGCAGAGACAGCTTATCCCGTCGAAGTGCCAGAAGTGTGTTGGCACTGTGTTTAATCCTTATCATCCCCACATGCTGGGCGATGAATTTGGACGAGAGGTCTGCGAAGTTGGTGATTGAGCCAGCTGGCAGACCGGAGAACCATCGATAAGCACTGCCCTTAAGAGTGCCGGGGAATGCCCGACACAGCAGCCCATCATTGATGGTTTGTGGTTCCAGGACGTTGAGGTAGAGATTCACGTGATCTTGTGGATCATTTGAACCGTCATACGCCTCAATCCTGGGTACCCGTCAGGTAGGTGGGAAAGATCCCCTTAAAAGGTCCTCGCGAAGAGGTGCACTTTTAATCCTCAGGATCTCGTGTGGATTGCCGACAGCTGGGTCGGTGACCAGTTTCCGACGAAGATCCTCTACAAACCGAGTGGTAAGAGTCCTTTCGGAGCGACTCTTACTGAGTCCCTTTTTAAGACGCGAACTCTGTTTGGTTTTTTCCGCAGATGGAGAGTAGATGGACCCATATTCATCCGCCTTTTCACGGATGGTGGTGGTCCTTTGACTCCTCGCTTGCTCGAGGTTAGTCATCCTTCTTTCTATGTTGTCCATAAAACTGAACAACCTTTCTTCCAAGGTGGGTGTAGCCTTGGGCACTTTGTGTTCCTCGATGTGTGGAGGAACCGAGTTTTTTTCATCAGGTCAAGTATTGCTGGGTCCCTTTGGTCGGGATTGCTCGCCCTGCTCCAGCTCAGTTGCTGGCATTTTCCCCTTACTTCTTGTGGAGTAAGGGTGCTTTTGCTTTTCGATGATGGCCATGAAAACAAAGCGGAGAAGTACCAAAGCGGGGAGGTGACCTGACTGAGCCTGTCGGAAAAACAAAAAATAAGTCGGCGAGTTAGGGGCTAACTCGGCGACTTTTAGATTTCGAGGTGTTTTCCGAACAAGGTCGTGGACAGCACTCTTAGCTAGTAGACGATATTCCGGATCGGGCGATTCTCAAGGATAAGTCGACGATTTAAGGCTAAATCGGCCCTGAACCGAGAATCGGACGATCTAACTCGGCGACTTTTTAACAAACTCGGCGAACCCTCTAGGAGAGCTCGAGCCGGATTTTTTAAAAAATCGCGATTACGACGGTATACCGGTGATTCGGTAGTCCCACAGACGGCGCCAGCTGTTGAAGCACGTGAATCTGCTATCAGGGCTCGCGGTGGTGCGAGGTGATGCCGGAGGCTCTGGAGTCCACGACGCACGCTCTACGTCAAATACCAGAAAGTAGAAACTAGGCGATTCTAGTGAGACTCGCCGAGTTTCTTAGTGGTGCTCTGGTGTGAGAGAGGAACTTGAATCGTGCCTTTGAGTGTCCCCTTGGGACCCTTTTTATAGGGTCTCGGAGGGCGCACTCAAAGGCAGAGATCGCGCCTATGGTCATATATGGTAACATTTATGACGTTGGCTGTCGCCAAGTAACGGTCGTAAGTCGGCGATTCAGGTATGGAAGTCTCCTAGTTAGGGCTAACTCGCCGAGTTTCCAGGGGCAAGATGTGCAGTCTACCATACTGCCGATCTTGGCCTTAACTCGGCGACTTATCCTTTATGTCGGCGACTTGGTAGTCCAATCGGGCGACGTACGGGCTAACTCGGCGATCTCGACGATGAACGTGTTCCGCACCGTGGGGGCTCTCCGGGGGTCCGGCCAAAGCGACGGAACCCTAGTCCTTGTTGAAAGGCATTGCTGGGAGTGACTGCCGTAATCAGGCATGTCTCACCAGTACTCCCCCCTGAAGAGAGCACAAGAAACATGCGTGTATCGCCAGTATCATACATAGGAAAACTCCTATAATCAGAATATTCCATAGTGCAAACCGAATTCAACACCAAGTTTCCATAATGAATACGAAAAAGGAGGAGGGAGATAAAAAAAAAATACGTCGTCGGAGGAGCCATTGGAATGAGGGGGGGAGATTCAATTATCATTTTCTATTAAGTGATGGAGGTTAGGGATTAGATGCTTGAGAAAATAGTGAAAGGAGAAAAAAAAGAATGTAAAGGAAAATGGATGGAAACGTGAGTATTGTAAAGTGAGGAATAAATGAAAAGTGAAAAAGTGAAATGACCATTAAACAAAAGGATATGGTGAGAGAACAGTCTGACAAAAAATACAACATACATGGGGACCATCACCTTCAAGTCAATTAAAAATAAAATAAATGGATAACCCTTAGATCTGATAAAACCAGTGTGGGTTGGACTGAAAAGAGAAACATCGTCGATGGGTCATCGGAGGTGGGTTGGTGCGGTGGTCGAAGATAAAAAGGGAAGAACTTAGGGTTGCAATATTAACTATTCTTGAGTGACAGTTAAAATGAGAGATAATTAGTCTTTAATTAGTTTTCATTAAATCAAAGTTTTAATTACAACTTAGCTTTATAATAGCTTTGAATTACATTTCAACTAATTAACAACTACTGCGCCACATTGCTTACAACCCATCTGAATTGGCCCAATAGCTAAAATCATTTTATTGAAACTATTTCTAATGATATATTCAACTTCTTTCTTATGCATTACGTGAGTCATGGTCAATTTGCCCGCATAGGAAAAACATCACACGAAATTGGTAACAGTTATATAACTATTATTGATTTCATTTAGGTCCTATGTTCAGTTTAACAGATAATTAGTTCCCTATTTTAAATTCTCTGTTTTAAGACATTAGTTTGTTTAACTAATTTCTTTAAGATCAAGATGTAATGGTCTAGATCTGAAGTTCTCAAAAATTTCTTATATTTGTGGTTCTTAGTAGAATTTGGCATAAATTTATATATCGTAGTTATTTATAGATGTATCTCGATATTTTAACAGTTTGTTTTGTTTTTTACGGACCACATCTCGAGGAAAGTCGATGACTGAGATTAGATATCTCATGAAAATCTCATTTTTGATATCTCACCAGAAGCTAGTTCTATTTAACCGTGAAGTTGTCGTATCTTCATCAAAAGATTTTGAATCAATCGCTGCCTATTGTGATTTTATTGATGATTCCAAAGATAATATAAGTTTATCATGCCAGAAAACCATCCTTGAAAGATTTTCTATCACATCTTTTCTTTTCGACGACGAAGAAAACCTAGTTTCATTCGAAGATTCGGTAGATGATAAAATTGTAAACGTTGAAGTTATATACGAGTTGCAATTTTGTCATCTATCAAATCTTCAAATGAATCCAGATTTTTTTCGTCGTCGAAAAGAAAAGATGTGATAGAAAACCATTCCTGGATGGAATTTTGCCTTGACAAACCTGTATTGTCTTTGGAATCATCAACAAAAAAAGCAACGATTGATTCAAAATATATTGATGAAGAAGATATGAACATATGACAAGTTCACGGTTAAATGAAATTGAAGAAGAGTAAAGTATCAAAACAACGCAGGTGATGAGTTGAGAAATCCGAAATATGATCCCCTTTTCATTGATATTTACAATATATTTATACATTGATGTTGGTTAAACATCTATATTAACTAAAATCTATATTGTAACTAATTCCCTTATTCTAACTAATTACATTCTTTAATATGCACATCAAGTTTATCGAACACTTCGACAATCTTGACTTGAAGTTCCAGGAATTATTTTGGCTGTAAGACAATGCAAGCAGCCTTCGCAAGTAGGTCTCCAAACAACGCTACTCCAGCCCGGATAAATGCACTTTGGAACCCAGATACAAGTGCTCAGACGATGTTCGAACAAGCGTTGGGCTAGGAACTTCACCAGAAACAGCTCGGACACCTCAGTCGCTCAAGCTCACTCTGGCAGGGGTTCTCTCTCACTCGAATTAACATAGAAAAATGAATGGAAGTGACCTCAATTTATAGGGTCTCTTAAGGGGTAATTTGGTCATTAGGGTCGTAACTGCCTAAATGCCCAGATGTGGTCCCAGGTCGACTTTCTAGGGTCGACTTTCACCCAGGTCGACTTCTAGGAAAGTTGGCTTGCAGGGATCGACTTTCTAGAGTCGACTTTCCTGGGGTCCACTTTCACCCAGGTCGACCTAGCTTTAGGAGAGTCGACCTACAGGGGTCGACTTTCCCATAAAGTCGCTTGGGGCCTCTCATTGCCTATACATGTATTCACCATCTATTTCGGGCTATCTCAATCTCTGATTGCTGGTGTCGTGATCATGTCTCGGACTCACCAGTACTCCCCCTTCGATATGTACTAGGTTTCCTGGCGGACTGCTTCATGGTCTTGTCGATGTGATCTGAGTGTTAGATCCTGCATCACCAGTACTCCCCCCTCCTTTTCTCGGCGTGGTGGGGATCCTTACCCCGGTATCACCAGGGTTCCCCCCTCATATGGAAACAGGAGACCCATTTCGTACTCGTAGGGTTTGAGGCACGACTTATATTTTCTGGGTTCCCCCCTCCTCCCCTTGCCAGTGCCTGTTTCGAGCAACCGAAGTGAGCGAGCTGCTTTCCATGCAAACCTATTCCTGATCCTTTGAACGCTGTCCGCTTGAGTGCATAACCGAGCCTTGGTCGGATCCATTGCCCTTTATATTTCACCTCCTTGATAGGTGATAATTCAGAGGTACTTTTCGTACACCCCCTGACTTGGTGAAACTCCAGAGGTATTTCTCGTACACCCCCTTTCTCGTTGAAATTTCGTATTTTCAGGAGTATTTCTCGTAGATCCCCTGACTTGGTGAAACTCTAGAGGTATTTCTCGTACACAACCTTGTCTCGGTGAAATATCGTATTTTCAGGAGTATTTTCCGTACACCTCCCTTACTTGGTGAAACTTCAGAGGTATTTTTTGTACACCCCCTATCTCATTGAAATATCGTATTTTCAGGAGTATTTCTCATACACCCCCTAACTTGGTGAAACTCTAGAGGTATTTCTCGTATACCCCCTGTCTCGTTGAAATCCAGATTTTTAGGAGTATTTCTCGTACACCCCCTGACTTGGTGATATATCAATTTTTTAAGGGTATTTCTCGCACACCTCCCTGACTTGGTGAAAATCCAGAGGTATTTAGCCAAAACACCCCACCAGCGGTGAATTCAGAGGTATTATAAAAAAAACATTTAAATTAGAAAATAAATTCGATTTTTTTAATAAAAATTCTATTATTTACATAATGTTATTCTTAGTATTTGTTTTTTTTATCTATGCATAGTTTTATTCGTAGGAATTTACTTACAAACAATAGGTTAATCCTATTTATTGTATCTATAAATATATAAACTTCTTTTTTTTCTAATTTTTTCTTCTTTTTTATTCCCATTTTTATTTTTATATTGTGCTAATCCAACACACTTTTTTTTCCTTAGTTTTTTTTTTAAAAGATTGAATTCATATTGACAATGATATATTGATCAAATATAATTTGATTGTGGATAAACGGATCTTTGAATGATCTATTTCTGTCCCATATCAAGTGATTTTTTACATTATTTAGGGGTTGGGTTTGTCGTCGAAAGTCTTATCTTAATGAAAAGAACAAATTTCTTAAATTTTAATGGAATCTTTTGTCGGTTTTGGCATCTCAATTTCTTTTTATTTGCTTTTTTTAATGTGTTTCTCTTTTTTTTTCTAAAGGAATTGCTCATATACCTTTTTTTATCATATCTAATTATATATTATAAGTAATTTTATATAGTTATTCGGATTGCTAATTCAGCGGTAGAGTACTCGGTTTTTAAGTGCGGCTACGATCTATTACATATTTAGATGAAGCAACGAATTCATCTAGACTTTGGTTGAGTCTACATGACCAAGACTGATCCTGAAAGGTAATGAATGGAAAAAATAGCATGTCGTTTAAATTTTGAATGCAGAATTTTTTAGATTAAGTAATTCTTGCTGAATCGGTACAAATTTTTGTTTTGTTTTTAGTAAAGGTAAAAAATTTGCATTTACCATTAGGTCGACTGAATAGATGGATAGAGTACTAAGCTCAAATTTAAGGAAAACTAAAAGCAACAAAATTATATTCTTAATTTGAATGATTACCTGACCTAATTAGATGTTTGATGGTGTGTGGGCTCGCGCTAGAGTGCTCACACACAACTCTCTATTATTGCTCTACCTGATTCTCGACCCCTCCCCTATTGCACTAGGGGAGGTATTGATAAGATATTTCCTGTGCCTAATAGTACTGTTCGGCCCATGGTCCGTCTGGACAGGCCATGATACTAACAGGACTCCCCCCTGGGGCCCAGGGGGGCCTAAGATCCGCCCGGCCTATTTTCATTCCCGCTCAGCTATCTTCTTTATGACACTTCGTTTTCTGTTCCTCCTTTTTTTTGTCCATAAATAGTTGGCTCCATGTGCCCACCTTCATAACTTGCGAGTAAGAGACGATGAGCGCTCAAGATCTTTTGGCGGAGTTTGGCCGCGAAGTGAAACTCTAGCACTCTGCTTGGACTGAGTGTCTGTTGCTGCATGCCGGTGACTTTCACTCCGTTGTTGTGTCGGAAAGTCAGCGGCTCAACTCCGTCCTAATTGATATCCACCGCCGCCTCGCTCAGCTTCGCTAAGTCGACGTGTCGGTCGCCTCTGTTGCTGCTGCTGCTGTGACCTCTGGCCTCTGCTGCTCTCTACCCGGTTTGGTCGCTGCTGCTCCTACTGTCGGTGGAGGTCGCTGATGGCGCTCTCGTGGTGGCCACGGTTTAAGTGGGTCGTCCTCCCTTCCAGCTATCGATTTGCGGTACCTTTTATCGAGGCCGCCTAAGTCGGGCCACTAGGCCTGCGTTTATGTCGGATGCAGGGGTCGGTTTTATGCAATCACTATCGGACACCTATCTTTGACATTTTCTCACCTGCTCCTAGGCCCCTGCAGGTGAGTCGTCTAGGCTCCTTTTTCTTTAATGCACGTTGTAGCTTATGACATGTACTTGTGGCTTCTGTTATAATTTTGTAGCGCTCCCGGGCTTGTAATGATTCTCAGCACTTAAAATTATTTTGGGTACTTGCACACTTTTAAATTTTGAATGCCTTTTCTTCTTTTGTGCCTCTGTTCATGCAGTTGATTTACCCTCACCGCCCGTTGTTGATCTGGCCCGCGTCCTACTCGAGGTTCGTTCATCCGTCGATCCTCTTCCAAAATTATCCAACGCCCCTCGACCCTCGGGCGACGCTCCTTCGGCTCTACGACCCCTTTTCGACCGGTCGGACTCGTTCCGCTCCGGGCCTAGTTCCCCTGTCCGGGCATCGCCCGAAAAAGATCGGCCCCGCACTTACCCTGAGCAGCCGTTGGATGATATTGCCGCCCCATCGAGTCTTGTACAAGTAATCCTGGGTGGCCCGGGTGCTCTTCAGATATAACCCCAGGGCCGCGCTACCAGTGCCGTGTATCGTCTAATGCCTTGTTCTCGGACGCACTGGGCTACGGGCCTGGTCGTGCCCTTGTAGGCCGCCTTCCTAGGCCCATATCCTTTGGGATATGAAGGTATTCGCGATTCTTTGTTTTCTGAACCCCCGTCATTATAAATATTACTGACTTCACTTCACTTTCTACTACTTTCCTATTTTGCTCCTTGCTTCTTACTTTTTCTCTCTAAACTCCGGTGATTCCCTTATAGGCCTCCAATTTCTGATCCACGCACTCCAATTGCTTCGCCTGAGACCGCGGTTGACGACCTTATTCATTCTGTGTTATATATACTTTGTAGATACGCACTGGCATCTTTCCTTCCCACCGTCTGAGCGTCAACGAACTAGCGACTAATGATCTGCTCGCCGAGATCTCCTGCCATGGTCCTATGAGGCCCATCCGCCTCGGTCATTGTTGGTCCGTTGAGGGGCACTTGAGGCCCATTGGGGACCGCAACGATGATGACGTGAAGGAGGTCGCCTCCCCTCTCCGGAAGAAGAAGATGAAGAAGAAGAAGAAGAAGAAGAGGACCCTCGTTGTCCGCCTAGAGGATACTCCCTCTCTGGATTTGGGCGTCGACAGCTCCGCTGAGGTCGGGGATAATATGGTCGAGCCCGCTCGGAGAGGAGGTTCGAGGCAAGGAAGTCCCCTGAGCCCTTTCCGGAGGTCTTCAGGAAGTTCGAGGAGGGTGAAGGCTCCGGGCACGGTCTCTCCAACCCCGCCTATGACTTGGAAGTGAGAATGTTCTTCGTCAGGTGTTCGGTGCCGACTTGGAATCCGCTCTCCTTGTGGGAAAATATCACGCCGACCTCATTCATGCTAATTGACCCCTCCGCTTCCATTCCTCAGATGGAGGGATACTCCTGAAGGGCTTCAACCTTCTCCAGGCGTTTCTTCAGGACGAGCCTGAGTACATGGGCCTGTTTGCACGCGATACTGAGGCGCTTGACCGGGACCTTTATGTTGGCAGGCTCCGTGGTGCTGCGCTTACCTACGTGTGTCTTCAGCGGGGCCTTGACCTGACTGAGGTGCATAAGCGGCTTAATGCGCAGATCGCCCGTCGGTCCGAGGAGGTTTCTGCTGTTGTGACTGAGCATGACCAGGTGGTGTCAGAGGCGTTGAAAGACGTGGAGGCCCATCGGGTTCGGTTGGAGCAGGTGACCAGAGAGAAGGTCGCGTTGGGTAAGAGCTTCGTCAACGCTGAGCGGCAGATCCATAGCCTTTCATCCCGGCTGGAGTGGGCGGAGAACGGTGCTACCGAGGCTAATAAGTCCCGCGCACGGGTGATTGAGCGCGTTGACCAGTTGGCCAAAGAAGGCCGCGCCGAGCCCATTTCCTCCTTATCTGACAAGTTCCAGGAAAAGTTTGCTGAGTCTCAGGCGAGGCTCGGCGTCGGATGCTGCTTGAGAAGCGTGCATAATTCTTGAAGGGTTACGAGCACTGTTGTGTTATGTGCAATCTTGCCTGCCTGGTCCTTCAGGCCGCCGTTGTGCCCCAGACCCCAGCAGAGTGGGAGCGTTGGCAGGCGGTTGACGGTGCCGGCCCTCCCAGATTGCAGCCTCCTACATACACGTGCGAGAGCAAGGAGGAGGACTTGGATGCTGACCTCCCCGACTATGTATCGCCGACGCCACCGTCCTGATTGTCGTGCCTTCTTTTTTGCTGTCTTCTTTTTTTTCCTGTAATAAAAAAAATACTTTTTTGGATTTTCGCATATTGCTTTCGCGTTCTTACTTTTATGCTTTTATTCGGGACAGCCTGGATGGACCGGCTTCCCTTTCGTGGCCTTTCGGCCTTAGGTGCATCTGGACGACTTTGGCGACGGGCCACTTTCCTTTCTTTCTTTTCGTATTCTTCTGTTTTTCGATCTGGTCGGGGGGGGATTGGTTCTGCGATCGCTGGCCTTCCCCCGGATGCTTGAACGATGGACTCTTATTTTTCCGCTTAGGGTCGAGGGAGAGTCATAATATCGAGGCGAAAATGGGGGCGGGCCTTCATTTCTTCGTGCCATGAAGGAAAAATAAAGAGAGAGAATACACAAGTATTGGCTGTTTTTGGTTCATGGCGTGACACGACGACGCTTTCGGCCTTCAACACTTGTATTTTTCGAGGTTGTCCACATGCCAAGTCCTTTCTATTGCCTGCCCATCCTCGTAGCCGAGGGGGAAGATGTCGGGCATGATTTCGTCGACGATCACGTATGTGGCCTCCCACCTTGGCGATAGCTTCTCCTTAGTTTGATCTAAGCCAGTTACCTTGGCGTTTCTAATAACTAGGCCGCCCAGTGCCAAGCACTTATCGGCCACCCTCTCATTGTGGTACCTCGCCACCCTGCGTTTGTAAGTGAGGTTCCTGAGGGCGGTCTCCTCTCTTCGTTCCTCCACTTACTCGCTTGCGAGGAACCCTAGCCATTGGCCATACCAACTCCACGGGGGCTACTACCTCTATCCCGAATGCGAGAGTGTACGACGTCTGGCCCGTTCACATCCGAATGGTCGTCCGGTAGACCCACATGGTTTCCGAGATTTTATCCGCCCAGGTACCTGGGAACTCGCCCACCTTTCTTTTCAGAATGGACGATGGTGCGGTTTGTTACCTCTACTTGGCCATTTGGCTGTGAGTGGTAAACCGAGGCGAAGCTCAGCTTGATTCCGCTATCCTCGTAGAATCCCCTCAACTTCTTTCTCGTGAACTGCGTTCCGTTATCCATTATTATTTGGATTGGGACCCCGAAACGGCACACGATGCTCCTGAATACGAAGTTCTCCTCGGCCCACTTTGTGAAGTAGTCCTCCACCAAAAACAGGAATTTCCTTCCCCTTGATGCTGTGGGGAAGGGTCCCACGATATCTATCCCCCAACGTGCGAAAGGGACTGGTGTTGTTACCACCTTCATCAAGGTGGATGGCCATCTTTGGACGTTTGAGTGTTGCTGACACTCGTCACACCTGTCCACTATTTCTTCTGAGTCCTTTATCGACTCGGGCCAGTAGTAGCCCTACCTGGTTACCTGCTTTTTCAGTGCCCGACCCCCCTGATGGGATCCATCTGCTCCATCGTGGATACTCCGTGCGATTACCCTGTCGTCTTCCCGGGTGACGTAGAGTCGCGACGGGGCTTCTTCCCCTGACGATCAGCGGTATAACATGTTCTGGGCAACTGCAAACCTTACCGCCCAATTTCTCAGCTTCCTGGCCTCCATGGGGTCCATGGGCTTTTTGCCTGATACGGGGGTCCTCCAGTCCCCCGCGGTTATCAGGCCGCACACTGCAAGCCCGTGGGCTTCTCCGTACCTCGTCACGTATTCTTGGTTCTCGATCCGGACCCATCTATCATCTGGTCTTCCGAGGGATACCCCAACTTGGCTAATATGTCTGCCTCCCCGTTTCTCTCTCTCCCTACTTGGGTTATCCTCCACTCATCGAGCTGTCCTAGAGCCGTCCGGGCCTCCGCTACATAGGCCGACATTGAGTCCTCTTTGGACACGAACTCCCCTCTTACTTGGTTTGCGACCAGGCGTGAGTCTGTGTGATAGTGGACTCTAGCTGCCCCGAGGCATGAGACTAGCCGAGCTATCGATATGCCCCGAGCGCTGAGGTCCTCGTACTCGGCTGCGTTATTGGTCACTCGAAAATCGAAATGTATCGAGTACTTGATTTTCTCGCCCGTAGAGGTTCTTATTACTAACCCTGCGCCACACCCTGCGTTGCTGGCCGAGCCGTCGACGTGGACCGTCCACCATTTCTCTTCCATTCTCGTTGACCTTCGGGGGGTGAGCTCGGCCATGAAATCCGCGACGGCCTGCCCATTTATCGCTTTGGCCGTGACGAATTCTATGTGGAACTCGCTCAGTCCATGGCCCACTTCGTGAGACGCCCAGAGACATCGAGCTTCTGCAATAACAGGAGCAGCTGGTGCGCCGTTGGAATGGTTATCGTGTGGCCGTGGAAGTACGGTTTCAGTCTTCGGACCGCTAAGACTTCCTACAAGGCCAGCTTTTCGATGTCTGGGTACCTTTCATCTTCCCCTTGTAGTGACCGGGAGTAGTAGTATACCGGCCTCTGTGCGTCGTCTGCCTCTGATAGGAGCACCGCACTGACGATTGCGTCCGAATAGGCGACATACATTATGAGCGGTTCTCCTCGGACGGGGGAACGGAGTGTCGGTGGTGAGACATGCCTGATGATGAGACATGCCTGATTATGTCAGTCACTCCCAGCAACGCCTTTCAACAAGGACTAGGGTTCCGTTGTTTTACGCCGGACCCCGGAGAGCTCCCACGGTGCGGAACAAGTTCATCGTCCAAATCGCCGAGTTAACCCGTAAGTCGCGATTGGACTACTAAGTTGCGATTAGACTACCAAGTCGCCGATTTTAGGCACAAATCGCCGAGTTAGGGCCAAGATCGGAAGTATGGTAGACTGCACATCTCGCCCCTGGAAACTCGGCGAGTTTGCCCAAAATAGGCGATTTCCATACCTGAATCGCCGACTTACGACCGTTACTCGCCGTCAGCCAACGTCATAAATGTTTCCATATATGGCCATAGGCGCGATGTCCGCCTATGATCGCGCCCTCTGAGACCATATAAAAAGGGTCAAAAGGGGACACTCAAATGCACAACACAAGTTCCACTCTCACCAGAGCATCACTAAGAAACTCGCCGATTCTCACTAGAATTGCCTAGTTTCTACTTGCAAGTATTTGACGTAGAGCGCGCGTCGTGGACTTCAGAGCCTCCGGCATCATCTCGCACCACCGCGAGCCCTGGTAGCAGATTCAGTGCTTCATCAGCTGGCGCCGTCTGCGGGACTACCGAACCACCGGTATCCCGTCATAATCGCGATTTTTTTTTGCAAAATACGGCTTGAGATCTCCTAGAGGGTTGTCCGACTTTGTCAACTGTTGCCGATTTAGATCGATAGCCGATTCTCGACTTAGGTCCGATTTGTCCTTAAATCGCCGACTTAGACATGAGAATCGCCCGATCCGGAATATCATGTGTGGTGATATAGTATCCCGAACCCGGTCACAACCTACCCGTAACTAGAAGTCCGGATAGCCTAAGATGAGTTAAGGTACCTATTCTAGGGTTGGGAAGGTCCCAAGTCGAATCCTAGGAAGATCGACTTTCCTGAGGATCGACTTCCCTGGGATCGACTTCTGAATAAAGTCGATCATCAGGAAAGTCGATCCCCAGAAAGTCGATCTCTGGAAAGTCGATCTTGAGTCTCGATCTGATCAGTTAGGCAGTTATGCGGTTACTGCCCAAATGACCAGATTACCCCTATAAGAACCCCTATAAATAGGAGGCATCCCCCACTCATTAAAGGCAGGTTCATTTGGAGCGAAAGGAATCCTAGCGAAGCAGAGCTCTGCCACTTGAGTTCCGGTCCGGTTTCCCGCGGAGTTCCCCGCTTGGCGCTTGCTTGCGCGTCTTGGAGTACTGGTCGGGTTTCATCCCCATCAGTTGGCGCCTTCTGTGATTCAAAGATACTCACAACAAAAGCTCCTCGACTTTTTCGAAAAAAGGGATTGACTTTTTTCCAATTCGCCAGCTAGAATGTCTTGCGAGGAAATCGGCTAGCAAGGGATCGACTTTTCAGAAGATCAACTTTTTTCTTCTAAGGGAGAAAGTCGATTCCTCAAGGAGCTACGCTTTCAGGCTACGACTTCCAAGGAATACTCCAAGTGCACAAGGGATCGACTTTTTGGAAGATCGACTTTTCTTTCCAAGACAAAAAAGTCGAACACTTTCAGGCTACGACTTCCAAGGAAATTCTCAAGTGCACAGAGATCGACTTTAAAAAAAAAACAAGTCGAACATTCCAGGATGGTGGTAACACGAAGTACTTCCCAAGGAGGAGCAAATTCTCAGGAGGCGCCAGGGAAACAGCCTGGCAACTAAAAAACTAAAAGACCAGTGGGTCGACCACCCAAGGGCAACAAAAATAAAAGAACTTCCATGGGACCTGAGGCTGAACCCGAGGGTGAGCCCGAGCAAACCCCCCAAGTATCAGCAGGAGGGGAGAATTTGAACATCACAGTACAGGCAATAGCTGAGGCCATCAGACTCCTTGCTGAAAAGGAGAAACCTTCGGAAGAACCACCTCAGAAGGAAAAACCTGTGAGCAGCAAAGAACTAAGGGCTTCAGCAACAGAAACCACTCACGGGTTCGTAAAGATGTCCATAGAGGAGCTGGAGAAGATGAAAGAAACCATAGAAAAAATGAGCGAAAAAATAAAAAATATTGAAAAATCCAAAGCATCAATGTTTCATTCAAAAGCTCAAACCTCAAAGCAGGCTAAGGCACAATAGGAGGTGTGAAGCCATAAGGCAGCACACTCCAGCGCACTGCCACCTCGCAAACCAGAGGAGCAACATAAACCTCCTCC
This sequence comes from Zostera marina, assembly GCA_001185155.1. NCBI lineage: Eukaryota > Viridiplantae > Streptophyta > Magnoliopsida > Alismatales > Zosteraceae > Zostera > Zostera marina. Next base: position 60,550 of record LFYR01001177.1, on the reverse strand, counting down.
TAAAAAACCCGTATACGAAGAAAGCATGGGAGACACAGAAGAAGAAGGAGGCGAAGTCCCGAACTGGCTAGTGGGTATGGATGCCTTGCATAAATCGCTGATGGTAAAACCAGCACCTCTGAAGTTCAGGCTACCCAGGCTACAAATCTATGATGGGAAGATGGACCCAGTAGACCATATAAACATGTTCGTAGGGGCAATGCAATGGGCCACAACAAGAGATGACATCTTATGCAGAGCATTCCCAGGAACACTGAAAGGGCCTACATACAGATGGTTCGTCGAACTGCAGTCAGGGAGCATAACAAGTTTTGAAGACTTGAAAAAGAAATTCATTGCCCAGCATTGTGGAAACACAAGGGTCAGAAAGGGCATGGAGTCATTGTTTGCAATCAAACAGAATGGAGATACACTCCGGAGTTACACAACTAAATTCACGGAAGCCATGCAAAAAATCTCCGACCTGAACACAACAATTGCAATCTGCGCATACTCAAAAGAGCTAGACATGAACACACCGTTAGTAATAAAGCTAAATGCCAGTAATGTAAAATGCATGGAAGATCTGCTAACAAAGGCCCAAAAGTACATAAATTCTGAAGAATATGAAAAAAGAAAAGAAAAAGAAAGAAGTGTCATAAGCAATAAGAAGGCATATGAAACACCAAAAAAGAAATTTCAAAAGTTTGAAAAGGGAGAACCATCCTGGAGGCCAAAACACGATGGAAAGGTCTACCAGACATCTGAGGAGTTTGGGAAATCAAGATATCCAAAGTATAAAGACTTGGGATTCACGGTTTTCAGCACTCCAAAAGTGGAAATCTACAACAAAGAAAAAGGAAGAATAAGGTTTCCTCAACCAGAAGAGTTAAACCCCGCAACAAAAGAGGCCCAAACAAGGAGGAACAGATATTGCAAGTTCCAAAAGGACTACGGGCACAACACAGAAAACTGCAGGGAGCTAAGCACCTTCCTAGACACACAAGTAAAGGAGAGAAAGCTAAAGCAATATATAAATAAAATAGAAAGGGGGCGACAAGGCTGCAAGGACCCAAAGAACAAGGGTAAGCGCCAACGCTCAAGAAGTCCTGACTCAGACACTGACCACAAAAGGAGAGTAATAAATTTAATCTTCGGGGGAGGATCAGTAGGAGAAAGAAGAAGTTACTCGCGAAAGGTAATGCAGACTACCACTGTACCAAAATCTAAAAAAAGATCGTACCCAAGCGAGAAAATAAGCTTCTCTGAGGAAGATCTGGACAACGTGGTCAGCCCACACGAAGATCCGCTAGTAATACAAGTGGACATTTTGATGATTTAAGTCTGAGTAAAGTAATGGTGGACAATGGAAGCTGGGTAGACATACTGTATCTAGTTGCATTCGAAAAAATGGGCTACAAGGTGGATCAACTAACCCAGGCCAAGGAAGCCATTTATGGGTTCACAAACACAAAGGCCCCAGTAGTAGGAGCCATTGATCTACAGATATCCCTGGGAAAAAGAAACTGAAGAGTATCAAGTACGGCACACTTCATCGTGGTCAATATAGATTCTCCGTTCAATGGGATCCTGGGCAGATCAATGCTTCAAGTACCTAGGAAAAGATGGCAAAATGGCAACAGTTTTCGGAGTACAGAAAGACTTCAGAAACTCGTACAGGAAGGCAACTAAAATGGCCAAACCAATAACCTTGTACATCCAGGAAAGAGAGGAGGAAGAAGACACAACCTCAGCCAATCAAGTCGAGGAAGTCAAACTCTCGAAGGGAGGAGTCTTGATAGGCACATCTATATCCTCCGAATTGAAAAAATCACTACTGCATTTGTTAGAAACTCATGTGCACACGTTTGTATGGGAAGGGGAAGCACCCTCACAGGTACAACGTACTATAACATGTCATGAACTCAACATAGACAGCAGCTTTACTCCTATACGGTAAAAGCGAAGAATACTCGTAGCTGAAAGAAAGGAAGCAGCAAAGGCTGAAATCGAAAAATTAATCAAGGCTGGACACATCCGGGAAGTTAAATACCCAAAATGGCTAGCAAACCCAGTCATGGTTATAAAATCCAATGGGAAATAGAGAATGTGTGTAGACTTCACAAACCTCAACAAAGCATATCCAAAGGACAGCTATCCACTCCCGTCCATCGACAGATTAGTAGATGCAGCTTCAGGAAATCAATTGCTGTCTATGATGGATGCACACTCAGGGTACAACCAGATTCTAATGAAAGAAGATGACGAAGAGGCCAAATCTTTCATCACAGAATGGGGAACATATTGCTACAAAGTCATGCCCTTCGGGCTACGAAATGCAGGAGCAACCTTCCAAAGGCTGATGGATAAGGTTTTCAAAAAGCAGGAAGGAAGAAATGTCCTGGCATATGTAGATGACATTCTGGTGAAATCCAAGAGAGCAGATGAACACCCAAATGATCTGAAAAAAACCCTGGAAACTCTGTAGAGTTATGGGATGAGGTTAAACCCCGCCAAATGAAGCTTCGGAGTACAAGAAGGAAAATTTCTTGGATTCTATGTAGGGCAGAAAGGGATAAAACGAAATCCATATAAAATAACAGCAATATTAGAAACAGCACCCCCTCGAACAATAAAGGAGGTACAAAAGCTAAATGGAAAAATCAACGCCTTAAGTCGGTTCATTTCCAAAACAGCAGACAAATGCAAACCCTTTTTTCAGTTACTGAAAACTAGTCAAAAGGGGGTTGTAACATGGACTTCAGAGTGCGATGAGGCATTTCAACAGCTCAAAGCACATTTAGCTTCACTACCACACCTAACTTCACCAAAGATAGGGGAGGAATTATACGTCTATGTAGTAGCTTCAGAGGAAGCTATCAGGGCAGTTTTAATATGTCAAAGGGACAACGAACAAATCCCGATATATTATCACTCTAAAAGACTACAGGGGGCAGAAACAAGATATCCTCCAGTGGAGAAAATAGTCTTGGCAGTAGTACATGCAGCACGCAGATTCCGAGCATACTTTCTGGCTCATACAATTAAAGTTTTAACCGAACATCCACTGCGCAGAATACTCCACAGGCCAGATACTTCCGAAAGATTGACGAAGTGGGCACTGGAGTTAAGCGAGTTCGATGTAGATTTTATTCCTTCCACAACCATCAAAGGGAAAGCAGTAGCAGACTTCATTGTAGACATGACCCAGGAAAGCAAGGAAAAACCTTGGATAGTAGAGGTTGATGGCTCAAGCTGCAGTACAGGTGCAGGAGTGGGAATAAAGATAATCACTCCAGACCAAAGGATATATGAACATTCTATCAGATTGCAGTTCTCAGCTATAAATAATATAGCAGAGTACGAAGCTGTAATCCAAGGCATGAAAATCCTCAAAAGGTTGGGAGCCTGTTCAGTAATCATCAGAATAAATTCTCAACTAGTGGCTCGACAGTTCACAGTTAAAGAACTTCTGATCGTACAGTACGCAGTTACACTAAAAAAAACAAGGAACAATTCACCAAGGTGGAGGTAGAACAGATTCCGAGGAATCAGAACAACTCAGCTGATGCCCTGGAAAAGCTAGCATCTGCTTTCGAGGGGGGCAGAGTGAGATATTAGTTGACTCAGCATCTACACCTTCATGTCACTTGGTCACAATACAGGCAGAAGACTGGAGGAAACCCTTAATAGAATACTTTGAAGGGCAAAAACTCCCTGAAAACAAGAATGAAAGGCGTAAGTTACAAACACGCATCTTAGGATTCTGCCTGATCGGTGACATTCTGTACAAGAAATCCTACGATGGACCTCTAATGAAATGTGTCTCAACAGATGAAGGACAATTCATTGTAGAGGAGATTCATTAGGGAGCATGCGGAATACATCAAGGGGGGAGATCTTTAGCCCAAAGAATAATAAGGCAGGGATACTTCTGGCCCACACTAAAGAAAGATGCAGTCCTATTCGCAAGAATATGCAAGGCCTGCCAAATACACAAGAACATACAGAGAAATCCCACAACTCAACTAACAGGGGTAGAAAGCCCCATCCCATTCGCAATGTGGGGACTAGACATTGTGGGACCATTTCCAGTATCGACAGGCCAGGCTAAATTTATATTTGTGGCTGTCGATTACTTCACAAAATGGGTCGAGGCACTAGCCGTACCCAAAATAACTCAAGGAGCAGCAACAAAGTTTGTATTCAAGTGCATAATGTGCAGATTCGGTGTTCCAATGCACATAGTGACAGATAATGGAACACAGTTTACCGGTGGGGAGTTTACAAGATTGTGCGAGAACATGGGCACTAGAATCCACTTTTCATCGGTATACAGACCACAGGGCAATGGGCAAGTAGAAGTCACAAACAGAGCCATTGTTCAGGGACTGAAGAAAAAGGTCGAACAGGCTAATGGTTCGTGGGCAGATCTACTACCAGAGATCATGTGGTCGTATAGAACCACTGAAAAGACACCCACTGGGGAAACCCCGTTCTCACTAGCATACGGAATGGAAGCATTAATCCCGACAGAGCTAAGCATACCAACAGTCAGAGTGTTAACCTATGACATGGAGGAAAACATGAGATCATGCGCAACAACTCTAGACTTGGTGGATGAGCTAAGGGATAATGCACAAGCAAAGAATGCAGCTTACAAACAAAGTATCGCTAGATATCATGACAAAAATGTCAAGGGATAAAGCGATAAGAAAAGGAAGCCTAGTATGGAGAAGAGCGAGTGTCGGCAGAAAGGACTGCTCTAGAGGCAAACTAGGTGCAAACTAGGAATGACCATATGTGGTGGAGGAAGAACTCCGACCAGGCACGTACAAGTTAAAACGGGAAGATGGAACATACATTCCCAACAATTGGCACACAGATAACCTACAGTTGTATTTTTAACAATTAAGTAAGGTTATATATCACTCGTTGTAATTGTTTGAACTACTTAACTAATATGTTGGTTAGTTAACAATTAATAAACAGAACCAAAACATTCCATATATATTGATATTCAGTAAAAGTACAAAGGAATGTAAGAACTACAGGTTAGAAAATAGGGGCTTATTTATCACTAGGAGGAGGAAGAGAAGAGCCTTTAGTAGAATCCGCTGCATCGTTGTTATCTTGATCTTCAGTAGAGAAGTCTTTATCAATAGCAGCATCTTCATCCGAAACTTCTTCCCCTTCATCTTCATCCTCCGCAAGCTCCCGGTCCCGGATCTCCATAGCTTCTTTAGGGTACTTGCGAGCCCAGCGATGAACATTTTCAGCTTCGAAACCGGGGCACACATGAGGACCCAAATCCACCAGATCATTATAATCACGCATGTTAGCGAGAAACTCAGTTCGGATCTGGCCCATGTGCTTGTTCATATTTTGGAGCTCCTCAGCCTGCCTCCGGTTTTCCTCAGTTTGTTCGGCCAAGGCACCTGTTAATTGCTTGATCTTGGCATCACGGTCACGCTTGTCCTTTTCCCCTTCATTCAGTCGGTCAGTAAAAATAGCATTTTGATTCATGACTGAACGAAGGGTATCTTCGGATGCTTCAAATTGCTTGGTGATCCCATCGATCATAGCCTCTTTCAAGATGACCTTGGCTCGCGCAATATCACACTCTAGCTGCATAGCCCCCAACTCCCCACGGACCTTGGAGAGATCTTGTCTCGCATCAGTTAGAAGTTTATGCCGAGCAGACCGATCCTCAGCCAATTTCTTGTTAGTTGTAGAAAGAGAAGAGGCATCCGAAACCTTCTGCCCAACTTCAGCTTCCAAGTCCTTACACCTACAATTCACCCTCTTTAGCTCATCATCCAGAGATTGATAATCACGGAGATGAGACAAAGAAGAGAAGCGACCTTTAAACAAATGGACGAGCTGTAAAAAAAGAAGTAAGTAAGAGCAGGCTCATTGTAAAAATAAAAACAAAAGTACTTACGTTGCTCAGATTCTGTCCGACTTTCTCGACAAGTCGATCCATCGGATAGTTGGAGATAGCCCGCAGCGTAGCTCGGGTCGCATCCATATAAGCAGTATGCAGAAATTTGGTCCCATAATTATGAGGATAGGAACCTCGGTACCCCGGCATCTGAGTCTCCCGGGTAGAAGCATACGGATATCGACCCCGAGAGGACTCCCCAACATGGTACCTCCGTCGAGGAGGAGTTCGTCGCCTTGGGGAGTGTCTCCTCGATTTCTTCGGAGGAGAGGGATCAGTTCTGGGCGGAGGGGTCTTCCTTTTGTCGGATCGGCTCTGTCTTCCCTCCGATCCCTCCGGCTGGACTCCCTTCCCAGCATTTCTTTCACGCTCTTCTTCCGGCGAATAGAAGAAGGAAGCAAGTCTGGCAGCAGCAGACTGAGCAGTGAAAGTCTCCACGACTGCCTCCTCTTCGTTAGCATGGCCCTCACCGGCAGGAAGAGGGGAACCAGCCCGGTGAGCATGCTCATGAGCACGACGCCTCAGGTGTCGGGCGTCAGAGGGCTTGGAGTCAGGTGCATAGACCTTTGTGCCTGTTTCATTTTGTCCCACGCGTTCAGGGACACCTCCAGGATTGTGCATATAAAAATCTGCGAGAAATAAAAAACAGAGTTAGTAAAAATGCACGTAAGTAGAAAAATTAAAAAAACAAACAAAGGAGGACCTTGTCGTTTAAAGGTATCATCTATCGCGTGACCGACAGGCACAGCGATGGGGTGAAGGAAGGCCAGCCTTTGTACAAAAGCTCCCTCGTCCGAGGTAAAAACAGGACGGGGAGTGGGCCTACGATCACTACTGGATGCAGGAAGAATTCGGCTACCGGGACATAGCCTGCAATCCACAAAAATAAACTCGCTGTTGTTCCGCCTAGTCGGAGGATCTTTCAAAAGAGCAGAGTGTTGAACACTAGAGGGTACATGCAATGAAAGGGCTGCCCTTCTTCGGATTTTGAAAGGAGAAGAAGTGGAAAAACAGCCGAGCAGTTGGAATTATACCAGCATCTCTAAGGACATTCATGAAGCCCCTGACATAAAAGAAAAAGGCGGCACCCATTTGAGAGATGCACAACCCAGAATACAAAAGAATTTCACTAACCAAGGAAGGAATCGGAAGGTTTGGAAAGTTAGTGAAGTAGATACAGTGAAGTGCCAGCATAAAATAGGGGGGCACATCACCGGTGTTCTCAGAAGGGTAGGCCCACTACACTCTCTCTCTCTCTCTAAGCTCTAACCCCCGTAAAATTCTATGAGCAGCATCTAAAGAAAGGGTATTAGAGCATCTTCCCGCATTCGAGGACAGAGGGTAGCCCGGAATGTCAGTCAGGGAGACAGAGCAGAAGGAGCCATACCCAGTCTCATACTCGCCCCGGTCGAGGATAGGGACAACATGGAAACCGTGTCGGAGGAGAACGGACCACTGACGCCAAGATCCATCCATCTCCCGATAGAAGGATGGGGCGCCTTTCTCCTCAAGGGGAGAAGGAAAAGGGTACTTCTCCTCTGTCTCAGGAGGATAACCTAAGGGAGAGTCCTCTAAGATATGGAGGTTCTGACTACAAACTTCGGGAGGAAGTTGGGTAGAATTTTCTATAGCCAGGGAGGGCGCCTCAACGAAAGGGACATCCTCAGGAATGGGAGCCAAAACAATGGCAGTTGGCGGAGGAGTCCTAGTAATGGAAGGAGGAGTGCCCCCAACTTCTACATCCCGTTCTGGAGAAGAGGAACTACAAGAAGAGGAACCCGAACTTCCAGAACTGGATATAGAAGAAGACCCTGAGCTAGAGGAACTCGAACTCGAGAAGGAAGAGTGGGAAGAACCTACAAACAAAAAAACAAATAAAAGGTAAGTTACAAAAAAGAAAAAAGTAACTTACTAAGTACAGACTTTCGTGTACGGCGAGCAGAAAGAATTTTTCGCTTACTTCCAACAGGAGAGGAAGAAGGCGGCTCAGTTCTGGGCTCAACCACGGCAGTGCAAGTCTTAACCTGAGGGATAACAATAATAGCCCGCTCCTCGTTAGGAGGAAGGTCTTGCTGGATATTTTTATCAGAAGACATGATCACAACCTGCACAAAAATCATAACAGTTAGTTTAATTGTTTTTGCAAATGTCGATCCCAAGAGAAAGTCGATCTAGACTTCACGGAGTCGCACTAATACAAGGGAAGTCGACTTCAGAAGTCGATTCCAGAGAAGTCGATCTTCAGAAGACAAAAATCTCAGGAAGTCGATCCCATCAGATCTGACCCAAGGAAGTCGACGACAAAAGTCGAACTCCAGGAAGTCGAACCAAGGGAATCACTTCGGGAAAAGCAAAGGCTAAAACCACGGAAGTCGATCCTAGCAAAAATAGATCCAACTTTGGAAAGTCGATGACAAGGAGTCAAACTTCACAAAGTCGAACCACAGTCCAAAGGGGAACAACTTCGAAGAAAGACCGACTTTAAAAAAGTCAGACCTCAAGGAAGTCGAACCCAATGCAACCTCAGAAGAGCCCGACAACAAAAGTCGGACCCCAGAAAGTTGCACCTCCAAGGCTCAAGTCGAAGCCTTACGCACAGTGGAAGACGAGGCGAAGACGCTGGAAGTCGAAGCGGAGAAACTGGAAGTCGATGCGAAGAAAGTCGATGCCTCGGAGCGAATGAAGTAGGTGGGAAATAAATGAATCCCCCTCCGCTATTTATAGGGGAAAGTCAAAGACGAACCGTCGCGGGCACTGTTCATCCGGGTTCACCCGTTGGGCCGAAAAGCCCACGGGCCCGGCAGGCCCAAAACGACCCAGTCCGCGAAAAATCCTAAAATCCGACCAGATGGCATCGATATTTAAGAACAAAGGCATCGACATTTATCAAGGAATTCGAAACCTTCTAAAAGAGAAAAACATGATCGACATTCCACAGAAAATTCAGATCGACATTCCCAGAAGAGGGATAGACGTCGACATTTATCAAGGAATTCGAAACCTTCCAAAAGAGAAGGACAGGATCGACATTCCACAGAAAATTCAGATCGACATTCCCAGAAGGGGGATAGACGTCGACATTTACCAAGGAATTTAAAACCTTCAAAAGAGAAGGACAAGATCGACATTCCACAGAAAATTCAGATCGACATTTCCAGAAGGGGGATAGATGTTGACATTTATCAAGGAATTCGAAACCTTCCAAAAGAGAAGGACAGGATCGACATTCCACAGAAAATTCAGAACGACATTCCCAGAAGGGGGATAGACGTCGACATTTACCAAGGAATTCGAAACCTTCCAAAAGAGAAGGAGAGGATCGACATTCCACAGAAAATTCAGATCGACATTCCCAGAAGGGGGATAGACGTCGACATTTATCAAGGAATTCGAAACCTTCAAAAGAGAAGGGCAGGATCGACATTCTAGCACTATTCAGATCGACATCCTCAGAAAAAGATGAGATCGACTTTTTTACGACGTCGACATTTTAATTTCAGGGAGAAATGAGATCGACTTTTTGAACAAACTTCGACATCTTCAGGAAAGGATAGAGTCAACAATCGCACGACATCGATATCCTCATAAAAATATGGGATCGACTTTTGTACGACGTCGACATTTCCAGGGAGAGATGAGATCGACTTTATGTATAAACTTCGACATCTTCAGAAAAGGATGGTACTGACCAGAAGAAAGCATCGACTTAATGAAATCAAAATTCTAAAAAAGTTAATCATCTAGAACTACACCGACGTACTTCAGAGTAAAGGTGTAAGTCGAGTAAAGGAAAAGGTAAAGTATCTTTATTCAAAATTACAAAAATGATGAATAAAAAATGTTACAGATTCCTAATTAAATTTGATACGGCAACGCAAACGGCGAGGAACCTGATCCAACGGGGAAACACCGCAGTAGGGACGCCTCCGACGTCGACCACGAGGAGGAACAGAAGAAGAAGAGGCAAGCGGAAGATCGCCACCAGACCATTCTTCAAAGATTGATTCCCTAGCAGCAACAGCAACACTCTGCCGCTCAACAATAATTTGGCGCTGGTGAGACATGCCTGAACACGTCAGTCACTCCCAGCAACGCCCTTCGACAAGAACTAGGGTTCCGTCACTTGCTGCCGGACCCCCGGAGAGTTCCACGAATCCGGAAGGAGTGTCTACGTCAAGTACTCAAGGCAGCACCTGGGAGTCGCCGATTGGGACTACAAAGTCGCCGACTCCAGGGGTGAATCGCTGACTCTAGGCCTCGTGGACAGTTCTGGTAGGCTTCCACTAGGCTCATGGGGAGTCGGCGATTGAACCTCTGGATCGGCGATTCCCACACCTGAATCGCCGACTCCCAGCCGTTACATGAGCGGACCCTCGCCATTAAGGCATTCCTTAATAGGATACCTTAATGGGGTGGGCCCCACGCTAATGAATGGGGAAAACGTCCCCCAGGACCCTATAAAAGGGGTCCTTGGGGGACCTCTTCCCTCAAGTCATTCACACTTGACACACCCCAACCAGAGTAAACTAAGGAGCCCGAATCGCCTACTCCCACGTGAGTCGCCGATTCCCCTCCTCTTCTGCAGGTACATTGACGTAGAGCGTGCGTCGTGGACTCCAAAGCCTCCGGCCCTCCTCGCAACCCCGCGAGCCTACTGGTAGCAGATTTCGTGCTTCATCAGGCGCAGAGAAGGAAGATCCAAGGCCGACGACCGAGGATCCAAAATATTCACAATTCAATCCAGCTCCTCAATCTCTCCCTGAATAAAATCAGCAAAGAGACTCACAAGAAGAGCCATGGATGAAGGAGAAGGAGGACCTAAGGGCTCTATTTATAGACCCAAGGACCGCGCAAAAGGACAAAAAAGGGTAAAACCGACTTTTTCACACAAGGACTCGACTTTTGGGCCAAAGCGTCAGGAGTCGACTTTTTCACAAAGGAAGCAATACAAGGACCCAGGGAATCGACTTTTTGACAAAAGTCGATGGGCACCACTGAGATCGACATTTTTACAAAAGTCGATCAGATTCAACAAAAAGATCGACATTTGAACAAAAGTCGATCAGATTCAAAAAGAGGATCGACTTTTTCTTCCCACACAGGAGGGGTGTAGAAAAAAGAATCCTGACAAGTTAAAGTGCGGAAGCACACCAAGGCAGGAGGGTGCAACACGAAATGCTCCTGAGGAATCGTGGAAATCCACATAGAAAAAACAACTCGGGCGGCGATACGACAGCAAAATGAACTGAGCCATGCTAAGATATTTGAACTCCTACAATTACTGGACGCAGTAACAAAGTAGGACGCCAAATTAACTCTACCTACGGAAGAACGTGGGCAGAGAAAGTCTTAATGGTAACAGAGTCAGGATGCGTATCTCATCCAAGGAAAAGAGTGAACCTCACCTACGGAAGAATATAGGTTAGACCAGGGACGTACTCAGGAGTGAACCTCACCTACGGAAGAACGTAGGTAGACGGGGGACATGTCTGCTAAACACACACCCGTTCTACAAAAAACGTAGACAGAGGGGTAAATGTTCAAGAGTGAACCTCACCTACAGAAGAACGTAGGTTAGATGAGGGACGTACTCAAAAGTGAATCTCACCTACGGAAGAACGTTGGTTAGACGAGGGATGTACTCAAAGGTGAACCTCACCTATGGAAGAACATAGCTAGACGGGGGACACATCGGCTAAACACACGCCTTTTCTACAAAAAACGTAGACAGAGGGGTAAGTGTTCAAGAGGGAACCTCACCTACAGAAGAACGTAGGTTAGACGAGGGACGTACTCAAGAGTGAACTTCACCAACGGAAGAACGTAGGTTAGACGAGGGACGTACTCAAAAGTGAACCCCACCTACGGATGAACGTAGGTAGACAAGGGACACATCGGCTAAGCACACGCCCCTTCAACAAAGAACGTAGACAGAGGTGTAAGCACTCAATAGTAAACCTCACCTACGGAAGAACGTAGGTTAGACGAGGGGCGTACTCAAAAAATAGTCCTCACCTATGGAAGAATATAGGTAGATGAGGGATCACGCTCAACCTCAGTCGCAGAAACGGCGAGCAAAAGGAGGGGGCAAGTATTCAAAAAATAATCCTCACCTACGGATAAACGTAGGAAGACGAGGGATCATGTTCAACCTCAGTCACAGAAACGGCGAGCAAAAGGAGGGGACAAGTATTCAAAAAATAATCCTCACCTACGGATGAACGTAGGTAGACGAGGGATCACGCTCAACCTCAGTCGCAGAAACGGCGAGCAAAAGGAGGGGGCAAGTATTCAAAAATTAATCCTTACCTACGGATGAACGTAGATAGATGAGGGATCATGCTCAACCTCAGCCGCAGAACCAGCGAGCAAAAGGAGGGGGCAAGTATAAAAAAAATAAACCTCATCTATGGAAGAACATAGGTAGATGAGGAAGCACGCTCAACCTCAACCGCAAAAACAGCTGATTGAGGGAGGCAAGAGACTTCAAAATAGAGAACTTCACTTATAAAAAATAGGTAGAAGAGACAACTCTCAAACCCAGCCACAGGGAAGGGGACTCGAACATTGCTCGGAGATAACTCAGGCAAGGCGTCAAGGTGGGCAAGTAGGGTTCCGCACGGAAATCGGGCTACTCAGGTGCGCAAGGAGTATGCTTCGGCTAGGACAAACCGGACAATAGTTAGCAAAAGCGCGTGACAACCTCCGTGGAAGCATAGATACAACCTCGCAGGTTTAGAAATGGGGGAGAACTGGTGAGAGAGGATCTCGCATCCTGGGACATCACCAAAAACCTACACCCCAGCACGCAAAAATACCCTTACGCCACGAAAATTAAGGGTAAAATGCCAGCAATCGAGCTGGAACAGGGCGAGCAATCCCGACCAAAGGGACCCAGCAATGCTCAACCTGACCAAACAAACTCGGTTCCTCCATACGACGAGGAACACATAGTGCCCAAGGCTCCATCCACCTTGGAGGAAAGGTTGTTCAGCTTTATGGACAACATAGAAAGAAGGATGACTAACCTCGAGCAAGCGAGGAGTGAAAGGACCACCACCATCCGTGAAAAAGCGGATGAATCTGGGTCCATTTACTCTCCATCTGTGGAGAAAACCAAACAGAGTTCCCGTCTTAAAACGGGACCCAGTAAGAGTCGCTCCGAAAGGACTCTTACCACTCGGTTTGTGGAGGATCTTCGTCGGAAACTGGCCAACGACCCAACTGTCGGCAATCCGCATGAGATCCTAAGGATCAAAAGTGCTCCTCTTCGCGAAGACTTTTTAAGGGGATCTTTCCCACCTACCTGGTGGGTACCCAGGATCGAAGCGTATGACGGTTCAAGTGATCCACAAGATCACGTGAACCTCTACCTTAACATCCTGGAACCATCGATGATGGGCTGTTGTGTCGGGCATTCCCCGACACTCTCAAGGGCAGTGCTTATCGATGGTTCTCCGGTCTGCCAGCTGGCTCAATCACCAGCTTCGCAGACCTCTCGTCCAAGTCATCGCCCAGCATGTGGGGATGATAAGGATTAAACACAGTGCCAACGCACTTCTGGCACTTCGACAGGATAAGCTGTCTCTTCGGGATTACACGATCAAGTTCACTATAATGATGACAGAAGTGAATGATCTAATCCCAATTGTGGCCATAGCGGGATACATCAGAGGATTGGTCCCCTTCTCCCATCTGGCCCGACTCTCCATAAGGTGGACTCTCTACCTGGTGAGACATGCCTGATTACGTCAGTCACTCCCAGCAATGCCCTTCAACATGGACTAGGGTTCCGTCGCTATATGCCGGATCCCCGGAAGGCTTCCACGGTGCGGAGCACGTGTCTACGTCAAGAACTCAAGGCAACACCTGGGAAACACCTCTAGGACCCTATAAAAGGGGTCCTAGGGGTGTCCTCCATTCATATCTTACATTGACTACACACACTCCACACTAGAGCATCCGGGAGCCCGAATTGCCTACTCTCAAGATAATCGCCGATTCCCCTCTCTTCTGCAGGTGTTTGACGTAGAGCAAGCGTCGTGGACTCCAAAGCCTCCGACCCTTCTCGCAACCCCACGAGCCTACTGGTAGCAGATTTCGTGCTTCATCACTACCCGACCTCTTCCAACGCGCTCAATCGTACATTGAAGTGGAAGAGGAGGATGAGAACAAGCTAGCTGAACTTGGGACTCCTATCTTTAAGAAACCAAAGTTTGAGAGGAAAGGGTACAGTGGAAACAACAATTTCCACGACACCTCTAACAGGTATACCAACAACAGGGCTGAAACTTCCAAAAAAGAGTGGAAGCCTAGGCACGATAACAAGGTGTGCCAAACCTCAACTAGTCAACCGCCAAAGGGTGCATCTCAACTGTGGAGAAAGAACACCCCTCTTACAATTAGTAAGGGCGAGTTGTTTGAGAAGCTAAAGAACCGAGCAGATCTGCCTGCTCCCCGTTCTTTAGACCCTGCAAGTAAAGATGGCCGCACACAGACTGGGAAATACTTCAAATTTCACAAGGACTGCGGCCACCTAACAGACCATTGCAGGGAATTCTCGTCTTTTGTCGAGCAGTTGATCTCAAAGGGAGAACTTGGCAACTTCGTCAAGAGATCCCGAGGATAGGACAATTGCAAGTCTGACCCAAAGGGGAAGCGTCCACGCTCTCCTTCGCCAGATAGAGACAACACCGAGGATCGCCAATGGAAGACCATCAATATGATATTTGGTGGTGGATCCGTTGGCCAGAATAGAGGATATCCCCGAAAGGTGCTGATGTCACAATCAACACCTCGAGACAACGGAAAACGGGTGCGAGGAGAAGTCAATATACTTCTTTGAAGAGGACCTGGACGATGTCCAGCAACCTCACGAGGACCCACTCGTGATCCAAGCAGACATCGGTCCCGATTCCCGAATCGAAAGGATGATTGTCGACAGCGGCAGCTCTGCGGACATCCTTTATATGGACAATTTTACCAAGATGGACCTTAAAAGGGAGGAACTATCTCCCTGTAAGGAAGCCATCTATGGTTTCACTAACATTGCCGCCCCATTACCCGGTGTTATTGATTTGAAAGTCTCCATCGGTTCCAAGCGATGGAGGGTTAGCCAAACGTCTCCTTTCATAGTAGTGGAAGTAGAATCCACTTTTCATGGCATATTTGGACGCCCCTTCATCCACGGAATCCAAGCAGTCCCGTCTTCTTATCACCAATGCATTTGATACCTAGTAAACGGGTTCTTTGCAACTGTCAAAGGATCGCAAAAGGATTCTAGATAGGGGTATAAGAAGGCAACCCAGCTGACAAGGCTTAACAACATGCTCGTCCATGCCCCACCTGACATTGAGGAGAGGGAAAAATTACAACCTGTGGACGAGACTGAGGTATTTCAACTGGAAGGGGGACAAGTGGCATTAGGGAAGGGGTTACCCTCTGCCTTAAGAGCCAAGCTTGTGACTGTCCTGGAGGAGCACCAGGACAGGTTCTTTTGGGAGGGTGAGGCATCGACACAGATTGCGCGTCAGATCGTGACGCACAAACTTAATGTCGACTGATCCATTCCAGCTCGACGCCAGAAACGTCGAGTACTCACTTCTGACATGTGGGAGGCAGCCAATGAGGAAATATCGAAACTCCTGAATGCAGGGCACATTCGGAAGGTTCGATACCCGACTTGGTTGGCCAACCCTGTCCTTGTCAAGAAGCCCAATCGCAAGTGGCGCATGTGTATTGATTTCACTGATCTCAATAAAGCATGCCCCAAGGATAATTACCCATTTCCATCTATCAACGAACTAGTCGATTTAGCATCCGGTAACGAGCTCCTCTCTATGATGGATGCCCACTCAGGATACAACCAAATCCTGATGCATGAGCCTGATGAGGAAAAAATATCTTTCATAACAGACTCAGGAATATTCTGTTATAGAGTAATGCCATTCGGCTTAAGGAATACTGGGGCTACATTCCAATGCCTAATGGACAAGGTTTTCACAGACCAGATCGGGCGCAACGTTTCCGCTTACGTCGATGACATCCTAGTCAAGTCGTCAAGCATGGAATAGCACCCTGATGATCTGGGAGAAACCCTTGATACACTAAAGCAATATGGAATGAAGCTCAACCCAGCCAAGTGCGTATTCGGAATCAAGTAAGGCAAGTTCTTTGGTTTCTACGATGGTCACACGGGATCAAACCTAATCCCGACAAAATCCAAGCTATCCTAGATATGGAAGCCTCCCGCACAATCAGAGAAGTACAAAGGCTGAACGGTCGAATTAATGCACTCAGTCGTTTTATATCACAAACGGCTGACAAGTGTAAACCGTTCTTCCAATTACTGGAAACTGCGGCTAAGGCTAGTATTACTTGGACACCAGAGTGCGAGGAGGCATTCGCTAAGTTAAAAGCGCATATGTCCTCACTCCCCATGCCGACATCACCCAAAGTAGGAGAGGACCTATACTTATACAAAGCGGCCTTTGAAGAAGCCGTGAGTGCGATCCTCATTGCGCAGAGGGACAAGGACCATGTCCCTATATACTACCACTCGAGGCGACTACAAGGTGCTGAACTACGGTACTCTCCTATCGAGAAGATCGTATATGCAGTGATCCATGCTTGTCATCGCTTTCGAGCTTACTTCTTAGCACACACGATTATGGTACTAACATCGTGTCCTTTGCGCCATCTACTTCACAAACCCGACATTTCTAGGAGGTTATCCAAATGGGAAATCGAACTCAGTGAGTTCGACTTAGACTTCCGACCAGCCACTACCATCAAAGGGAAAGCTGTGGCGAACTTCATTGTCGAACGCACACAACCCAATTTGTCCCAACCTTGGGTTGTAGAAGTAGACGGCTCGAGTTGCAGCACAGGCTCGGGAATCGGAGTGAAAATCTATAGCCCGTATGGAAAAAACTATGAACACTCGGTACGACTTCATTTCCCGGCTTCAAACAACGTCGTGGAATATGAAACGGCCATACACGGCCTGAAGCTATTAAGAACTCTCGGCACTGAGAATTTCACGCTCCGCACATCGTAGGACCATTCCCCCCCTCAACATCCCAGGCTCGATTCATCTTTGTAGCAGTAGATTACTTTACAAAGTGGGTCGAGGCTCAGGCTGTAGCGAAGTTCCCCAACACATTGTCACGGACAATGGCACACAATTCACAGGGAGGAAATTTTAAAGAATGTGCGAAGACCTAAACATAAAACTCCACTTCGCCTCCGTTTACCAACCTCAGGCAAACGGGCAAGTGGAGGTTACCAACAAGGCCATCGTACAAGGATTGAAAAAGAAAATCGAATCAGCAAGAGAGACTTGGGCAGACAAGTTGTACGAAATCCAATGGGCATATCGCACAACGAGTAAAAACCCCACGGGCAACACCCCTTTTGCTATGACCTATGGAGTGGAAGCAGTCGTACTAATCGAGATGAGTATACCAACATATCGAATCTCGAAGTACGACAAACAAAAAAATGACCAAAACCTAGCCACAGAGCTAGAGTTGAGAGATGAAACCCGTGTCGAGGCGGACCTGCGAAACGAATCGTACAAGGAAAGCGTATCAAGGTACCACAAACGCCAAGTACGCAAAAAAGTTTTCTTGCCAGGAACTCTCGTCACGCGGAAAGCTAGCATAACAGAAAGGAATAGACCAAGAAATAAACTATCATCCAACTTCGAAGGTCCCTACATCGTCGAAGAGGAGATAAGGCCAGGAACTTATCGCCTACGGCGACAGGATGGAACGATGGTTCCAAACACCTGACATGCGGACAACATGCAGCAGTACTAGGCATAGTACTCATCGTATTATGTTTATTTTCTTTAATTTTCCTAGCATGTATGTTAGTTAATCATAGAATTCTTTCTTCATATTCTAACCCGTAACGATACCCTAAAAAAAATCTATTGTGTCGCTTCGGCCTCAGTAGAACAAGGATCATTCCGTCGCTACGGTCCCAATGATCCTATCCAATCCTATCGCTTCGGCCTTGATACGGATCAACAAGTCACTCTGTCACTAGGACAAGAGTCAGACTATATCCTCAGGATTTAAATCCAGAGTTAGTACGAATAGGTCCAATTCAGAATTGCGACCACAACCCTTAGTCGCACGAGCGAATTAGGAATTAGTGGATGTTATATCAAACTATTTTCAACCCTAAAAGTTAATTTAGAAGTATAAATCATTTTCGAGTTTAACTAGCAACTAAACTACGATTCGTACGACCAAGCTTACGCCCTAAGCGGCTAAGCAGAGTTAGCAGAATCTAACTTACGTCTAGAGCGGCTAAGTTACGATTTGTGAATCTAGTTTTAAGCCTAAGTTACAACTCTAAAATATTTATACAAAAAATTAACAAAGAAAATAGTTCATTGATTGATAAAAAATTATTACAAAATCCACTACAAAATTACAAGAATCCACTACAAAACTAAGGAATTCTAGTCTTCTTCTTTCCTCGCCTCTTGAACATCGCTCTTTATCTTATCAAGAGCTTCTTTGTGCTCAAACTGCACCTCAGGATGTTCTTCTAACCACGCCATTATATCAGTCACATAGTTGCGGGTAAACTCGGAAACACATAAGGACCAAAAAAGTTTAAGTCATGGAGTTGGTCAGATTGACCGTCAACCTCGAACTCCAAATCCTTCACCTTTTCAGAAGAAGCGTCTACATCTTCCTTTATCTTTCTCGACTCCTCCGTGGATTGGGAAAAGTGGTCATTCAGATCCTTTAGGTCGGAGGTGGACTTGGAAAGATCTACTTGAAGCTTCTGAATTTGTGATTCAGAAGCCATCGCATTGCCAACCTCCGCATTCAGCTGCACTTTCAATTCTTCAATCTCCTTTAGAGCATCAGTGAGACATGATTCAGATTCCTTCAGAGAGTCACGTTCTTGGCGAAGAGTGGAAATCTCAAGTCTATGTGCGGCGCACTCTTTATTCTTCGCCACCATCACCTTCTTATGCTCAGAAGCTTTCTCTTCCAATTTCTTGTTGTTCTGGAAGACCTTTCTCATTGACCACACTTCTTTGCAGACAGTTTGATACTTATCATCAAGCTTGTCGTATTCTTGTTATGATTGCATCCCAAAAGCAGCATTCGATAGATACACGGCCTACAAAAAAAAAACAATTAAATTAGCACGAAAATACATAAGTTAAAAAGCCAGTTTAAGTCACTTACAGCAGATAGAGCTTTAGTGAGCTCCTCGCGTATCCAATCCCCAGGCTTCGTCAGAAGTATCTGGGTAGCTTTAGATCACACCCCTTCATCCGCAAATAGACTCGGATAATCAAAATTGGTGCGGAAGGGAGCAATCTCTGGTACCGACCTCGAGCACGACCCAGTTTCAAACGTGCCACGAGGACCAGATCCTTCAGCCTTCCTCATCTGAATCAATTTGGCACCACACAATCTCACAGCCAAATGAGGAAGCACCGCTTCACGGTAGAGATGCAACCTTTTCTTCTTTTTGATAGGCTTGCCAGAAGGGTCTTCTGACTTCAGGTAATGTGTCACATCAGAAAAAGTGAAATCCTCATGCTGACACAAAGCGAAAGGAACCCCTTGACCACATTGATAAGTGGCAAGGGTGGAGAATCCTCTCAAATATATAAAAAATACCGCCTGCATTTGTGACACCGACACGCCCCCTTGTAGTAACACTTCGCTCATTAGTATGGGGATGGGCAGCATGGAGAAGTGTCTGAAGTAGAGTCGGGGAATTGCCTGGAACCCCGCAGGAGGAAGGTTCGTTGGTTGATATTGCGACCCCCAATATCGCAAATGCCCAGAAATGCGCACCCCTCGCAGAATGTCTCGGGCTTCGCATGCAGACATAACAGAGAATGGATGCACGGTCTCAGTCTGCGGCACAAGAGGTGCAATAACAGAAACTTCTTCGAAAGACCCCTCGCTCGAGTCGCTCAGGGGCAGCAGCTTAATTTCACCACCCGGCAGAGTTTCGCAGTGAGCATAGCCGGTGTGGTTCTCAACTCTATCGTAGAAGGGGAGGTTAATGTGGTTTCCATCCTTATCCACTTCCGTGGGAGGAGGAGGTATCTTCGATCCCTCAGCCGGATCAGGGCGGCGTCGGCATTGGCCGCGGTCCAGTTCCGGTTCCTGATCATAGTTGAAGGGCTCAAGAACCCGTACACCCTCCGCAGAGGGGAAATGTGTCTTCCCTCTACCCTCAATCTCATAAGTGGGAGGAATGGGGGTACTACCCTCGCAAGACGAGTTCTTCGCGTGCTTAGGGTGTTTTCGTTTCCGTTTCTTACTTGGCCTCTCAGATTCAGCAATCGGCCTTTTGCTCGTGTCAGTGGAGGTCAACCCCTCAGTACGGGTGACCGAATCATTAGGTGCACCACCTGAAGGGGCACATACTCTTCAACATCAGCTCCCAAGTTTTGGGGCAACGTCGGCGATTTAGATGGCAAACTCGCCGATCCCAGATCGATAACTCGGCGAGGTCTCTTGAATATGGGGACACCCCCCCTACCCTTAGTCTGCGACTTCCCAAGGGGACTCGCCGATTTAGGAGCAAGAGTCGGGAGAAACTCGCCCACCTCAACAGAAGGCTCTGCCACGACTAGAGCCCTAGAATCACACCCCAAACTCGCCGAGTTCTTGTTAGAACTCGGCGATTGCTCGGGAGTGAGCCCGAGTAACTCGCGGGCCGTGGCACAGTATCTAGCATCCGACTGTGCATCAACAGCCGGAATCTCCGACCAACCGTGCGTAGGCGAGGGGATCGGAGACTCAACGGTGTTGAGCACCGCCGCTAGACTCTCATCAATGTCGGTGTTCAAGATGTCGTCGACCAGAGCCTCGGTCTCCGACATGGTGAGTTGAGGGAGGGACGGTTGGTCTGCCATAAGTCGGCGATATAGAGAGAAACTCGGCGACTTAGTGAAGGATTAGGGTTTAGGCGATTTAGGGAAAATGATGTGCGGATTAAAATAATCGATTCGCTATTTATAGACCCTGGACAAATTGCAAAATACCCTCGGAAAATCCAAAAATTACGAGAAGGAAAATCGCTAATTGATTCTCAAATCTCCAAAACTCGGCGAGTTATCCGTAAACTCGCCGAGTTTGGACAAAAATCACGGGATACGAAAGGGAAACTTTCATATTTGGAAAATTTGTAAATATTTCCTAATATCCCAAGGATTTTCTAAGAAATCCGTCAGCTCATATTAAGAATCGCCGAGTTTGTAAGAAAGTCGCAGGTCTAGGTAGGCAAACTTCTAAGTTTCTCACAGAACCACCCCGATGCTAAGTCGCCGAGTTAGGACGTTAAGTCGCCAACTTAGGATATCACATAGTATCTTAGGGGGGGAGTATCACAAGCTCCCTTCAGCAACAAAAGGAGGGTAACACAAGCTCTCCCGATATTTATGTCGCTTCGGCGGGAAATCGTCGAATTTCGAGGAGGGTATCACAAGCTCTCCCGACATTTCTATCGCTTCGGCAGGAAATCGTCAAATTTCGAGGGGGAGTATCCCAAGCTCTCCCGAAATTTCTGTCGCACCAGCCGAAAATCGTCGAATTTCGAGGGGGAGTATCATAAGCTCTCCTGGTATTTCTGTCGCTTCGGCGGGAAATCATCGAATTTCGAGGGGAGTATCACAAGCTGTCTCAACATTTCTGTCGCTCCGGCCGGAAATCGTCGAATTTTGAGGGGGAGTATCACAAGCTCTCTCGACATTTCTGTCGCTCTGACCAGAAATCGTCGAATTTCGAGGGGGAGTATCACAAGCTCTCCCGAAATTTCTGTCGCTCCGGCCGGAAATTGTCAAATTTCGGGGGGGGGGAGTATCACAAATTCTCCCGACATTTCTATCGCTTCGGCAGGAGATCGTCAAATTTCAGGGGGGGAGTATTACAAGCTCTCTCGATACTTCTGTCGCTCCGGCCGGAGGTCGTCAAATATGAGCACGGTAAATCTGTCGCTTCGGCCAGATTTACCAAGGATTGTTTCAAGCAAAAGGAGAATGTCACGAGAGGTAAAATAGCACGGTAAGTTCAATTGGTCAATAATAATATGCGTTTTAGACTGATGTAGTTGTTTTGCAGGATGTTTTCTTTTTTGCAGGAATTATTCTATTGCTTCGGCCAGAATTAGACTCTGATAGTGAGTCAATTTATCCTGCCGCTTTTGCCTTTATAGACTAGAGATCATTCTGTCACTTTGGCCTTAATGATCTCAACCCGTGTTGCCGCTTTAAGCCTTGAAGGGGTAACCGTCGTTGCGGACATAAAAGTCGCCCTTGATCAGGGTGGACTATAAACATTAGTTCTATCGCTTCAGCTAGAACTCGGTTCTATCGCTTCAGCTAGAACTCGGTTCTATCGCTTTGGCTAGAACTCGATTCTGTCGCTTCGGCCTGAATCGAGTTCCGTCGCTTCGGCCGGAATTAATCTTATCGCTCCGGCCTTGATAAACACAGTGTAGTCGCTCTTGATCAGGGTTAGACTATAAACAGGTAGTTTCGTTGGCCTGGAACTCGATTTTGTCGGTTCGATCCTACAGAGTCAATCCATTCTTGTCGCTTAGGCCATAATGGATACGGAATCAGGATGTCACTGTGGGCGGAATGATTCGATCTCATCTTGTGGCTTCGGCCTTGATGCGGATCACACACTAAACCATGGTTGGGGGGGTACTGGCGATACACGCATGTTTCTTGTGCTCTCTTCAGGGGGGAGTACTGGTGAGACATGCCTGATTACGGCAGTCACTCCCAGCAGCGCCTTTCAACAAGGACTAGGGTTCCGTCGCTTTAGGCCGGACCCCCGGAGAGCTCCCATAGTACGGAACAAGTTCATCATCCAAATCTCCGAGTTAGCCCGTAAGTCACGATTGGACTACCAAGTCGCCGACTTTAGGGATAAGTCGCCGAGTTAGGGCCAAGATCGGATGTATGGTAGACTGCACATCTCGCCCCTGGAAATTCGGCGAGCTTGCCATAAATAGGCGATTTCCATAAGTGAATCGCCGACTTACGACCGTTACTCGCCGCCAGCCAACATCATAAATGTTTCCATATATGACCATAGGTGCGATGTCCTCCTTTGATCACGCCCTCCGAGACCCTATAAAAAGGGTCCCAAGGGGACACTCAAAGGCACAACCCAAGTTCCACTCTCACCAGAGCATCACTAAGAAACTCGCCGATTCTCACTAGAATCGCCTAGTTTCTACTTGCAGGTATTTGACGTAGAGCGCGCGTCGTAGACTCCAGAGTCTCCGGCATCACCTCGCACAACCGCGAGCCCAGGTAGAAGATTCAGTGCTTCATCAGTTATCGTCATAGCGACAAAACGATTTCTAGTCTATTGAGGCCAAAGCGACAAAATAGACTAGTGAATGTTTGGAAACCCTAACCGTGAGTGGTGTATGAACCCCTTTTTTTTAGGGTTTTGTTCGTGTGTTCTCTATGTGTTCCTGGGACTCTTTTGTTTATACCCTTGTAGTTCACCTCTGGCCAAAGTACCCCTCCAACTTCGCAGTACTTGGCTGCCTTGTGTTGCAACTTTTTGGCCTCACTCCTATTGTCGAAAGTACGCCACTTTGAATGAATGCTAGTATTGGTTGTCTCTAATCATCTGAGGGGTTGGATGTGACATTCAATACTTGACACGAGGGCTGGAGTACGGAGTCTACCAGGATTTCACGCTGGCCTCCCTCCCAGGCCGATGCTAGCCTTGCTAGGGCATCGGCAGGTGTGTTCTGAGTTCGAGGGATTTTCTCGATTTTAAACTCAGCGAATTATTTGGTGAGTTCTACCATGGTTTCCACATATTTTGTGATATGTGGTTCTTTGCAGAAGAACTCACCCGTGGTTCGTCGAGCCACGAGCTGGGAGTCACTGCGAAGCGTGACTTTCTCAGCGCCGAGAGTTCGCAACAGCTTTAGGTTATAAATGGCTGCTTCGTATTCTACGACATTGTTAGATGCCGGGAAGTGGAGCCGTATCGAGTGTTCGTAATTTTTTCCATCGCCTGAGCCTGTGCTGCAACTCGATCCGTCTACTTCCACAGTCCATGGTTAGGTTAGGTTGAATGGTGTGAGTTCGACCATGAAATCTGCCACAGCTTGCCCCTTGATGGCAGTGGCTGGTCGGAAATCTAAATCGAACTCACTGAGCTCAATTGCCCATTTAGTTAATGATGAAGCACGGAATCTGCTACCAGTGGGCTCGCGGTGTTGCGAGATGGGCCGGAGGCTGTGGAGTCCACGACACGCGCTCTACGTCAAACACCTGCAGAAGAGGAGGGGAATCGGCGACTCTCTTGGGAGTAGGCGATTCGGGCTCCTAGATGCTCTAGTATGGAGTGTGTGGTCAAGTATATGTGTCGTGAATGGAGGACACCCCTAGGACCCCTTTTATAGGGTCCTAGAGGCGTTTCCATTCAATTGAGTGGGGCCCACCCCATTATGGTACCCTATTGAAGGGCGTCATAATGGTGTGGGCCCGCCCAAGTAACGGCTAGGAGTCGACGACTCAGGTGTGGGAGTCGCCGACCCAGAGGTGGAGTCGCCTACTCCTTTGAGGCCAAGTCCTCGGTCTACCAGACCCGAGTTCCCTGGCCGGAGTCGGCGATGCACCACTGGAGTCGACGACTTGGTAGTCCTAGTCGGCGACTCCCAAGTGTTGTCTTGGGCTCTTGACGTAGACACGTGCTCCACACCGTGGAAGCCTTCCGGGGGTCCGGCATATAGCGACGGAACTCTATTCCTTGTTTGAAGGGCGTTGCTGGGAGTGACTGACGTAATTAGGCTTGTCTCACCAGTACTCCCCCCTGAAGAGAGCATAGGAGACATGTGTGTACCGCCAGTATCCCCCACCCCAAGCAAGGTGATCCGCGTCAAGGCCAAAGCGACAAGATGGGATCGAATCATTGCGGCCACAGCGACACAATGACTCTGTTATCCATGCACTATCAAATGGAATGATTCACTATTAGAATCTAGTTCCAGGCCAATGGAACTACATGTTTATAATCAAACTCTGATCAGGAGCGACTTTTTCTGTGTTATCATCAAGGCCAAAGAGACAAGATGAGAGGAGATTATTAAGGCCAAAGCGACAAAATAATTCTCATCCACTATCAGAGCCTGATTCTGGCCAAAGCGATAGAATGCGTGGATCCTGGCCAAAGCGACAGGATCTAGTTCACTATCAGAACTGATGTTTATAGTCCACCCTAATCAAGAGCGACTTTACGTCCGCAACGACGATTACCCCACCAAGGCCAAAGCGACAAAGTGGGTCGAGATCATTAAGGCCAAAGCGACAATGGTGAGACATGCCTGATTACGTCAGTCACTCCCAGCAACGCCCTTCGAACAAGGAATAGGGTTCCGTCGCTATATGCCGGACCCCCGGAAAGGCTTCCACGGTGCGGAGCACGTGTCTACGTCAAGAGCTCAAGCTAACACTTGGGAGTCGCCGATTGGGACTACCAAGTCGCCGACTCCAGGGGGGAATCGCTAACTCTAGGCCTCGTGGACAGCTCTGGTAGGCTGCCACTAGGCTCATGGGGAGTCGGCGATTGAACCTCTGGATCGGCGATTCCCATACCTGAATCGCCGACTCCCAGCCGTTACTTGAGCGGACCCTCGCCATTAAGGCATTCCTTAATAGGGTACCTTAATGGCATGGGCCCCACACAAATGAATGGGGAAAACGTCCCCCAAGACCCTATAAAAGGGGTCCTTGGGGGACCTCTACCCTCAACTCATATCCTCTTGACAAACACTCCAACCAGAGCAAACTAAGGAGCCCGAATCGCCTACTCCCACGTGAGTCGCCGATTCCCCTCCTCTTCTGCAGGTGTTTGACGTAGAGCGCGCGTCGTGGACTCCACAGCCTCCGGCTCATCTCGCCACCCCGCGAGCCCACTGGTAGCAGATTCCGTGCTTCATCAACTGGCGTCTCCAACTCTATCAAGGCCAAAGCGACAAGATAGAAAAATTATTGAGGCCGAAGCGACAAAATAATTCTTGGTCCATTAAGGCCAAAGCGACAAAATGGACCTGGATCTATTAAGGCCGAAGCGACAAAATAGACCCGATTCTGACCAAAGCGACAGAATCATTACTGCAAAATAAAAATAACCTGCAAAATAACTGTATTAGTCTAAAGGATATATTTATTGATTTACTGACCTTGCCGTGCGGGGCTGCTCCTCGTGCTGCTCCTCCTTATGCTCAATAAATCCTTGATTGATCTGGTCGAAGCGACAGATCTATCATGCTCATAATGTGACAGCTTCTGGCCGAAGCAACAGAAGTGTCGGGAAGAGCTTATGATACTCCCCCCCAAGTTCGACGACTTCTGGCCGAAGCGACAGACGTGTCGGGGAGAGCTTGTGATACTCCCCCTTGAGATCATTAAGGTCGAAGCGTCAAAATGACCTCTGGTCTATTAAGGCCGAAGCGACGAAATAGACCGACTCACTATCAGAGTCTGATTCTGACCAAGGCTACAGATCCACTATCAAAATCCGATTCTCGCCTCGGATACAGAACCTGCCGATTCACTATTAGAATCTGATTCCGGTCGAGGCTACAGATTCACTATCAGAATCCGATCCTAGCCCGGACTACGGAATCTTACCTGCAAAAAAGGAAAACACTCTGCAAAATAACTAGATTAGTCCAAAACGCATATATTTATTATTGAACTTACCGTGTGATTTACCTTTCGTGATGCCCCTCCTTTGCTCAAATTTGTCCTTGGTAAATCTGGTCGAAACGACAGTTTTTACCGTGCTCAAATTTTTTGACGACTTCTGGCCGAAGCGACGGAAGTGTCGAGAGAGCTTGTGATACTCCCCACGAAATTTGACGACTTCTGGCCGGAGCGACAGAAGTGTCGGGAGAGCTTGTGATACTCCCCCCGAAATTTGATGACTTCTGGCCGGAGCGACAGAAGTGTCGGGAGAGCTTGTGATGCTCCCCCCGTAATTTGACGACTTCTGGCCGGAGCGACAGAAGTGTCGGGAGAGCTTGTAATACTCCCCCTCGGATTTTGACTACTTCTGGCCGAAGCGACAGAAGCGTCGGGAGAGCTTGTGATGCTCCCCCCGAAGATTGTGCCTTTGCGACACATAAACTTTTGAGACGAGTGTTTTTCGAAGTACGTGACTGTCGGTGAACTATCTATTGTTTTTCCTTTGCTAATCTTTTATATAAATTACCATTTAAATTATAACTGAGGCCCGAAACTAGATTCACAAGTCGTAATTTAGCCGCTCTGGACGTAAATTAGACTCTGCTAACCCTATCGCTAGCCACTCTGGGCGTAGACTTGGTCGTACGAATCGTAGCTCAGCCTACGGTTAAATTTATGGATAATTTATACCTCCAGATTAATGTAGAGTTACTAGAGATAGAGCAGACGACGAATCAGAAATATTCGACACTCGAGGGTTGCCTTGTAATTTGGAACCCTAACGATGGAGAGAGCTTGTGATATTCCCTCCTGAAGTGTGACGACTTCTGGCATATAGTGACGGAACCCTATTCCTTGTTTGAAGAGCGTTGCTAGGAGTGACTGACGTAATCAGGCATGTCTCACCAGTTAACCTTCCCGATATGCCAGGTCTTGAATGTCACATCTGATCCCCCGGAGGATTGGAGACAACACATACTGGCATTCATTCAAAATGGTGTACTTCTCGACAATAGGGGCGAGGCCAAAAAATTGCAACACAAGGCAGCCAAGTACTGCGACGTCGGAGGAGTACTTTACAGAAAGTCCTTCGACAACCCATTGCTACGTTGTTTGGCCAAACCCGATACGGATAAAGTTATCCAAGAAGTACACGAAGGCTCGTGCGGACTCCATGAGGGAGGAAGAGCACTAGACTTCAAAATCATATGGCTGGGGTATTGTTGGCCCACATTACGGTTAGAAACTCGCACTTACGTCCGCAAGTGTCGAGCATGCCAGTCGCACAGTCCAATGCAACTAAAACCATCCGCGGACATGACTCTGGTGAGACATGCCTGATTACACCAGTCACTACCCATCAACGCCTCTCAACAAGGACTAGGGCTCCGTCGCTATGGCAGGACCCCCGGAGAGCTCCCACGGTGCGGAACACGTTCATCGTCCAGATCGCCGAGTTAGCCCGTAAAGTCGCCCGATTGGACTACCAAGTCGCCGACATACAGGATAACTCGCCGAGTTAAGGCAAGATCGGAAGTATGGTAGACTGTACATCTTGGCCCTAGAAACTCGCCGAGTTAGCCCTTAACTAGGCGACTTCCATACCTGAATCGGCGACTTACGACCGTTACTCGGCGGCAGCCAACGTCATAAATGTTACCATATATGACCATAGGCGCGATCTCCGCCGATGAGTGCGCCTTCCGAGACCCTATAAAAGGGGTCTCAAGGGGACACTCAAAGGCACGATTAAAGTTCCACTCTCACACCAGAGCACTACACTACGAAACTCGACGAGTCTCATTAGAATCGCCTAGTTTCCACTTGCAGGTATTTGACGTAGAGCGTGCGTCGTGGACTCCAAAGCCTTCGGCATCAACCTCGCACCACCGCGAGCCCTGGTAGCAGATTCAGTGCTTCATCAGACTCCGATCTTGAGCTCGATCCCATTTGCAAGGTGGAGACTGGACATCGTAGGACCATTCCCACCCTCGACATCCCAAGCTCGATTCATTTTTGTGGCAGTTGACTACTTCACAAAATGGGTCGAGACTCAGGCTGTAGCAAAGATCACTCAAGATGCGGCAGTCAAATTTGTATATCGCTCCATAGTGTGCCGATTCGGAGTTCCCCAACACATTGTCACAGACAATGCTACCCAATTCACAGGGGGGAAATTTTCGAGAATGTGCGAGGACCTGGGCACAAAACTCCACTTTGCTTCCGTTTACCGACCACAGGCAAACGGACAAGTGGAAGTAACCAATAAGGCCATCGTACAAGGGCTCAAAAAGAAAATCGAATCGGCAAAAGGAGCCTGGGCAGACAAGTTGTGCGAAATTCTATGGGCATATCGCACAACTAGTAAAAACCCCACGGGAAACACCACCTTTGCTATAACATATGGAGTGGAGGCTGTCGTACCGATCGAGATGAGTATACCAACATACAGAGTCTCAAAATATAACGAGCAAAACAATGACCAAAACCTAGCAACAGAGCTAGAGTTAAGGGATGAAACCCGTGACGAGGCGGACCTGCGGAATGAATCGTGCAAGGCCAGCGTATCACGATACCACAACTGCCAAGTACGCAAAAAAGTATTTCTGCCAGGAATTCTCGTCACGCGGAAGGCTAGCATCACTGAATGGAATAGACCGAGGAATTAGTTGTCATCCAACTTCGAGGGTCCCTACATTGTCGAAGAGGAGATAAGGCCAGGAACTTATCGCCTACGGCGACAGGATGGAACAACGGTTTCAAACATCTGGTACGCGGACAACATGCAGCAATGCTACGCTTAGTATTCATCCTCCAATTCCTTAGGTCCTTTCAATGTGTATGCTAAAATAAAATAATTAGATTTTTGAAAAAAAGTTATATTCCTCTAAATTTCCTGTTCATGACTCTACCCTAAATGGGAAATCTATTTTGACACTTCGGCCTTAATAGATTAGGAATTGTTTTGTCACTCTGGCCTTAACAATTCAACCTCATCTTGTCGCTATGGCCTCGATGAAGGTTCAAGTTACTCTGTCTCTTTGGCCATAGGTAAACTACACGTTAGGGTATAGATATAGAGTTCCAGGAACATGTAGAACAAAACCCTAAAAAAAGGTTCATACACCACTCACGGTTAGGGTTCCCAAACACTCATTAGTCTATTTTGTCATTTTGGCGTCAATAGATTAGAAATCTTTTTGTCGTTATGGCTATAACGATCTAACCTCATCTTGTCGCTACGGCCTCGATGAAGGTAAAAAGTCACTCCGTCGCTGCGGCCGGAGTCAAACTACAATCTAGAGTGTTAAGGTCTAGAAAAAATCATATCTTATTTCGATGTTCCCTTATCTTTTTTCGATATTTTTTGTTTTCAACTTATTATTTTGATCGACATTGCGAGTTTTTGTTAATTGTGAAGTTTAATTCATTTCACGAATTTAACCGTAGACTGAGCTACGATTCGCATGACCAAGTCTACACCCAGAGTGGCTAACGATAGGGTTAGTCAAATTTACGTCCAGAGCGGCTAAATTACGACTCGCGAATCTAGTTTCGGGTCTTAGTTACAATTCAAAGAAATAAAGTAAATAAACAATTAATAGAAAGAAAGCAAAGCAATTCATTAATAATAAAGTTCAAAAGATTACAAAAATATAAGGACTAAGTAATTCTATTCTTGAGCAGCTTCATCCTTCATCTTATCCAACGCATCCTTGTTCTTCTCGAGCTCTTCAGGATGCTTCTCTACCCATGCCATTATATCCGTAATGAAGTCAAGGGATAGAGCGGGAAACACGGAAGGTCCGATAAAGATAAACTCTTGGAGTTGGTCAGATTGAAATCTCATATCCAACTCCAACCCTTCAACCTTCCCAGAGAGCAAGGACTTATCCTTCGAAAGCGCCAAGATCTCTTCTTCCGCGCTAGCAAGTTCGCTCTTCAGCCCCGTGGTCTCTTTCTCAAATTGGGAAACTTGTTTTTTCAAGTCAGCAACAGTAGCCTCAAGTGAGACTACACGCCCAATCTCGCCTCGAAGCTGATCTTTCAAACCATCGATTGCTTTAGCATGGACAGCGGAGGTGTCTTTCAGCTCTTTACGAAGTCCCAATATCTTCGTGATATATTCATCTGTCTCTTTCTGCTTAGACTCGATCGTCTTGTCTTTCTTCGGCAGAATGTTGTCACGCATATTCTCCATTCGGGACTTCGCATTCTTCAACTTGGCGAGGGTCTTCTCGTTTTCCTTGAATCTCGTATCAAGCTGATTATACTTTTCTTGGAGCTTCTCAGTGTCATGGATGGTATCGACACTATAGCACGCATGAGCCATGTAACAAGTAGCGTTCATGTGTCGAAGTAGCTCGCTCCTAACCCATCGCTTGGGCTGGCCCAATAAAAGTGGCATCGCTTCCTTCCTAACCTCAGGATCGGCATTAAAGTCCGGAAGAGACGCACCAGAAGTGTAGGGCCTATAGCCAGTAGTGGGTGGGGGCGCGGATCGAGAACTTGAACCCATCTCAAATGTCCGTCGAGGCTCAGCAACTTTGCTTTTCTTCAATCTTATCAGCTTACCCTCTCGAAATCACTTGCACATATAGAGAGGAGCGGCGTCAAAATATAAAAGCGATCGCTTTTTCCTGCTTTAAAGCTCCTTCTCTGTTGGTGGCTTTTGAACTTCAGCCACATCTTCAAAAGTAAAATCTTCCCTTTGGCAAAGGACAAAGAGAACACCGCGCGGCACAGAATAATCAGCCAGGGTCTGCGCGATTCGTTCCGGGGCTTCAACATCTCTAGTAGTTAGCCCAAGCAAAGCACTCATGTGCACTCGGTTGGGGTCGTTCCATTCTTCCCGACTCCTGGGAAGAAACTCAGAGGTGATGAAGAAGAACTCCTTCTTCCAGTTACATCCAAAGTTGGTCGGCAAATCGTCGACGACATTCTTGTCAAAATGCCGTCGTGTAAACCTGACGCGACCAGACCCCGGCTTTCCATCTTTTACAAGCTTGTAGAAGTTCAGAAACAAGCTTGCAGTAGGAGTTATCCTCAAGCTCCAGCACACGTTCAAAAAACCCCGTTGGGTCACGAAGAAACCCGCCGGGAGCTGCGACAGAGACACTTCAAAACCGAGTAATATTTCGCTCATTATCTCAGGAATTGGAAGTTCCGAGAAATGTTTGAAATAGATCCTCGGGATAGCCTGGAATCCCAATGGTGGGAGACTCGCAGACTGATAGCGCGATACCTAGAATCGCACGTGTCCAGAAATCCGCACCCCCGATAACAAGCTTCGAGCATCGCTCGCATTGAGGTTTGAAGGGGGATGCAGTTCGCCCGAAACATCCAAGGTTGCAGAAGTCATCACTTGCTCATATTCACCGTCCCTGGAGTGGCCTATTGGTAGCAACCTTGGTGTACCATTTAGGGCAATCTCACAGTGAGCGAACCTAGTTGGGCTCGGAGCTCCAACATACGTATGGAAATCAAGGTCCGGATCTCGATTTCTGTCCATGTCCATGGGAGGTGGCGGAGTTCTTTCAATAGAGCGCCGGTCCACTCTACGACGTGGTCTAGGAACACCACGATCAATATGTAATGTCCCTTCAAAGTTGACATGAAGGGGCACAGGGACCCCCTCGTCCTGTTCCGGCATATGGACCTTGCCCTTACCATGGCCGAGTCTTCGTTTTCTTTTCTTTGAGCCATCACCCTCAGATAGCGTCTTCGTTTTCTTTTCTTCCATAAGTCGAAGTTCGTCGGTAGGTTGTCGACGACACTTTTTGTCAAAATGGCATCGCGAAATCCAACACGACCAGACCCCGGCTTTCCATCTTTGGTGAGCTTGTAAATATTCAGGAACAAGCTCGCAGTGGGAGTTAATCTCAGACCCCAGCATACATTCAAAAATCGTGGCAGGGTCACGAAGAATCCTACCGGGATTTGCGATAGCGACACTTCGAAAGCAAGTAACACTTCGCTCGTTATCTCAGGAATTGGAAGTTCCGAGAAATGTTTGAAGTAGACCTTCAGGATAGCCTGGAATCCCAATGGTGGGAGACTCGCAAGCTGATAGCGCGATACCCAGAATCGCACATGTCCAGATATATGCACCCCCGATAACAAGTAATGAGCATCGCTCGTATTAAGGTTGGACAGGGGATGCAGCACGCCCGAAACTTCCAAGGTTGCAGAAGTCATGACTTGCTCATACACGCCGTCCCCGGAGTGGCCTATTGGGAGCAACCTTGGAGCACCATTCATGGCAAATTCACAGTGAGCGAACACAGTTGGGTTCGACGCTCCAACATATGTATCGAAATCGAGGTCCGGATCTCGATTTCTGTTCAAGGCCATGGTAGGTGGCGGAGTTCTTTCAATAGAGAGCGACCCGCTCTACGACGTGGGCTAGGAACACCACGATCAACATGAAATGGCTCTTCGAAGTCAACATTAAAACTACGCGGACCCCTCATCCTCTTCCGGCACATGGACCTTGCCCTTGCCATGGCCGCGTCTTCGTTTCCTCTTCTTCGAGAAATCGCCCTCAGATGGCCCTTGGTTCGGGTTGAGTCCCGATACTATGCGACCCTCGGCACTCACGACCAATGGATTAGGTCGGTGCACAGAGGAGTCATCCATACTGGTGAGACAAGCCTGATTACGTCAGTCACTCCCAGCAACGCCCTTCAAACAAGGAATAGGGTTCCGTCGCTATATGCCGGACCTCCGGAAGGCTTCCACGGTGCGGAGCACGTGTCTACATCAAGAGCCGAAGGCAACACTTGGGATTCGCCGACTGGGACTACCAAGTCGCCGACTCCAATGGTGCATCGCCGACTCTGGTCAGGGAACTCGGGTCTGGTAGACCGAGGACTTGGCCTCAAAGGAGTCGGCGACTCCACCTCTGGATCGGCGACTCCCACACCTGATTCGCCGAATCCTAGCCGTTACTTGAGTGGGTCCACACCATTATTGCACCCTTCAATAGGGTACCTGATGAAGCACTGAATCTGCTACCAGAGCTCGCGGTGGTGCGAGGTTGATGCCGGAGGCTTTGGAGTCCACGACGCACGCTCTACGTCAAAATACCTGCAAGTGGAAACTAGACGATTCTAATGAGACTCGCCGAGTTTCGTGTAATCAGGCATGTCTCACCAGTACTCCCCCCTGAAGAGAGCACAAGAAACATGGTGTATCAACAGTACCCCCCCCCCGTCAATCAAGATTCAAAGTGTGTGATCCAGCATCAAGGCCAAA
>LFYR01001193.1:709654-843548 GCA_001185155.1 Zostera marina | reverse complement strand
TCTTTAAGTCATTCAGAACTCTGCCCATGCATGGTTTGTCATCTTGGTCAACTAATCTCAGCAACCTCACTAGAGGTTCAGAAACGGCCAAACACTCGTATAGGCTCAACCAGAAAGAGTTGGTCCAGACTAATTTTTGCACTTCACTTCCACAAGTCACATTTGCCCATGGTAACCAATCAATCTTCTTCAAATTTTCCCTCTGTTCTTTCAAACTCTGTAATGTGAGAAAAGACGTTGCGAATCTTGTGACTCCGCATCTCACCAACTCTTTTCCACCTGATATGGTCAAGAAAGTGCTATGGAGAACACCATGGGCATAGATGTAGGTCGCTATCTTGCGACCACCAGAAATCATCTTCTTGTACTTTGGCAGTTTCCCAATGTCCTCCAAAATCAGATCCAAGCAATGAGCTACGCACGGTGTCCAGAATAAATGGTCGTACTTGTTCATCAATATTTCACCGGCACTGACATAGTTCGTCGCATTATCTGTACATATCTGAACCACTCTACTCGGGCCGATGACTTGCATAGCTTTATCTAATGCCTTGGCAATGTAAGAAGCTTTCTTTCTTTCATGAGTGGTGTCTATGGAATAAAGATACAACCATTGGTCTTCCACTTTATCTCGTGCCTGCCTCTCATCGCATCGATGTCACCCACATGTCTTTCTAGACAAGACTCTCGCAACTGAGTTATATTTGGAGGTCGGTATGCTGGACCATATCGTCCAATGGCTTCACAAGTCGCTAAGCATTCAATATGTTGAGTTTGGTTGAATGGCATAGCTACTGCATACATCCAACCTGAGAAGATATGATCGACCATTTCCTTGTCTTCTTTTTTGGCAATTTCGACGACGGATTTCTGTTTCTCGATCTTCCTTTTCCAGACGATATCATGAATAGTTTCACCTTTCTTCAAATGTAATGGACCAAGTACGGAGGAGGTTGGAGACGATGAAACAAATCCGGAGACCGTCAACTTCCTCTTCAATGTTCGCTCATTGCTAGGGTCATCTAAATCGACGACATCAACCTCTGGAATAAATGGTAGCTTGCCCTTGCGTTTGCTAGCCGCTAATTTCTTCTTGCCCTCTACTTGTTCTTCGTTTGAGGGAGGAACGTATTCTTCATCATCTCACATTTCTGAAAATTCTAAAAATAAATGCAACCCAACAATCTAAGTTAGATTTTAGGTATGTAAATTATAAAATAAATTTACAATTTAAATATTAGATTTTTACCTTCAAAAATCTAATGTAAATTTGCTGTCCGGAGTGATTAAATTGCTGCCCGGAGTGCTTTTAATGTGGCTGGACAGAGGTGAATTAGTTGCTGTCCGGAGTGTTTTTAAGTGATCGCCGGAGTGTTCTTTAAGAGCTCGCCGGAGTGTTCTTTAAGAGTCTGCCGGAGTGCGATTTTTGGCTGTCCGGATTGAGATATAGGTCTAGACAGATAGGGGGCACATAGGAAAAAAAGGGGGGAAAATTTGGGAAAAAAATACCTAGGTCGACGATGGCCGGAGGTCGCCGGAGCACGTCTGAACTTTGCCTAAAACACGCCTAGAGGTCGCCGGAGTGTTCCCTTGTGGTGGCCGGAGTCTCTCTTGAAGATGACCGGAGAAAATGGGTGGGGAAAAGATCTGAAAATCTAGGGTTTGGGGTTTTGTATTGGTAATTTACGGATTGGTTATTTCGTATGTATTGAGACCTGAGGGGAGTGTGTGAGTGCCTCATGTCCGTCCAATTAAGCATCGAGAATATTATTTAGGGTTGCGAAGAAATATTATTTAGGGTTCCACTCAACTGCTGCCTCCGTCCGCATTTGACATTTGGTAAGGTTCCACTATTTCTTAATTTCGGTATGTCGATTTGAATTTTAATGTGCTTTTGTAATCTTGTTGTTATTTTCAACTTCTGATCTTTGTCTGTATTCTTTGATCTTATTGTTTTGGATTGATTGTATATGAAATCCGATTTTGTTTTTGGTATCGATAAACATATCTGTGAATCTGTGATAAAAATAATGTAAATTAGCAAGATCAAATTCGAATCTCAATCTCAATATAGTAATATCTTTTTCTTCTTCTTCTTTGTAGTAAGTGTAGATTCTCAGTAATGCCTCCCACTCTAACCAACGGAATTAGAAGAGATCTGGAATAAGAACACTCGAAAAAGAGGTGACTTGTAGATTCTTCCTTCAGATTGCATAATAGACAAGCAGGAGGTATTGACACTCTCCAGCTTCTCAGTTTCCTGAAAGTGTTAGGTGATCCTATTTTACCCTCCACCGGAAAATAAAGAATTTTGTTGGCATATTTGACTAAATTCCATTGGTTAGTAAGTCTTTATGACTTTTATCTTTAATACTTTCCACAATTTCCCCAACTTATTTATAGGAGTACCCGATCTCCAAACTGAAGTGCTATTAGCCCTACAATCCAAGTATTTATCTACTAAATTCCTTTATAAGATGAAAGCTTTCCAGAAGTGTGAATTCACAGCAGGTCTAATCCGAATATTCCTAAGTGCCTTCTCATATCTGCATGACTGTCTCTCATCCAGCTGAAGAGTATGGATGACTTCTCCCATATGTTGGTAATATTCTTGATGGGAGATTCCTTAGCTATCATCTTTAGGTTTCTTGATGGGATAATAATATAGTAATATCTTAATCAAATGTATGGATTTAGTCAATTATTTTAGCATCTTCTACATGTGCAGATGTACACTGCTTGATTCTCTAAATTTTTTTGTTGATTAAACAGGGGTACAAAATGGTGTTGGCCATCATTGCTTCGCTTGTAGGATTATTTGTAGCAACTCTGTTTTTCTTTACAAGAAAAGAGACAAAAGGTGGTGGCTTTACAACTTACAAGATCTTTTTTTTTCATAAATAGAACCAAAATTATTATTACTACAGTCTGCACGATGTTTTTTTATCCATTTTGACCAAATATCAAGTGGTATTTGAATATTTTCCATTTTTTTCTTCATAAATTGAATGATTATAATGCCTAATTTGGGACTTTGCAATTACTATATTTTATTCTAACAATCTTATCTCCATTCATTCAGAAACTTCAAAAATATCAAAGCCAGTGACTATTGCTAAGGTGTAAAAAAACATTATATATTTTGATGATTCATCTGTTTCCCACTCTCATATGTTATGAAATTGGTGGTTTTAAGGGTTCAAGAGCATACACAGAGTCTGAAGTTTCATTGCATAATTCAAGGAAGGACTGTTGGATCATTGTAAAAGATCAGGTTGGATTATAAACTTCAAATAATTGGAGAAGAAGAATCATTCTTCAAATCAATAATGTATGTGTTGATGAATCAATGTAGGTATATGATGTGACTTCATACGTAGAGGAACATCCTGGGGGTGATTCTATTCTAAAAAACGCAGGCCGAGACTCTACAGAAGGCTTTTTTGGGTCTGTTCTTTATTTCATGAAAAGAAAAATCCGATTCTTCTTTTAAATATTCCTAAATTCAATTAACCTTTCTGTAAATATTTGTAGAATTGGAAATATTGCTTTCTGAATTCAATTAACCTTTCTGTAAAGATTTGCAGAATTGGAGATATTGCTTTCCGAATTCAATTAATCTTGTTATTGCTTTAATTTTTACAGAACTCTGCTGTTCTAAGATTATTACTGATATTATTATTTCGCAGGCCACAACATGGGACCAGGGTTTTTGACATTATAGATGACTTTTACATTGGTGATCTGAAGCCCTGATGTTTTCCTCTTCTAAAATTTAGATTCTATTTAGATTGTCGTTGTCAAATACCATCATATGTTGTAAACTCTTATTGTAATATTTACATATTGGTAAAAGTGTCTTTAACAGGTTGCAAGTGTTTTGTGTCTGTTTTAAGCAAAAAAGAACCATCTTCATTTAATATAGTCCTTTGGACTTTGGCATTTGGAAACTTGTTTTTTTTATTACAATGTTGCAAGGGATAATCTTGAGATGAAATCCCTTTTGCCCTCATCAAAGCTGTGATTGTTCAAATTATTTACCCGAACCCATGAAAATGAGCCTTTTTGCACTGAAGAACTCCTCTGAACTATCTATCGTATTCGTCAATTAGCTTGCGACGAACTTTCTCGGTAATCCGAACTGCCAGAATTTGCTCATAATTGAAATTTTTTGTCTCCACTTTTTGACTCTTTCCCAGAATCTCAAGTTCATTTAAAGTTGAGTTTACCTGAAAATTGCTGTAAAAATATAACTTCAATGTTTACCAATGAAACTTTTAAGAAAAAAATTTACTATTTACAATTCACATGAATAATCAGAATTCAGAAGTCAAAACAAAATCTAATTTTTAATCTTTTACCGTTCGTCGATTAATCATCTTAGAAAAAGTAAAGAAAAAGAGAAGAGAAGTAATACTTCCCATTTTACTGTATTAGTCTTTTGTTGTTTCAAAAAGAAAAATAGTTGATAGATAGCTTCTTGTAGTTCTGTTGCCGGAATTGCGGAATTGCTGGTCAGCGGGGGAAGAATGGAGGGGGCAAAGGGGGCGTTTTTACGGCTCTATGGGGAGGATTACGGGTATCCTAATTCCCCAAAGAACATAGACCAGATTAGAGCTCTGGAATTCAAAAGATTGGAAGGTACCAGATTAGTTTGTTTCCTATTCTTCTTTAGTTTCATATTTCAATTGTTTTTTGACAATTAGGAACTGTTTATCTGGATCATGCTGGAGCGACCTTGTATTCTGAAGCTCAGATGGAAGCAGTGGCTAAAGACCTTACATCCAATATCTATGGCAATCCTCGTATCCTTAACTTTTTTTCCAGTAATTTTGGAAGATTTTTTTGGGCGGTATTTAGACTTGCAAATTAGGTTAAATATTTTAGATTGACGTTTGAAATTATGTGTTCTTTAACATCCAAACTTAAGATAGCCAGAGTGAATCCAGCATGGCAGCTTCCGAAATGATTCGTGCTGCTCGAGAACAAGTATTTCCTAATTCATATGCTTTTATATCTTTTTTTTTATGGATTTATCCTTCATCATTCTGAATTTCATCTCATCAACTGATTCTGAATTTCAAAACCACGGGAGGAAATTTTTTTTTGACAATTAAAGGGGATAGATACAAAGAATTTTCAGAAATCATAAGTTTCGTATTTATCAAATGAAATTGCCTTGATTTTCTCGAATTTTCGGAAAAAGGTTCGTGACTAGGTTTTTTAATATACACCATTAATTAAAAATATCCCATGATTAGGTTCTTGAATTTTGCAATGCATCCTCAAAAGATTACAGATGTGTATTTACTTCTGGAGCAACTTCTTCTCTAAAACTCGTAGGGGAGATATTTCCATGGAGCAAAGAAAGCTGCTACATGTACACAACAGAGAATCACAACAGCGTGCTTGGGATAAGAGAGTATCTTTTCACCATAATTACAAGCTTTAATGACGAGATAGTATTTAATATCTATTGTTTAATCATGTTAATTTGAAAAAAAATCTCCACTGCATTTAATTATCACTAAAAGTTTCCATCTGTATTAGTCATCCTTAACCAAGATAATAGATATGCCCTTGAGAAAGGAGCTGGGGCTCTTGCAGTGGATGTTAAAATGCCTGAAAGTCATACTGATACTTCTGGATCTTGTAACTTTACTTTGGATATTTCACTTCACAAAGAGCAGAGGAGATTTAACGAGTTTGGATCTTTTTCAGATATTGGTACAAATATTCATCTTATTGAAGTTTTGTTGTCTTTAATTTTTTGTGATTTTTTCATCGTTTTAGAAGTTTTCATTATAATTTCAATTTTATAGTTTACAACATTACTTGTGTTTGATTATTTTAGCCTCAGAAAATAGTTGCCATCATCTGTTTGCTTTTCCATCGGAGTGCAATTTTTCTGGCACGAAATATCAACTCGAGTTGGCGAATCTTGTCAAGAAGGACATGGGAAAGGTTTTAAAAGGCTCAGGTCATTACAGATATTCAAGGTTCACATCTTATCTGTCGATCAATATTTTATGTTAATTTAAATTATTATAGGGTTCCCAATTCCCATAACTCTTATGATATAAATATATAATTT
This sequence comes from Zostera marina, assembly GCA_001185155.1. Taxonomy (NCBI): domain Eukaryota; kingdom Viridiplantae; phylum Streptophyta; class Magnoliopsida; order Alismatales; family Zosteraceae; genus Zostera; species Zostera marina. The sequence continues at coordinate 837,454 of LFYR01001193.1, read as the reverse complement.
ATTGTTCTATAATGTGCTTAAGCAGGGGACATTGGATGGTTCTTATTGATGCTGCAAAAGGATGTGCGACTCAACCACCAGATTTGTCGAAATTTCCAGCTGATTTTATTGTTCTTTCTTTCTATAAGGTATTTAAATTCTTCCAAATTTCAAATATTTATACTTTCAAACCTATTTTTTATAAAAGAAGCTTTTTTTTTTTGTTAGATATTTGGTTATCCTACCGGTCTTGGTGCTTTAATTGTTCGAAATGGTATTAATTTTCAATTCTTTTTTGCTTTAATCATTGATTTTTTTCTAGAAGAACGTAAGAACAAGTAATTGTTGCCTTTCAATTCCATATAAAAAAAGTTCTTGTTGCCTTCTTCTTTCTTGTTAACAGTTTGAATGTGATGAATGAATTCATATTTGCAGATGCAGCAAGGTTGCTAAAGAAAAATTACTTCAGTGGTGGTCAGTACTTAAGACTTGTACTATTCCTTCTCATGCAAGATGCAATTTTCTTGCTTCTTTCTAATTTATCAACAATGTTTCTTAGGTACGGTATCTGCTTCAATTGCTGACATTGATTTTGTAAAGAGAAGAGAGTCCATTGAACAACTTCTCGAAGATGGCACCGTTTCATTCCTTAGCATTGCATCCATCAAGCATGGCTTTCAAATAATCAACAGACTTACAATTTCTGCAATTTCTAGGTATTTTTAAACATTATTCACATAAAAAAAATCATTCTATTTGCTACTTTTCTTCTCTTGTACCGAACCAATTATTTTGATTATTCTTTAATTTTTACCATTTTTATCAAGGCACACAAGATCCCTAGCTAGTTATGTCAGGAACACAATGGAAAAATTAAGGCATGAAAATGGACCATATCTTTGTGAAATTTATGGAAGTAGTTGTGATGAGGTTAGTATATGTATATATTTTGATAATATCAAACTATCAATAATTACTTTAAATATTTATGTTTAATTTTTTATTTAGATTATCATTATTAGTTACAACTAATTGAATTTCTCGTTTCAGTTGGGTCCGATGATATCATTCAATTTGAGAAGATTAGATGGGTTGTGGTTTGGCTATCGTGAGGTTGAGAAACTTGCATCTTTATCAGGGATACAACTTCGGGTATTGCAAATTTTTATATATAAAAATAATAAAATGATCGTATATCCTGAAAGATTTTTTTCTGAATATATTCGAAAATTTAAAGGATATGTATGATATTTATCATTTGCCGCAGACAGGATGCTTTTGCAATCCAGGTGCATGTGCGAAATATCTTGGTTTATCGCACTCTGAACTCTTATCTAATATCGAGGTTTAAATATTGTTTGATCAAACCCTTCTGTTCGATTTATATCTGGTTTTAATAATTTTAGGGTTTTTTATTGTTCCCTTTAAGGTATTGAATGCAAATTTATCTTTATAGGATGGACATGTTTGTTGGGATGATCATGATATATTAAATGGGAAACCAACAGGAGCAATTCGAATTTCGTTTGGTTATATGTCAACTTTTGAAGACGCTGAGGTAATAAAACTAAAACTTGTTTTCATATTTCATAATATTTAATTATGTTTTCTTTCTCTATTATTCTGGAATCAATTTCTATTTTGCAGTTGTTCTTGCAATTTACAAAAACTAATTTTCTATCGAAGACATCTGGAAAATTCAGAAAAATCATAGAGAAAAATCATGGTAAAAATAAATTAATAGATTTTATTATTAATAATAATTACTTAGAATTAGTCTTCTATATTTCGCAGATAATGATAACTCTGAACGAATGTTAATAACACAAATTCCATTTTTGAAATCGATCTTTCTTTATCCGATAAAATCTTGCTCGGGTTTCAGTGTCGAATGTTGGCCTCTGCACGATAATGGTTAATATAATCATAATATCATCATTGTGTTTTCTTAATTTTATGTTTTATTTTTAGAAGGATATAATATATATGACACAGGTTTATTGTACGATCGTGAATGGCTTCTAAGAAGTTCAAGTGGTGAAATTCTTACTCAGAAAAAGGTTATTTTTCAAAAATTTAAACTTTATTTTTGTTTACTTAAATTTTTCAATATTTTATTTCTTCTGTCTTAATCTTTATTGTGATTTAAAAAAAAATCAAGGTTCCAGAAATGATCCAAGTGCTTACATTTATCGATTTAAGACAACAAGTATTACTCTTGGAATCCCCTAATTGTCAGATAAAGTTGCAGATTTCTCTTCAATCCCATGGATTTGTGAATGAAGAATTGGTTTTATATGGTCAAAGGTATGCATCTATCGATTTTCATGAAAATTTTCCAAGTTGTATAATGAAAAAGAATCCCCTAATGGTAAAGAATTTAACTTTTTTCTAATATTAGATATGAGGTTGAGGGTTATAGTGCCGATGTGAACGCATGGTTCAGCAAAGCAATTGGTCGAAATTGCAGCCTACTACGATGTTGTAGTACAAAGGACAACAGTATTAGAGAATCCAGTTCATGTCGAGTTGAAAATCGAAAACTTAATTTTGCCAATCAAGCTCAGCTTTTATTAATATCCACTGACAGTCTTTCTGATTTAAATATCCGGTTAAAATCAGGTGACTCATCTAATCTTTCTACAATTCTTCCTCAACTTCCAATGTTTAGGATTTGGTTATTTATATTTTCAACTTTTTATCAAAGATGAGGATGAATTGAAACGATCCGGAAAGACAATGTGTGTGGATTCATCAAGGTTTCGGCCGAACCTTGTAGTTTCAGCAGTGGGGGAACCATATGCAGAAGATGGATGGCAAAGTTTAAAGATCGGAAAAACATGCTTTACGGTAATTTACTGAAAACCAATGTTTTGAATTTTTATTTATAATTTGTCATTTAGTTTGCACTTTTTATTTATAGTCATTGGGTGGATGCAATCGATGTCAAATTATCAACCTGGATCCTTGGAATGCACATGCAGAGAAGTCGAATGAACCACTAGCCACGTTGGCATCTTTCCGACGAGTAAAGGTCAGCCGTCTTTTCTCTTTGTTTGAGGTTTTCAGCAATCTGGATTCCTAATGCTAAGATTTTGATTATATATGGGGTTTCTTTTAGGGGAAAATTTTGTTTGGCATTTTGTTAAGATATGAAAAGCAGACTACAAAGGATTTGAATCAGGAAAAAGAAGAAGAAACATGGGTTGAAGTTGGACAAAAAATAAATGTTTTGAGTTATAATAATTAATGATGTAAATTCATACATAACTAACATAAGTACATAACTTGTTATGTAATAAATATCACGGGAGGACCCTGAGGTTATCTAGTTGCTAATGGAATAGAGTCAATAAGTTATCTTGTTATATAGACAACACATTAGTAGACCTCCTGAGGTAGTCTTTAAAGAGGTCATTAAAGACATCAATCTCTCCTTTGATTTAGTGTATTACAAGAAAAGTTGTTGTCATTTTTTGGAGACATCTATGATGAAAGTATGAGAAACCAACCTCCTGAGACAGCGTATCTAGTTACTGTATAACTAGACTACATAGCTAATGAGAGAGTGTCAATGGGCTTTTGTTCATTTTTTGTACTTCTGTTTTATTTTTATACTCTTTTTCTTTGTAAATTGGGCATTGCCCTTATTTTTTAAATAAAAATTTTAATTGCTTCAAAAAAAAAGTTATCTTGTTATACATATTTATAGGGAAAATGATAAAGTCAGATTAACCTGATTTGAATTTAAAATTAGGTCATAGATCTTAAATTAAATGGATTTAGATTAAAAATGACTTTTTTAACAAGTAATTAGATTTCAATTCTATGAAATTTTTTTCTTACAAAATAGTTGTAAATTTATTAAATAATTCTTTTATTTTTGTGAACTTTAAACTGGTAGTTAATTCGTTGGAATCTTGAACTTTTAAAAACTTTAAGTAGTTATTTTGGTCGTTAATATTTCTTTCTAAAAAAAAGTAAACATTATCAAATAAAAAGTGAACATCAATAGACAACAAAAAGACAAACAATTAACAAGACAAAAATTTAATGTATACTCTCAATCTCTCATAGATCATTGTCTTATTTGAATTTTGTCCTAATTAGTTATGAAAATGGTTCATGAGATTAAGATAATATAATAGGATTAATGGTTTATAACCATTTTATTTTGTTAGTCTTTGGATTTCAATCAAATAGTTATATTGAATCTCAAGAATGTAACATGATGACCATGGGTGGTTAACTTTTTTTTATAACTGATGGTATATTTTTACATCATACTCAAAATTTAATAGTATATTGAATGCTTGTCGTGACATATATAAACGAAAATAAATAAAAGATATAGACAACACGTTATTAGACCTTTTGAGGTAGTCCTTAAAAATGTCATTAAAGACATCAGTCTCTCATTTGATTTAGAATATTACAAGAAGAGTTGTTGTCATCCTTTAAAGACATTTATGATGAAAGTATTAGAGACCTAACCTCCTGATGCAGCGTATTTAGTTAATGTATAACTAGATTACATAAGTAATGGAAAAAAGTCAATAAGTTTTTTTGTTCATTTTTTTTACTTGTGTTTCTATTTTTATACTCTATGTAAAATTGACATTGATCTTATTTTTTTAATGAAATTTAATTGTTTCAAAAAAAAATTAATGAAAATTATATATAACAAGACTCAAATTTTGAATTATCATTATCATGAATTTAGTATTAATCTCCCTTTTGAGATAAGTCATGAATTATTATATCATTATCTTAATTAATCATGTACATTTAATATCCAATTTACGTACACATGTACAAGTACGACAAAGAAGTGACAGAAGTGCAGAATTTTGGTAAACCCCCGGGTATATTGAGAATAACAGATTAGTCCTCTGTAATTATACAAAACGAAGAATGGAGGTGAAGATGGATGCTAAGAAAAATGGCACTTTGCAACCATCTACCTCTGATGGAGACCTCCGTCGTTACACATGGAGTCCACCGCAATTATCTTCCGATCCGGGTCTCCGTCCGAGCACCGGACTGTTTCAGAACGCTTACCTTTTCAGCTCCTCCCACAGTCACTTCTCCGATCAGGAGTTTTTTCTGTCCAGTAAGGAGGATTCGTCGGGTTAGTGTTACCCCTCCTTGCTGTTCTGTCGAGTCCACAGGAGAACCCGATGATGCCGTCCCTGGTCTGGGTCTTCTGATTGAAGTCGAAGGGTAATGAATAACGATTTAGTTTTCTTCCTTTTTGTAAGATTTTCTCTCGTGTGTTTTAGTTTCTCAATAAGATTGGTGATTACTGATTTCTTGAGATTTCAGTTGGACAAATTGTTGACAAAATTTCATTTTTCTTGGGACTGATATGTTTCTTTTACTGCAGGGTCCTTGCTGATGTGCATCGCTTTGGAAATCGTCAAGCCTTCAATGTAGGTATGGTTGTATCAAGTATGAATTATGTTCCTTTAAGATTTTTCATCAAAAAAAAATCAATCAAAATTTAGGGTTATTTTTAAATTTTGGAATTGGGTAGCACTGTTATTGATGAACCTTGGAGAGTTGATTTTTTTTCTAGGTGTAGAAGTTCATAGAACACCTAAGTATCTTCGTTTATCTCAAAGAAAATACGTGCTTGATCTCCTTCGTAGAAGGAACATGCTTACGGCGAAACCAGCTCCCACTTCCATGGTTTCATCACCAATCTTATCTTTATATTCTGGTACTTACTTATCATATGGTCTTGAATATCGTTCTACAGTTGGATTTCTTCAATATCTCCTTCTAACTCGACCAGACATCGCTTTCTTGGTTAACAAAGTATGTCAGTTTCTTCTTGCTCCCACTGATGAACATTGGAAGGCGGTTAAAAGGATTTTGAGGTATCTTTGTGGCACTGTTGATCTTGGTCTTACGCTTTCGACATCATCAGATTTTACGCTTCACACCTTTTCTGATGCGGATTGGACGGGCTGCCCCGATGATAAAAAAAACACAGGAAGCTCGCTCATTTTTATTGGTAATAATCAGATTTGTTGGGCAGGACGGAGGTAAAAGACCATAGCTCGTTCTTCGACTGAGGTGGAGTATAGAGTCGTTGTTGATACAGCCGTGGAATTAGTATGGTTGGGATCTTTACTCTTTGAAATTGGTTTTCCATCACGACATCCTTCACAATTATGGTGTAATAATATGGGAGTGGTTTATCTTACATTAAATCCGTTTTTTCATGTTAAGATGAAGCATGTGGAAGTGGATCTTCATTTCGTCCGTGAAATGGTACAAACTACAAAGGGGCCATCTTGATGTTCCTTATGTCTCAACGAATGATCATATCGCAGATACGCTCACTAAACCGTTAGTCCATTACCTAAAGATAAGTTTCTTCAACCTAGACTCAAGCTTCCGCTACATTCCTATTCCGGTGTCAGCTTGACGGAGGGTGCCAGATAATTAGTGATACACATAATATTCTCACAATATTCCTGATTTAGTTGTATTTCTTATCTAGTTACATTCCTTATTTAGTCAATACATGTAACAAACTCTCCTATATAATATACAATCTATGATTATTAAAAACCATCGGTTCAAACCTAAATACTTCACGTTTCTTGTGTTATTTCCAACTTATACTAGTATTAGTATTTAGTAATCAACAAAATAATGTTAAATCTAATTAGATGTTCTCGTCTCTAATCCCTAGTAGCAGAGTAGGTATTAACTATTAGTCACTTTATAAATTGCCAGTGCTATTGTAGTACTAGTCTATAAATACTCTCTAGCTTCTGTCTTATTTAATTGAAATCTCTGAGTTCTTCAATTCCTCCTCTCTAAAATCTAAATGACTGCAGAACAGAGGTCTGTAATGCTTTTCATGAAAATATTAAAAAAAGATAGTTAGATTTCGATACCTTGTCTTTCGAAATTGTTTTTAACTATTTTTTAAAATCAATTTCTACATTTAATGTTAATTAAATTATAATCATTGCATTCATTTCTTCGACTGAAGATTTTTCCATTTTCTCATTTTATTCTATTTGTTATTTTCACCAGCCTTTCAAAATCTAGGACTCGATTGCGCCATTTGGACAGAACCAGTATATCTTGATCTTACAAGGTGTGAAGGATGAAGTTATTGGATTAATAATGAACTATATTTTGAGCACCCTATCCTTTATTTTAAACATCCTATCCTACGTTTTAATGTACTTTCATAGGAGAGCGACTGGTGATGAGGAAAGAATGCTTGTGCTATTTTTCAACAGGGTAAGTTCTTCTGGTTTTTTTTCCCTTCTTCTAATGCCATGCTTTTGGGTAATGTTTTTTATCAAAATGTAAATGTAGAGTATCTTTCATTAAGTGATCGATGCAATTTTCTGTGACATTTTTTCTCATTGTAGATTGGTTGGCCAACCTCACTCCCTACTAAAGAGAAGGGAACATTCATGAAGAGTCTTTTGCAAAAGAAGGTACTAATTTTGTTCTCGTTTTCAATAAGACATTCTGTCAGTTTTTAGAATTAGTGGGAATTAAGAAAGTGTCAAAATTCATCTGATAAACAATTTAACATTACAAAGTTTCAACAAAATCTAATTATCCATTTATCTCTCAAGAAAGTGAAATTTGAAACTCGGAAGATATTTGAAGTTCTTGGTTGTTTTATAAATAGCTGGATTCGAGATTTGATTCAAAAAAATTCTATTCTCATATTTTTTGATGTTTCTATGATAATTTTTGCTACTAAGTATAAACACTTTACAAGTTTCTTGTCAGCGGGCCGCTTTAGATGAGATTGTGCAGTCTGGCAATTTACCTTTACGTCCTGGAGTTGAAGAGTGAGTTTTTATAACTTATTTTTTAACTGTGAATCTTTTATCAATTTCTCATCCAGTGAAGTTTTTATTTTATTTTATTTTTTATATTTCTACTGTAAAATTGTAAATAGCAAGAACAATGTTAATAGTATATTAGTAAATGTTAATGCTGGTTGATAGAATGACAGTGCATTTTATTTCAGAAATTGACAAGGTTCAGCTACCCCAAGATCCTTAGTTAAAATTTAACTACTGTATAACATGCATCCAAAATTCTGACTTCTGAGTAACTTTTGTGATTGTTTTGATCATCTAGTTTGGCATGGTTCAAGTTTGTTTTAATATTTTACACTTCTACAATCTCCACATCGAAATCCTTGACATTTCATATACTTTTGCATTGACAGTTTTATTGATGATGCTATAAATGCAAATCTTCCTGTGGTCGTGCTAACGGCTTACAGTAAGAATGGGGATAAAATGTCTAGGTATGTAAGTATGTTATTTATATACGGTTTTAACCATGAAACATACTTTTAACCATGTTATTTATACACTATGTATTTTGAACATGTTGTAAGTGTGTTTATTGTGAAAATCCAGCAGACCAACATTATTAATTTTTTATTAACACAATTACATTTGATTTTCCACCTCACAAATTATAAACGTTATATTAGGTTTGTCATTGAAAAGCTTGGTGTATCTCGTGTATCAAAAATAAAAGTGGTAGGGCAGGATGAAGTCGAAGGAAGTTTATATTATCAACTTGTACAGGGAAAAGGAGTTTTATCTAGTTTAGATGATAAAATTGCCAAAGAAACTCAGAAAGCAGGTATGAATTGATTGCTTTATTTTGGTTTATGTTAATGCCTTGAATTTTAACCATACGAGCCACCTATCATATTGCTTCACTATTTTATTTCTCAGTCTCAATGGAAAAACAAAGGATTGCCAAAGAGGTTGCAGCTGCTCTGAAACTAAATGTGGATATTGCTACCAATCCACCTGAAAGGTTTCCGTATTTTTCTCACTTCAATTCTCATTTTCTAGTTCAGTGTTGATTTTAGCTGTAAAGGAATAAAATTCAAATATTTAGCTAGCATACCGTGATTGGATTCATGATAAAATCCAAGATCTCTTTCTGCCCATGACAAAAAATAATCGAGAAATCAATGCACCAATATCTCCATTAGTATGCTAAACCTTAGATAATAATGGATACTTGCTTCTAGTTCGATCATTTATTACATTGAATAAGAAAATTAGGAAAGCGAAATCTTATAATATTACAAGCGAGATTAGAATAAGAGTTTTTTTTAGGTTCTGAAGATAAATTTTCTTATAGATTAAAATATTCTTGGTGTTTTTCTTTCAGTATGGATCAGATAATAAACACATTACGAGCTGGTGCAGAATATGCCGGCTTGCCTGTGCAAGATTGTGTACTCATTGCTGGTAGCCAATCTGGAGTTCTCGGGGCTGAACGAATAGGCATGTCTTGTGTAGTAATTCGGAGCAGGTAAGGGTTCTTTTCATCTTTTTCAGTAAAAATATATTTTTTTCATTAAGTTTTATCAAATAATTTTGAGTTATTTGCATCCTTTTTTATAGTCTGACATCCAGAGCTGAGTTTCATTCAGCAAATGCCATTATGGATGGATTTGGAGGAGCGGATCTGACTATAACCAAACTGCGGCAAAAGATTTGAATCCACCTCTTTGTGTTGTAAAACTATGTATCAATATGAACAACTCATAAAGGATTATTTAACCTAATGCAATCAGCTTCTATATCGCAGGAGATGAGTGTTTGTCTAAACTATTTACTGATTAATACTGGCCAGTCAGGCTCTGGTCTGGTCAAGCATTTTAGAGCTTGATAGATAGAGTGCATCTGTGTTTTCTCAAACTCTACTTAGTCACTTAGCGCTTTCATGACAACTGATATGAATGACCTTAAGTTCATATGACATAAAACTCTGTTACCAACTTTCCATGATACCAAATTGTTGCTGATAATTATTGTCAGATAAAAAAGCAAACTGTGAGGAGCTTAATTCAAAGAAGATCAGTTTGTCATAGCACCAAACAGAGTATTACATCAGCCAATAAAAAAATAAATATTGTTGATTAGTCTCCTTAACAAGGTAAAGAAAACAAATAAAGAAGAAACATTTAAAGTATTAGAGACTAAAATTCATTCTTAATTTTCTAAACAGGGTTAGAAAAATATCAGTCAGTTCACTCAGTTGTTGATTTGTTGCCCAGAACAAATATGTCAAGTTCTAAACATCCATTTGCAATTATTTCTCTTACAAAGTGAATGTATGTTTTCATATATTTGTTCCTTTGTTTAATTACTAGATTACATAAAAATAGCTGAGTTACTGTTGGTTAAAATGAGAGGAGTGTGTTGTAATCTAAGTCCAAATTATTGCAGATGAAATGAGGCAGACAATTGCTCTATATTCTGCTTCATCACTTGACGATTAAGTTATCAGATTTCCTCCTAAGAAAATACAGTACCAAAAGTTGATCTTATGCGTAGTTAGAGTCTTCCAAAATTCTTTGATGATTAAGATTTCTTGAAAAATGAATTTTATGTTTAAGTGTGTCCTTAATATATCCAAGTATTCTCTTGGCTGCAATTAAATGTGTAGTTCTTGGTTATTACACAAAATGAGCTACCTGATTCACAAAATAAGTGAGGTCAGGTTGGGTTTGAGAAAGGTATTGGAGGGATCCTACTAATGCTCTTGTTGGTACCATGGACCGCCCAAACGGTCCATGGACCAAGCAAGTCGCTTTCAGGACCCAGGCGCGCGAATGGGCCCGAGGGAGAGAGTGGGTCGGCGAACCCACGAGGCCCAAGAGCAGGTGAAGAACACTATAAATACCTCCCCTGGTCCACTAGGGGAAGGGGTTGACAATTTTAGAGAGTGAACACTTGAGAGTTGCGGTTGTGAGCTTGCACCGACGAGCCCACACAGGCCAACAGCTCTGTAGGATGTCGTTTAAAACTTCTCCATCGTCTTTAGATTGTTTAGATCTTGGAGCTACAAGAGATTTAACAGATTTACAGTTAACCATATTGTATTTGTATAAGTTATCCAAAGCATTTCTAGATTGGTTAAGATCTAATGATCTATCAAAATTATGAATAACTTGCATCCCTAAAAAAAAATTCAATATCCTCAAATCTCTACACATTTAAACTCCTCATAAAAATGAGCAATTTCCCCCTTGAGGGTTATTATGGAATGTTATATTGGATGTTTGTCGTGACATATATGAACGGAAAAAAAAATTAAAAGATACACATAACACGTTAGTAGGCCTTCTGAGGTAGTCTTTAAAGAGGTCATTAAAAACATCAGTCACTTCTTTGATCCAGAGTGTTATAAGAAGAATGGTTGTCATCTTTTGGAGATATTTATGATGAAAATACGAGAAACCAATCTCCGTATCTAATTACTGTATAACTAGACTACATAACTAATAAAAGAGAATCAATGAGTTTGTTGTTCATTTTTTTTACTTTTATTTTTATTTTTATACTTTATGTAACTTTGGCATTGTCATTATTTTAATAAAATTTAATTGCTTTAAAAAAAACAAATGAGCAATAAAACTTTCAATTTCATTATTGTCATGATTATTAAGTCACCAACATAATCACATAAACTACAATCCAAATAATAATGTTGTCCTTGTTATAAATAAATAAGGATGTCTCTGAATTGCGTTGTTTGAGAAGTCATTTAGTTTTAGAAAATTAACGAGAGGTCAATGAAATTGATTAAAGGTCAAATTCGTTAGTACAGTGTTATTTATAGTATTTAACCACAGCGTTCTATTTAACTATTACCAACTATATCTAGCTGTAACTGTCTCATACTAACTATAACTAAAATTATGTAACATGAAGAGTGTTAACACAGACTACTAGTTAACTAGAATCTAAAGGTACTGTTGTTGCTTCTGCAAGGTTGGATTTCTCACTTCTTTCCAAAATTGGATGGCAGTGCTAGGTTTATGATTCCTGCAAGTTATAACTGATTTTTCATATGTAATTTTCAAATTGCAAAAATGCGGTAGAGTAAAGAAAAATTATGATACCTGACTAATTTCTTTTCTAATCTCTCCACAAAAGGAGTGGCATGCCAACATACTTTCTGATTTTCGTTGTATTTAGTAGTTGAATTTGGAATCCCATTTAGCATATCATTGTTTCCAATATCATCACCATCATCATCACCTGAATTTCTCCAGTGATCATATTCTTTTTCCGATTTACCAACATCATCATCATCTTCTTCAACAACCGGATATACATATTGAGAGCGAATCCTACTTCCATTTTTCACTGTATTCTGGCTTGATGGATAAACAGTGGCTGGAGTTTGCATTTCTTCTTTTAATCTCAATGCTGTTGGTTCTGCAAAGTTGGATTTCTCACCTTCTTTCAAAAATTGTATGGAAGCGCTAGGTTTGTGATTCCTGCAAGTTATAATTGATTTTTCATATGAAATTTTCAAATTGCAAAAATGCGGTGGAGTAAAGAAAAATCACGATACCTGACTAATTCCTTTTCTAATCTCTCCACAAAAGGAGTGGTATGCCAGCCTACTTTATGATCCTTGTATTTAGTAGTCGAATTCGGAATCCCATTTAGCATATTATTGTTTCCAATATCATCATCATCATCACCTGGATTTCTCCCATGATCATATTCTTTTTCTGAATTACCAACATCACCATCATCTTCAACAACCGGATATACATATTGAGAGCGAATTCTACTTCCATTTTTCACTGTATTCTGGCTTGATGGATAAACAGTGGCTGGAGTTTGCATTTCTTCTTTTAATCTCAATGCTGTTGGTTCTGCAAGGTTGGATTTCTCACCTTCTTTTAAAAATTGTATGGCAGTGCTAGGTTTGTGATTCCTGCCAGTTTTAACTGATTTTTCATATGAAATTTCTAAATTGCAAAAATGCGGTAGAGTGAAGAAAAATCATGATACCTGACTAATTCTTTTTCTAACCTCTCCACAAAAGGAGTGGCATGCCAGCCTACTTTATGATCCTCTTTGTATTTAGTAGTCGAATTCGGAATCCCATTTAGCATATTATTGTTTCCAATATCATCATCATCATCACCTGGATTTCTCCCATGATCATATTCTTTTTCTGAATTACCAACATCACCATCATCTTCAACAACCGGATATACATATTGAGAGCGAATTCTACTTCCATTTTTCACTGTATTCTGGCTTGATGGATAAACAGTGGCTGGAGTTTGCATTTCTTCTTTTAATCTCAATGCTGTTGGTTCTGCAAGGTTGGATTTCTCACCTTCTTTTAAAAATTGTATGGCAGTGCTAGGTTTGTGATTCCTGCCAGTTTTAACTGATTTTTCATATGAAATTTCTAAATTGCAAAAATGCGGTAGAGTGAAGAAAAATCATGATACCTGACTAATTCTTTTTCTAACCTCTCCACAAAAGGAGTGGCATGCCAGCCTACTTTATGATCCTCTTTGTATTTAGTAGTCGAATTTGGAATCCCATTTAGCATATTATTGTTTCCAATATCACCATCATCATCATCACCTGGATTTCTCCCATGATCATATTCTTTTTCTGAATTACCAACATCACCATCATCTTCAACAACCGGATATACGTATTGAGAGCGAATTCTACTTCCATTTTTCACTGTATCCTGGCTTGATGGATAAACAGTGGCTGGAGTTTGCATTTCTTCTGTTAACCTCAATGGTGTGGGAAATGGCTGTTGGTTTTCATAATAAATCTTCCTGGGAGTGAATATATTATCACAAGCTTGAGCTACAATGTTATTCTTGACATAAGCTTCAGCACATCTTCTGACCATACAAAAAGTCAAAAACAAAATTTGATCTCCAAATATCCACTGACTGTCTTCATTGATTGTGGAAATTCAAATTACCTTGTTGGAAATTTAATGGATGAGGAATAATCCTTCTCTGATGTTGCTTCCGGGGTCTCAGGTAGAATTCCGGCCTGTATTAAACTCCCCCATATATATTTTATCTTAATATTTGATAGATGAATGTGTAATAAATAATCAATACCAATTACCATCATCATTATCATACACACCTTGTCGATATCATCTTCACTAGAGTTGCAATCTGTAAAGCAGAAAAAAAGAGTAAAATGATCAAACATAGAAATTGCTGACATATATCGAGCTTAAATTTTTACTCAGGGTTCACCATTCCGGTCTTGGTTTCTGGACATGGTTTGCTCCTGAGGAACCAAACGGAGCCCGTCGGAAAATGGAGGAGGATTCCGGCAGACGACAACGACGGTATCGTCTTTGAGTTGGAAGGGGTTAAATCTGAAGCAACCGAAAAAACACCCCATCATCGAAATCGAACCAGTGGAGATTTCCCCCATTTTTCTGAAGAAATCAAATGTCCGCAGATTGGAGATTTGGAGGAATGGAATTATGGAAGGGTTTTAACTTTTTAATTTATTTATCATGTGATCGAAAAATATTTGAAAATTTCAAATTAATAGTAACGTCTGACCTAACGTCTTTTTCTATTGAGATTATTTTATCAAATAATAGGCCTGTGACGATGGACGGGCCAGGCCCATGGGCTTATTATTGGAGGGATTTTCTTTATTTTCTTTATTCATTTATCAATTATCAATTTATTTCATATTTTCATTATATATAATATAAGTTAGTATATTTGATTTTTGATATTTCTAATTTTAACATTTCCTAATCTGCCATCAAAGTTAACATGAAATTACGACATGCCATCAAGAACTCTATAATCAGTCACTCACTCACTTGTGCCGGTGTGCGAAGCTGCCGGTGTCGGACTGTCGGAGATAGAAAGATAAAAAATATCTTCAGCTTCGTCGCCGTCTTTCAATGGAGTTTGAAGTGAAAGTTGTTACTGGAATTGAAACGTGTTTTGTTTCATTCCCCTTATCACTAATTCACACTCTCCAGTCCACAGTCAGAGGTGGACTTCTTCCTCCTCTCTTAGCCCTAGAGCTTCGTTCTCTCTCTAGCGATCAGGCATGGAACGTCGCGTGGTCCGGTTCTGCTTCCAAGTCGAAATCGATTGAGGTAGTGATTTGAATCATCAATTTTTTCACTACAGGTTGTTGGATTGAGGATGGATTGATGGTTATGTTTTCTCATGTTTTGATTTATAAAAAATGTTTTTTTTATTTGAATCTATTGTGTTTTATATGTGATACTCACTTTCGTAATGAACCCTAATTTATTTAGTTTAACTGACTAATAATCACCATTCCAAGTGAAAATTAGGGATAACGATCATACTATAACCATTCCAAATGTATATGATAAAATATTTGTTACAATTTTTTTTACTGTTCTTCCCATTTCGAACCAGTTCCTTATATTATTATTATAAACATAGGTTGCTCAACAATTGGCAGAATGCATTTTATTGTCAGATCATACCCGAGTGCAGGTCAAGGTAGTTAAAAATTTGCCAAAAGCCACTGCAGTTTCTGTAGAACCGTGCACTGAAGATGATTGGGAAATTTTGGAACTTAATTCAGAACTTGCTGAAGATAGTATTTTGAAGCAGGTATATGATCTGTTAAACATATTTATTAGCATAAGGGTAATTGCATTTTTTTTTTATGATGTTCAAATCCATTAAAAGGAAACAGCTCATAAATTACAAAAAAGTGAGAGATGGGCATTGACTCAGATCCTATTTTGCACTATTTCTAGTGATTGTGACTAGGAAAGTTGCCTCTGAGGGTGGTACTTCTCTTGGGAACAAATGGTACTTCCAAAATCAAAGGGTGGGCTAGGTGCAACTGGCAAGAGACCTCCCGATTGTTATCACTGCATCAAACATTAAGAGGGCATCTAGGTTCTGGGGAAGAAATGAATCCATTTTGGTAAAGTGGATTTAAAAGAGATACATCAAAGGGCCCTCCTTGTCAAACATTAGAATCTAACCCTCCATGGACTCATACTTCTGGAAATCAATCATAGGCACAAGAGACCTGATTGGTTCGTCCTTGGATTGTAGAGCTAATTATATTGTGGTATGGAGAGCAGGGACCCAATGTAACAAATTAAGTGGAATTTGTGAGATGATTAGTAATAGAAACCACAAAGATCATCTTGCAAATGGTATATGGTCTCATATGCCAACTAAATTCTTCATAATAATATGGAGAATTCAATGGGGGAATCTTTAGACTTTCATGCGATTGAGGGGATCCGATGTCCCAATTTCTCCTACATGCCTTTTATCAGTTTTATGTGTTGAGGTTTAAGTCACTTGGGAGATATGAGTGTGGAGACTATTTTGGTTTAATTGGTACCCGTTAATGGGCCAATTAAGGAGTCATTATCTTGGACCGGCCCAAGATTTTTTTTTTTGAAGCAATTAAATTTCATTAGAATAAGGCTAATGCCAAGTTTACAAAAATAGAGAATAGAAGTAAAAATAGAAGTAAAAAAAAATGAGCAAAAAGCTCATTGACTCTCTCCCATTAGCTATGTAGTTTAGTTATACAGTAACTAGATACGCTGCCTCAGGAGGTTGGTCTCCCATACTTCCA
Organism: Zostera marina; assembly: GCA_001185155.1. Classification (NCBI taxonomy): domain Eukaryota; kingdom Viridiplantae; phylum Streptophyta; class Magnoliopsida; order Alismatales; family Zosteraceae; genus Zostera; species Zostera marina. Next base: position 821,030 of record LFYR01001193.1, on the reverse strand, counting down.
TCATAGATGTCTCCAAAGGGTGACAACAACTCTTCTTGTAATACACTGAATCAAAGGAGAGACTGATGTCTTTAATGACCTCCTTAAGGACTACCTCAGGAGGCCTACTAATGTGCTGTCTATATCTTTTATTTCTTTCCGTCCATATATGCCACGACAAGCACCCAAGATAATAACACTATATATATATATCAATGTAGAGACTCAAAACCTATCTTGCTTGTAATAGGTTAGATACTATCAATATACACCATATCATAGTTTTAAAAAGCTTAAAGCGCTCCCAATTTCCAGGGAGCGCTTTTCAGCTTTTATAGCTTTAAGCGGCGCTTAAAGCGAAAAAAGCGACAGTGGCATAATTGTAAATAAATGCAATTTTAAAAAAATTTGCAAATATACCCCTGTTTATATATATAATTTTTTCAAAACCTGTACATGTATGATGTATGATTAAACATAAAATATATATAAACTTGTCAATATTTGCTCATCATCTTAAAAATACACATCCAAAACAAATACATCCAAGTTATTTGAAAAAAACTATCAAATCATTTACCCTAATCATCTAGGCGAGCACCTAATTTTATATTATCTAGGCGAGGTCTAGGGTTTGGGTAAGAAGTATGAGTGAAAGTGAGGGTTAGGGTTTGTTAGAAGAGTAGAAAGGGAAATGAAAGAATTTAAGTTCTTCCATTTCGGGTAATGGGTTGCCCCAACCCATTTACCCGACCCGACCCGAGTACCCGCTAAAAAAAGCGATCTGAAAAGAGGTCCTAGAAAACCGCTTTTCAGCTTTTATAGCTTTAAAACTATGCACCATATAGAGTGGACGTACACCAATTTTGGGTGGAACCATTATAAAATCTTGTGTTCTTTTTCTCTCCAAAATCACGATCAATCGTGTGAGTATTGATCTAGATTCAGATCTAGGTCAAAGAGAGTGATTAATCTTATCTTCATATCTGAAAATAACAAGTGGTATCAGAGCCTAGGATACTGTAGCGGCGAGTTACTGTAGCAGCGGAATACTGTAGCAACGCCCACACTGTAGCAATGGCAAGGAGCCAAGGACTTCATGTATTGGATGATGCAGATTGAGGACTACCTGTACCAACGCAAATTGTATCGACCACTCAAGGGGGTGAAACTAGATGAGATGACCAATGATCAATGGTTGGAGATGGATAGGATTGCTCTAAGTGTGGTGAGATTAAGTCTGACCAGATCTGTTGCTCTTGCTTTGTGCTGCTGAGAAGACTACTATGGGGCTGATCAGCAAGCTTAAGGGTATGTATCAGTATGAGAAACCATCAGCTTCCAATCAGGTATTCTTAATAAGGAAATTATTCAATTTGGTGCTAAAAGAAGGTGACTCAGTCACAGAACATATTAATATGTTTACTGCAATTATCGGGCAATTATCCTCTATTAACATTGTCTTTGAGGACAAGTTATATGTTCTTATATTGCTATCTTCACTACCTGATAGTTGGGCAGGACTGATCACTTCAGTGAGTAGTGCAATGTCCAAGGAAGAGTTGAAATTAGAAGATGTGAAGGATCTTCTATTGGGAGAAGAATTGAGGAGGAAGAATAGTAGCCATCAAGGAGCAAGTTCCTCAGCTTTGTTAGCTGAATCATCTAGAAGGGGCATATCACATTCAAAGTCTGGTAGGACAGGGAATAGATCTAAATCCAGAGGTGCTAACAGAGCAAGAAATGCTGTTTGCTGGAAATTGGAATTGCGACAGCAAGGGTCACTTTAAGAGAGATCGCAAGGCTCCTCTTAAGAAGAAAGGCAAGGAGAAGGAATATGAAACTCTTGGGAGCTGCTCTGAAAATCCTGATAAAGAAGTGCTGATTTGTTGTGTTGATTCTGAGGTAGAATCATGGGTGTTAGATTCTGGAGCATCATTTCATTCAACATTTCAGAAGGAGCAGTTGAAGAATTATTACTCCACAGATCTGAAGAAGGTGTATTTAGAAGATGGATCTGCATTGGATGTTTTAGGCAGAGGAGAAGTTCACATCAAGACAAATCTAGGATTGTGGATTTTGAAGGATGTAAGGTATATCCCTGGTCTGTCCAAACAATTGATATCTGTGAGTCAGCTAGACAAGGAGGGCTACCATGCCACCTTTGCAAATAATTCCTGGAAAATTGCAAAAGGAATCAGAATTGTGGCTAAGGGGTCTGAAACAAGTACACTTTACTTAGTGCCTACAGAGACTGACGTCATTTCTGTTGTATCCAAGGAGGAGGACTCCACACTTTGGCATAGAAGGATGGGACACGTCAGTGAAAGAGGATTGAAGAAACTGCAAGTTGCTGGAAAGTTTCCAAAACTGAAATCTGTCAGTTTGGAGGTCTGTGAGGACTGCATATTTGGAAAACAGAAGGCTATGAAGTTTTCCAAACAGAAAAAAATTCCAAAGGAGCAAAATCTGGAGTTGGTACATTCAGATGTATGGGGGCCAGCTTCTGTGGAATCTCTTGGAGGAGCAAGGTACTTTGTTACCTTTATTGATGATCATAGCAGAAAAATATGGGTTTATTGTCTCAAAAACAAATTTGAGGTGTTTGCCACTTTCAAGAAGTGGAGATTAGAGGTAGAAAATCAGTCATGGACAAAGATCAAGTGTTTGCTATCAGACAATGGAGGGGAGTATGTAAGTACTGAATTTAAATTGTTCTGTGAAGAAATGGGAATCAGAAGGAAAAGAACTGTACCAGGAACACCCTAGCAGAATGGTACTGCTGAAAGAATTAACCAGACCCTTTGCAATAGGGCCAGGAGCATGTTGATACACTCTGGGTTGCCCAAAAGCTTCTGGGCAGAGGTTGTTACTACTGCAGCTTACTTGATCAATATTTGTCCATCTGTGCCTTTGGACTTTAAAATTCCAAAAGAAGTGTGGAGTGGAAAGGAGACTAATTTGAATCACTTAAAGGTCTTTGGATATGCTGCCTATGCCTTATTACCCAAAGAAAAGAGAGACAAATTTTAATTTCTCAAAAAAAAAAAGAGACAAATTAGATCCTAAGTCTGTGAAGACTTATTTTCTTGGCTATGGAAGAAATCAGTATGGATACAGATGTTGGAATCCTAAAACTAAAGAAGTAGTTAGAGCCAAAAATGTGGTGTTTGTAGAAACAGATCTCTATAAACACAGACCAAGCACATCAAAGGAAGTTGGAAAGATAGTTGATCTGGAATTTCAGACCTGGCAGAATAAAGAAATTCAGAGCAGTAGCACTAAGGTTACAACTGAAAATGAATTTTTTGAAGAGCCTGGTGTTGAGGTCAGAACTGATGATGAGCTTGTTGAAAACAGAGAAGTTGAGGAGGTACCTAGTGCTGATGAGAGTGAAGTAACAGCTAATGACACTTCACACTTTGTGAGGAGATCTACAAGAGTATCAAGACCATCTGTAAGTCTTGATCCTTCTCCTGTTGTAAATTTTCTTTTACTCACTGATGTTGGAGAACCAGAAAGTTACAAGGAGGCACTCAAACATGGCAATGTTGTTCAATGGAAGCATGCCATAAAGGAGGAGCTGAAGTCTCTTGAAGAGAATCAAACTTGGAAGCTTGCTGTTTTACCAGAAGGGAAGAAAGCTTTACATAATAAATGGGTTTTCAAAGTAAAAGAAGAGGCAGATGGAAAGAAGAGATTCAAGGCCAGATTGGTGGTGAAGGGTTTTCAGCAAGTTCAAAATATTGATTATTCAGAAGTGTTTTCACCTGTTGTGAAGATGACAACTATCAGGACCAAGGTTCCGGGTGCGCATGCATATGCGATGATGCGCCCCCAGAGGGAGATGCGCCAGGCGCATCTCCCTTAGCCGGATCCGGGTAAAATCCGACCCGGATCCAGGCCTGTTTTAAGTTATTTAAATAACTTAAAACAGTGTTTTGTTTTTATTTTAAAAAAAAAGGCATAAAAAATTTATTTTAAGACCTTATAAATTTTTAGCATAAAAATTTATACATTGGTCCATAAAAAGAGCTATATTATTTTTAATATAAGCTCCTCCCACTCTTTAGACTTCATATTTGTTTTAGACAAAATGAATCTTTATTTATAGACCAACCTTCTTTGTGTTTTTTGAATTCTATCGATGTGGGACTAAAAATGTGTGGTTAAATAAATTATTATTATAGAGTATTTTTTATGTTGTAGATGTATTAAAGAAGGCCCAGCCCAGCCCAGCCCATTACGTTATTATTTTTTAAAAGCCTCTTGGGTTATTTATTATTTTCTTTTTATAAAAGCCTCTCTTTTATAAGTTTAAAGAAACCCTAGCCATTTATAGAGCTATATTATTACGAAAATACCCCTAAATGATTAACCGGTTTTTAAACCTTGGTGTTACAATGAATTATAGGGTGTTATAATAATTAATAAATATATGTATTATAATAATTTTTCTATCCAATATATTTTTAACTAAAAAATTTAATTAATATAATTTAGATATATAAAAAAATATTAATTTCCTATAGTTTTATAAATATTTACGAAAATGCCACTGGCGCATCTGAGCTCCAGGCGGCGGCGCATCGCGCAGAGGCGCATCCGGAACCTTGATCAGGACATTGCTTGCTATTGTTGCTGCTCAAAATCTGTTTCTGGAACAAATGGATGTAAGGACAGCATTTCTCCATGGAGAGTTAGAAAAAGATATTTACATGTATCAACCTGAGGGGAGCTACATTAAAGACAAGAAACTGGTCTGCAAATTGCAGAAGAGTCTTTATGGGTTGAAGCAGGCTCCAAGGCAATGGTACAAAAGATTTGACACATTTATGTGTTCAATTAATTTTAAGAGGGCAGATTCTGACCATTGCTGTTATCTGAGGAGATCAGGGAAAGTTTATGTGATCCTTGCTATTTATGTTGATGATATGTTGATAGCCAGCTCAAGTATCAAGGAGATCAAGCTTCTGAAAATTCAGCTATCAAAAGAATTTGATATGAAGGACTTAGGGGGAGCTAAGCAAATTCTGGGAATGAGAATTAGCAGGTCAGCAGGCTGCATTAAATTGAGTCAGAAGAAATACTTACAGAAGGTGCTTGATAGATTTAAGTGTGCAAATATTAGAAGGACAGACTTGCCACTTGGTGCTGAGTTTAAGTTGTCAAAGGAAGACTCTCCTAAGACAACTGAGGAGGAAGAGAGGATGAACAATGTGCCATATGCATCAGCTGTTGGGAGCTTGATGTATGCAATGATTTGCACTAGGCCAGACATTGCCCATGCAGTGGGAGTAGTCAGTAGATTTATGTCAAAACCAGGAGAGAAGCACTGGAAAGCAGTGAAATGGATTCTGAGATATCTTCAGAATACATTGGACATTGGATTGTGCTTTACTAAGGAGGTTGTGGTGCTTGAAGGCTACTGTGATTCAGATTTAGGAGGGGACTTGGATACAAGCAGAAGTACATCAGGATACATCTTTTGCATTGGAGGCACAGCTGTGAGCTGGAGATCCAAATTGCAAGGTCATGTGTCATTGTCAACTACTGAGGCAGAATACGTAGCTGCAACAGAAGCCACCAAGGAGAAAATCTGGTTGGAAAATTTGCTTACAGAGTTGGGGTTTGTGCAGAAAAATCAGTACTACATTGTGATAGTCAAAGTGCAATCTACCTGGCTAAAAATCCTAAATTTCACTCCAAGTCCAAGCACATCAGGCACAAATACCATTTCATTATGGAACTCATTGAGAAGGGTGAATTGGAGCTGAGGAAGATTTCTGGAGACCAAAATGCAGCAGATATGCTTACAAAAATCATGAACATTGCAAAACTAAGGCTATGCATGGCCTTAGTGAACCTTCGAGATCATTGATGAAGAAGGAATGGTATGGTAGTGTGAACAGTCTCCAAGTGGGAAATTGTTGAGGTTTAAGTCACTTGGGAGATATAAGGAGTGTGAAGACTGTTTTGGTTTAATTGGTACCCGTTAATGGGCCAATTAAGGAGTCATTATCTTGGACCGGCCCAAGATAATAACACTATATATATATCTCAATGTAGAGACTCAAAGCCTATCTTGCATGTAATAGGTTAGACACTATCAATATACACCATATAAAGTGGACGTACACCAATTTTGGGTGGAACCACTATAAAATCTTGTTTTCTTTCTCTCTCCAAAATTACTATCAATCGTGTGAGTATTGATCTAGATTCAGATCTAGATCAAAGAGAGTGATTAATCTTATCTTCAGATCTGGAAATAACATTATGTAATGTTGAGGATGAATCAAGAAGCCATTTATTTTTGAACTGCACATACACAAGGTCCATATTTATCCCTCTAGTGGAAATGCTCAACCAATCCTTCTAGAAAATAACGAATATCCCTACCTTCTCTCTTAGAAGCCTTGACATAAGATTTGAGTAAAGCTTCTACCACATGTTTTTGCTGGAGTCAATAATTTCTTAACAATCTGGGGCGGAATTTGCAATTCAGTGATTGAGAGATTTTCGATACTTCCTGGGTATTTAGGTGAAGATGCTTTCTGAGTTCCTGATGGGGTTTACCTCAATCAACACCTATAGAAAAGTATGAATTTTGAATGCTTGAAAGTTGAAAGCTTTCAAGACACAAATGGAACCCAATGCCAATTTTCTCTCTGACGAGAATCCTATTACAGAAAATGCTGAGTACCGTCAATTAATGCGCTCTCTTTTGTATTTAATTGAGGATTCTGAGTACCTTCAATTATTTTCTGTTATACAATTGTTTCACCTCCCAAGATCCTAAGGATCCTTGAGGCTATAAATACAAAGGGTGAGGACTCTTCAACTTCAAGGCATTTGTCAAGTATCTTATAGGTTTAACCACTCTCTCAAACACATAGTATTTCAAATTTTCAACTATTTATTGGTATATTGGTATTTCACACCATTACAGTGAAGCAAGATGCCCGACAATATTCTGAAATCTGGATCATCGTCATTATTTTTAAGCTTGATTATAATTGAAAATTAGAATTACTATAAATTAAAGCTGAAAAATACTATAAATTAAAAATAAAAATTGTATAAAGAAAAAATAATACTGGATAGCACTTGGCAGAGCATGTGATTAACTGAAAGTAAAGATCCAGTGATGTTAATATGTAATTGTTTTTACTGTTGTAAACTTTTTTTTTTAAAGCTTTTACTGTTGTAAACTTGCTATCAATGCAGGTTGGTATTGTTTATGAGGGAATGAAGTTTCCATTATGGCTGCATAGTCATGTAGTTGTGATGTTTCTTGTCCAATCGGTTTCTCCCATAAAAGCTATAGGTAAGACAAAATCATTTTACTATTTAGTTTTTTTTTTAAATAATTTAAAGGAAAATAATTTTACTGATTTTTTGCAAAAAATAAATACTGTTCGTATTGTATGCTATTTTGATTTCATTAAATAATTCATCACTTTGTCCGTATCAAATTGAAATTTAAATGTCATACTATATATTTTGAGATGTTTAATTTAAAGGTATTGATTATTAAATACTTGTATTTATAAGTAGAATATGACAAAAAATTAAAAATATATAAATCGTTATAGCTCTGATGGTGACCGCTATGCTGCTATCTGCTATTTATAAGTATGATTGAATCAATTGGTATTTTTAATCATATTTTGATTTGAAATGTGCAACCAAAAGGAAATGACCTAGTGAGAACTTATTACAATTTTTATTGACACGTACTGAATTAACAAGTGCAAAAAATAATCTATTTATATTTTATAAGATATTTTTGCTTTGCAGTCCAGCTTGTACCTGGAACAGAAGTTTTTGTTGCCCCCAAAATGCGTAGAAAAATCACCAGTTCATATGGAGATGTTCCAGGACAGAGTTCACCAAATGAGAACTGTCAAAAAAGAGCACTCTTGCGAGTTCAAGAAGATAGCAAGAAAGTAGTTCAGAAGATGGAATGTCAAGGTGTAGAGTTAGGAGTTGTTCTTACAACTGCTGTATTCGTACATCCAGAAACAGCGAGAAACCTGTCATTCGACAATCTTCAGTTAGTCAACATACTGCCTCGATCAAGTCAAGATGAGTTACAACACAAAATTTCTTCTAGAAACACAATAACCTATCTTTTGCTTTCAGAATCAGTGGCAAGGGGACATGTCATGATTCCCCAAACTGTTGGTCTTCTTCTTAGTTCAGAAGTGCATTCCTGTAAGTATTCAAAAAAATCCAGGATTCCATGACTTTATTTATGATTAATCTTCTACAAAATTACATGACTTGTATGATTATAATGTTATACACTTGTAATTATAATGTTAAACACTTATAATTAAAATATTAAATATGTACAGAAATTTTTAGTTCCAATTATTTTTTATTTACCAACTCAAAGCTTAGTTTCTATGTTATATGGTACATTCAGTAAGGGAAAAGAGATTTTTTATCCTTTATTCTCTCTTTCCTTTATCATTTTTGTAAGAAATCAATGATCAATCATTAAATGAAAAACACACTGAAATATTTTATTTATTTATTTATTATTTAACCATATTGGGTGTTCAATTTTTTTTTTTTATAATTTAAGAAATGTCTCAAAATTAGAATTACATTATAATTTTTACTCTTCAGAACGTAGAAAGGTTCAAGCAACTTTTTCATATAAATCCTTGACAAGTTTAGTCTGGTATCTGGCATAGTTTTAAAAGTGCCGTTTAAAGCGCGCTAAAGCTCTCTTGGAGGAGTGCTTTTCCAGAGCGGGTAATCGAGCGGGTTCGGGTAAAGAACCACCCGATTACCCAATTACACCTATTATTTAATAATATTTTCACCTAATATACTTTTTTTCCTATTCTACCCCTCTTAAAACTCTTATCCCACTTTCAGATTTTAGTTTGATTTAATTGTACTTGGATTAAATTTTACTTGTATGAATTAAATCATTAATGTTCTATTACATGTGATTTTATACTTTTATAGGTATTCTAATTTTTCTATAGGTTTTATATGTATTTATATAGGATTATATGTATCTTTACAGGATATTACTAAAATACCCCTGGTGCTTTAAGCGTTTTAAAACACGCTTGAAGCTTCCAAAGCGAAAAAGCTCTTCTTGAAAAGTGGAAGCACTTTTCACTTTTTTGAACTATGGTATCTGGATTATGTGATTAACTGACTGATATATAATAAATTAATAATGGACATAGATACATGATTTGAAATTTTGCCAAATCACTCTTGATACCCTTGCATGTTCACAGGGGTTTATTTGAAGAAAATTGACAGATTTACGACAAACGACATTTCTAAAATTACTCTTAGTCCTTGCCAGTTTAAGTTGAATGTGAAGACTGAAGCTTATGCCGATCTTATGAAACAAAGGAATTTACACTCTTCTTCTATCTTTGATCTTTCAAGTGCTTCAGGTATGTCCGATTGGTCACTCCATGATAAATTCCTGGCCTCTCTTTCCCATATTTCTCCAAATGATGTTGGCATTGAGTGCAAAATGAGTGAAAAGCAATGTCTAACTCTAATTCACACATGGCTTACTGGACAGTTAAAGGCAATTGCCACATATGCTGGTAATGTTGATGTTAATTTTGTTATTTTGACCAAGGAAACATTGTTACACCTTGAAGCGAGTGATATCAAGTCACCCTCCGGGATTGCTTTAGATAAAAGTGATGGTTCCATTGCTAAGATTCCCAATGAAATCTTATATTTATTTTCTACCCAATTTAAGGAATCGTCTAATGTTGGTTTGCAAATTGGATTTGAGCTTTCCTTCAAAAAAGAAACCACTATTTTGACTGAACTTAGGGATGTAAATCTTGAACTTGGAAAAGTGGAGTTTGGAGAACCAGTTTCTTTTAATTCAGCTATAAACAATAAGTTGGACAGGAAATACTGTTACCCAATATCTTCTTTGGGTTGGTTGGAGATGGCTTCTGTAGATATTATTAAAAGTAAGCACCTTTCTCATCCATGCAGTGTTTTTTATTAATGTTCCTATTAAATCTGCTTCAATCTATCAATTTTTTTGATAATTCATACAATCGTTTCAGGATTGACAATATTATTATCAGCGTCTTCTGGAAAATTATTAGGCAAATATCAACTTCCTCTTCCTGGGCACGTGCTTATCTACGGGCCTCCCGTGAGTGTTTGTAACATTTTTTTGCATGAAATAAATTTTTCATTAATGAAAAGGAGTGTTTGTAATATGTTTTTTTAACTTGCATTTTGAAATCTACAATTTCTTTGCCTGCATCTCATATGTTGAATCCTAATGTACTCTATGCTGTAAAAAACTGTCTATATTTAAGAAACTAAATTGCATCTTGCTAAGTTTTTTCGTTTATTAATGTGGTCTTCTTATGATATTTTGGATCATTTTTTTCTCTACAGGGTTGTGGTAAAACATCATTACATTGGGCTATTGCAAAATATTTTGAAGACCACGAAGACATTTTAGCACATATGTATGGACTTTTTTTATATTTTGAGTGAAATTGAATTTTGTTGACTCTAATGCTTGCAAGTTATGTAAATTTTCTCTTGTTCAAATGATGTTTATTCTTGCAGAATCTTCATTAATTGTTCAATGCTTGCTTCAGAAAACAGTCAAACTATTCAGAAGACCATCACAGCATACTTACATGATGCTCTGGTTCATTCACCATCTCTTGTCATATTCGATGATATTGACAAACTTGTTCCATCCTCTTCTGAATTAGAGGAATCCCAATCATTCAATTCCATCGATCAACTTGTTGGATTTTTTACTCGTTTTTTAGATGAATATGGGGTACATTGGTTATTTTGAGTCATCTTATCTTTTATCTCTTTAAATCTTTAGGATGTTGTCAGACCATCAGATTGCCGAATGATATTTTCAACAGATTCATTAGGGTTTTGCATGCCAAACAGGAAAAAAGACTAAATACATGTGGTATTGGTGCTATTTGTTTCTTGGCTTCTTCTCAGTCAATTGTTAACCTACCTCATGCTCTGATTTCTCCTGGTAGGCTCGTTAATAATCTGTAAAACCCTGTTTTGCCAACTGTTCTGCAATTTTAACATTTTGTTCATGTTTTTTTTTCTCAGGAAGATTTGATTTCCATATAGAATTGCCTTCTCCTGGTGTTTTTGAACGGTCTGCAATTATGGATCATGAACTTAAAAAACATTCACTACAATGTGCCACTGAAGTTCTTTCTGAAGTAGCTTCAAAATGTGATGGATACGATGCGCATGATTTGGTATTTTTCTTCTCTTTAACCATTAGTTTGATTGGAATTTGGACATAATATCTTGATTATCTTCAATACCTAATATTTAATTACTTCCGATGTGACATAGTCACACAACTGCACAATACCAACTAAATTTAGTTACCAACATGGTTCGTTTAAATTTAAAAATAAATTTCTTCTTCTTGCAAGTTATATTTATTTTTTACAGGAAATGTTGCTCAATAGAGCTATAAATATCGCCAGTACTCGTTATCTATATAAAGAAAATAGTAATTCCATTTTAGTGAGAGATGATTTCTTAAAGGCAATGGAAGATTTTTCTCCACTTTCCATGCGGAATCTCAAAAAAACATCTTCTCAAGAAGAACAAAGTGGCTGGGGAGATGTTGGTGGACTAGTTGACATCTGCAACATTATTCAAGAGGTTTGAGTACTTAGTATTTTGGAATTTAATAAATTTCTAGAGTTCAATGTATCTTAATTCATATATCAATAGCTATATAGAATATCGAAAAAAATATTAACACTGATTATCTTCATTGGGTTTTTCCTTTACTTTATTTTAATTTTTACACAAGTTTTTTCCTTTATATGTTGCCCTTTGTCGATTTCATTCTCTTTTTATCAATTGGTAGATGATTGAAATGCCCTCTAAATTCCCTTCAATATTCTCCAAAGCACCTTTAAGATTGAGGTCAAATCTATTATTGTATGGACCCCCTGGTTGTGGAAAAACTCATATAGTTGGGGCTGCAGCAGCTTCTTCTTCGTTAAGATTTATATCTGTTAAGGGACCAGAGCTATTGAACAAATATATCGGTGCGTCTGAGCAAGCTGTAAGTACTCAAAATATTTTTGTGACATGTGATGATGCCGAGTTTAAACATATTGAATTCATTTCTTCTTTTCATTGTCAAATTGTCATAATATATAAAATTCATAGAAGTTATAAATCAAAATCTGCATTTATGAATAGTAAGTTAAATCAAAATGCAAATTTTTTTTTGAAAGCAATTAAATTTCATTAAAAAGAAGGGCAATGCCTAAATTACAAAACAGAGAATAGAAATGCAAATAAAAGTAAGAAGAAATGAACAAGAAGCCCATTGACTCTCTCCCATTAACTATGTAGTCTAGTTATTAACGTAACTAAATACGCTCCTTCAGGAGGTTGATCTCCCATAGTTCCATCGTAGAAGTCTCCAAAAAGTGACATCAACTCTTCTTATAACACTCTGGATCAAAGGAGATAATGATGTCCTTAATGACCTCCTTAATAATAATGCAAAATGCTTTTTTTTTTGCAAGAATTAAATATTTCTCATTAATAATAATGAAGGGCAGTCCCCTGAAAATACAAATAGAAAAGAAATAAAATATGGTGGGCGATAGAGAGGTTTCCCACTTCCATCGACATTCTCCTATATAACTAGCATTCTTAGTGATCAAGTAACTAAGAAATAAGCCCCAGGAGGTTTATTTCCCAAACCTGCATAGTAGTCCTCTTCATTTGTGAACCACAATCCTTCTTATAGTAATCTGATCTATAAGAAAGACTAGAGTCCCTAATAATATTTAGAAAGAGAGTCTCTGGAGGCCTAAGAGCATGTTGACGTAGCCTTCTGTTCCTTTCGGACCAGATGTGCCAAGTAAGTCCCCAAATTATGTTCTAATGGAGGCCTCAAGGAGGTGATTGTTGTCTTAATTTTTGGCAAGCTTCTAAAACATCCCCTATTCTGATGTCTGAACTAAAAAGGATTGGGGATCGGTTGTTTGAAATTTTCCACAAAGCCTGATTCAGAAATTCTGTGAGTTTTAGCAGGATTTTCCTAGTATAATTGCAGTTAAAAAACAGGCGGCTGATAGTCTCATTCTCTTGCCTACAGAGGAGGCATGTAGGCTGGATTGGGACTCCATGCATTGAGCATTAATAGAGTCTTAATCTGTTTATTTTTAATTCTTCAAAGGAAGATTGAGAATTTTGTGGGCATATGGGACCATAATATTGATTTATATGTATTATATATAATATTGAATTTTGTAGTCATAATATTGATTTATATATTTTTTTTAATATCCACCAAGAGTTTTATATTAGAAATCAGAAAATATTATAATTATCAAATAGGTTAAAATATAAATGTTGTACTTTTATTTCTGGCTTATTTCAGGTTCGAGATGTATTTACCAAAGCAGCATCTGCAGCACCTTGCCTTCTCTTTTTTGATGAATTTGATTCTATTGCACCAAAAAGGGGTCATGATAATACTGGTGTCACCGACCGTGTTGTTAATCAGGTAGATTTGGATTTTCATCTATATCCAAAATCCTTTTCATATTATCTTTTTTTTGTCACATACAGTTTCTGACTGAATTGGATGGTGTGGAATCCTTGACTGGTGTATTTGTATTTGCTGCCACGAGGTCAGATCAGTTCTTATTTAAAATATTCCAGTTTATAAGAGTTATAAGACACAGAAGATGCACGTCATGGAATTTTTTAACAAATACAGATTTGAAAAATAATAAATCCAATGATGAAATATATCTTTTTAATAGAATATGATTTTTAGTGATTTTTTTCTGATTCATCAGTTTACTTCTTACAGTAATAACCTTACTAAGTTACTGTGGCTACAGTGCTACACTGATTAAGATTTGGTGTTAATTAAACCATGTTTGTTTTTAGTATTACAAATATCCTTCATTGTTTATTACTTTATTTGCAATTGAGTGAATTGGAAAATCTTAAATAACTAGTAGAGTATTTCTGAAATACTATTTGTTTTTCTCTTTGTGGCAAATACTATTATTTTGAAAAAGATAAATTCATGTGTTATGTGGTCATGGGTACACCTTATTATTGGATATTATTCTATGCACAACAAACTATCCTTTGCCATCATTCAAATTAAAGAATAAGAGTGATCTGTGCATCTCAATTTGTCATGATGGTTATTTTTTACATTTTCTCTCTCTCTCATTTTTTACATAAATAAACATTTTCTTTTTTGGTGTTTACTCTAAGTGTTAATGTTAATGAGTAATTAAGTTTTAGGCTATTTCTGTAATTAACTAGCTAGCTTTATTTTCTGTTTTGCTTTTATATTCTGATCCACTACCTAAGGTAGTTGAGATCTACTTTTGTAATTCCTTTATATAGGGCAGTGCCCTCATGGAATGAATCACTGTTCATACCAACATCTTCTAGGTAGCTACTACACTAAATCACCTCACGTTGATATGGTATCAATCCGACAAATCTTCCGCTGCAGACATGACTACCAAGCAGATTGGAGAGAATTCGTCACTGCCTTCTCACACTGATGTGAAGACGAAGGCTCCCAAATGCGTCACGCTAATTGGCGACAACTTTTTCAGTTGGAAGGCCACATTTGTCGCGGCACTCAAGGGATTACGGCTCATTCCCTATCTTGAAGGGAACGTGATCTTGTTACCCGACTCTGTCCAAGAACAACAGGATCAACACATCATGAGTTGGATTCTGTCGGCCGTCTCTGCAACGATTCAGCCGAAGATAGCTTCTATGACCACGTCGGCGCTCATGTGGAAGAAGTTGGAGAGGATGTTCTCTGTTGGATCGGAAACCAGGATGCTCCTCTTTTGACAAAAGCTTCAATCAGTGCGCAAGGGATCCATGACTGTAAGCGACTATGTCAATAACATCACTATGATGAATGATCAGCTCGCGGATGCTGGAGAAACTCTGAAAGACTCTCAGCTCATACTTATCGCGCTGGGAGGTCTAAGATCAAGCTATGAGTCCTTCAGGATCTCGATCACCACTCGTTTTGATCATACAATGACATTTGATGACTTCACAGACCTTGTGATGGATTTCGAGTCATCTTTGGAGCCTAAAGAAGTTGTTACTATTCAAGCAAATGTAGCGACAAAAATCAAAGGAAACTCGTCGGGAAAGAAGCCAGATCTGTGGCAAGAAAAACCACTCTGCCCTCAACTGCTTCAACAAAATTAATATCTCCAAATTTCCTCCCTAACATAGTCGGCCACTGTCTCCTCAAGGTCCTACGTCTGCATCCAAAAATACAGGTTCAGGATACAATAAAGGAAATTCGTCCGCGAACTATGTAGGGGCTGGGGGAGCTATGTCAGGCTGGTATCCAGACACAGGTTCGACTCATCACATTACACCTAATAGCAGTAATTTAAATCATGGTTATTCTAGTATACATAATATTCCAGTGCTTACTGCTAGTGGTGAGGCAATGCCAATCACCAGATCTGGTGACTCCATGGGACACTGTAATGGCTCGACATTCTCTCTAAATGAAATGCTAGTAGTTTCTCAAGCTACTAAGAATCTGTTATCTGTTAGAAAGTTATGTGCAGATAATAATGTGGTTGTTGATTTTGATGAACAGAATGTAAGAATCAAGGATCGGGACAGTAGCAAGGTACTTGCTGAAGGAAGAGTAGAGGGAGATCTTTACAAGCTACCTCTACAAATAAAAACTTCACCAGAGACAATGCTGGTTGAAGGAAGTTCCAGTGATCTGTGGCATTGTCGCCTTGGGCACTTACACACAAAGGCAGTGGATGAGCTAATCAGAGATCAGCTAATAAAATCAAGTTATAAAACATTTAAGGATTGTGAGGCTTGTATGTTGGGAAAGTCACATGCATTTCCACATAAACCTAGCAATTCTGTGTTTAAATTTCCATTAGAACTTGTCTATGCTGATGTTTGGGGTCCAGCCCCTGTGGTGTCTATTGGAGGTTTTAAATATTACATTAATTTCGTCGATACCTATAGCTATTTTAATTGGGTTTTTCCAATCACCAGAAAATCGGAAGTAAGGGTTATATTTGAGAAATTCAGAAGATTTGCTGAACTTCAGACTGGATTCAAACTCAAGAAATTCCAGTCTGACAATGCTCTGGAATTTAAAAAGATGACTCCAACACTATCGTCTCTTGGGATTGAACACAGATTTTCCATTCCTTATTCTCATCAATAAATGGAAACTGTGGAACGAAGGCATCGCCATCTGGTAGACACAGCAATTACAATGCTGAATTATGCATCCATGCCAAAGACATTCTGGGATTTTGCAGTTCTTACAGCATGTCACCTCTACAACAGGAATCCTTCTCAAGTTCTGTCGGGAAAATCTCCTCTACAATGTCTATTTGGACATACTCCAGAGTATAAGTCACTCAGAGTCTTCGGGTCGAAGTGTTTTCCATGTCTTCGAGCTCACCGGGAAGATAAGCTGTCCCCTAAGTCCAAAGCGTGTATTTTCGTTGGATATCCACAGAGTCAGACAGGTTATTTATGCTATGATCCGATCGAGCATAAATTATTCTCATCCAGGGATGTTCAGTTTATGGAAGGGGATTTTTCTCTGAGTAAGATACTCACCGAGGCCAGGGCAGAGGATTCTTCTCCGATGAGTTTAGTTGGCTCAGCAGCTAACCCAAACCGGTCTGGGGAAGTTAGGAGCGGTTCAGCGCCAGTTGGGAACGGTTCAGCGCCGGCTCAACAATAGTTGGGAACTCAAATCCCTAATACTCAAAGGGATACGGATCCCGGATCGGATCAGGAGGAATTAAGGGATACGGACCCCGGGTCGGGTCAGGAAGAAGTGTCTTCAGAAAAGTTCAATTCAGAAACGGAGGGAAACACGTCAACTCCGGCAGAAGAAGTCTCGACTCCGGTGAACGTCGAGATAGCTTCAGGCATGCTATCGTCACCTGGTATCACGGAGGAAAATGACAATGATAGTTTGCCGATGTCGGACTCATCACTAGTTCCCGATAACACTAACTCAGTTAATTCTGGATCAGTATATGCTCCCTCCACAGTCTCCGAGCAGAGTAGAAACCTCCCTACAACAAGGGTTGAGGCACCCGCTACCAGAGCATCTCATGGCATAGCGAAGCCTAATCCGAGGTTTGCTCTATCAGTTGCAGCGTGTGAAGTCCCAATTCCTAAGTCTCCAGCAGTGGCTCTACAAGACCAGAACTGGAAAAGAGCAATGCAGGATGAATTTGAAGCTTTAATAAAAAAATTCAACATGGAAGTTGATTCCCAGATCTGAGGAAGATCATGTGATCAACACTGAGTGGATTTTTAAAGCGAAACAGAGGGAAGATGGATCAGTGGAGCGATACAAGGCTCGCTTGGTGGCAAATGGCATGAGGCAAGTTGAAGGGTGTGACTACACACAAACCTTCAGTCCTGTGGTGAAAGTAAATTCCATCAGATTAGTTCTTACTGTGGCTTTTTCTAAAGGGTGAGAGTTAAAGCAAATCGACATCTCCAATGCTTTCCTTCATGGAAGATTGGAGGAAAGAATTGTGGTCACTCAACCAGCAGGGTTTGTTGACAGAGATTTCCCTCATCATGTATGTCTTTTGCAGAAATCTCTCTATGGATTAAAGCAGTCTCCAAGAATGTGGTATAAAAGACTTAGGGAATTTTTAGTCACACTTGGTTTCAAAGAAAGTTACAGTGACCCATCACTGTTTATTCTGATTCAAGAAGGGAAAGTCATGTACCTCTTTGCTTATGTGGATGATATTGTGGTGACTGGCTGTGATCCTGAATTTGTGAAGGAAGTCGTGGAATCCATAGGAAAGGTGTTTGCCCTTAGACAGTTGGGAGAACTCAGCTATTTTTTAGGCATCCAAGTGAAAAAATGTGAAGAAGGCCTTCATTTGTCTCAGCAACAATATTTGGTGAATTTGCTGAAAAACTCTGAATTTGACAATCTCAGACCCTCTTCCACACCCATGGAATCACAATTGGACCTATTTTCTGAAGAAGAAGTAATCTCCAGGCAAACAGAGTACAAGAGCATCATTGGGTCGTTACAGTATCTTACTCTAACCAGACCAGACATTCAGTTTGCTGTAAATAAGCTATCTCAGTTCTTATGTGCTCCCAAACCTGTTCATTGGAATGCCATGAAAAGGATATTGAGATTCTTATCAGGAACTCAGAGTTATGGGATTATACTTAAGAAAGTGGATGAATTCACAATTTCTGGCTTCTATGATGCTGATTGGGGTGGAGACACCACCAACAGAAAGAGTCAGACAGGGTTGATGGTCTACTTGGGAGATACATTTGTAACATGATCTTCCAAAAAGCAAGACACTCTTGCAAGATCCAGCACTGAAGCTGAATATCGAGCAATTGCTACAATTGCTGAGGAGTTAGAAGGGGTGAGATCTACTCTTGATGAATTAGGAGTAAAAGTCAGCAGTCCATTAAAGATCTTTACTGACAATAAAAGTGCGTCATTCATTGCCAATAATCCGATTGGTCACATGAAGCTTAAACATGTTGCAATGGACCTTGGCTTCATTAGGGAAAGAACTGAGAAGGGCACACTCACTGTGAATCACATCTCAGGGACCCTACAGAAAGCAGATATACTGACTAAGGCATTGAGACCCAAGGCCTTTAGAGAACTTCAAAGCAAACTTGTCAGAGAAGCTCCATAAGTTTGAGGGGGAATGTTAATGTTAATGAGTAATTAAGTTTTAGGCTATTTCTGTAATTAACTAGCTAACTTTATTTTCTGTTTTGCTTTTATATTCTGATCCACTACCTAAGGTAGTTGAGATCTACTTTTGTAATTCCTTTATATAGGGCAGTGCCCTCATGGAATGAATCATGGTTCATTCCAATATCTTCTAGGTAGCTACTACACTAAATCACCTCACGTTGATACTAAGAATATATATATCCAGTAAATATCTGATAATTTCTTAACTATCAGTCGGCCAGATCTTCTTGATACTGCTCTTTTACGACCTGGAAGGCTCGATCGTCTCCTATTCTGTGATTTTCCATCATGGCATGACAGATTGGATATACTTAAAGTTCTTTCAAGAAAGGTTGATAATTTAATCCATGTTATTATTCCTTTTTTTTACATTTTTTAGTTGGTAAATCGGTTCATTACTTTTAATTTGATTAATATATTGTTCAAAAAAATTACCATTTGCAAAAAAATATATTTATATTTTTTGGTAATAAGAAATAAACGTGCACAAAATGACATTCAATTCATAATTCAAATACCTTGGTGGCACATGTCAATCTCAAAAGTTGTCGATCTCTCACCTCAAAACTTTAAAGATTAGATGAGAAGATTAGGAATAAGAGTAGAGATTTTTTTAGTTGGTTCAACTCTACAATGAACCAATTCCACGGATATGTTCGATGGTGGTGGAAAATAAGGGATACCCAAATTAGGGTTTACAAGCAATCATGTACCTTAGTTTGGCTCAACTCCCATAATAACTACATGATCATCACAACCCTCATTCAGTCATGCGGCTTCACTAAGTTTTCAGAAAGATGACATGACAAAAGAGGGCACGGCTATAATTTGCTAATTGCAGTTGCTCATATAATTGTACTTATATATAACTTATATCATAATAATATTACGACCCTTCATATCATGTGGCTTCATTAAGTTGTCACAAGGGTGACATGATAAAAGATGACATGACTGTTATTTACTAATCACACTTGTCCATATAGTTGTACTTATAAGTTATATCTCCTTAATTTCATAGTAACTCCTAGTCTCCTATGCTTTTCGACTACCCAAGACAGCCAATATAACTCAACTGCATGGTAGTTTTCCAGAATATGAAATAACTGTTTTGTGTTATCGCAGCTTCCACTTGCTAGTGATGTCAGTCTGGCAACTATTGCTTCCATGACCGAAGGATTCAGTGGTGCTGACCTCCAGGCTTTGTTATCAGATTCCCAGCTTGCTGCTATTAATGAGGTTTTGAAAAATGATCTGGGCCAATCTAAGAAACCACCTTGCATTAGTGATGTGCACTTGAGATCTGTTGCTTCAAAAGCTAGACCTTCAGTCTCAGAATCTGAAAAACAAAGGCTACATGCCATTTATAATCAATTCTTGAATTCGAAAAAATCTGTTAATTCAAAGGTATATTTTGGAATCAATAGTTTCTACCTAATTCATTGGACCCTTTATCTTTGATTGTCATTGTCTGAAACTCCATTAAACTATAAATCTGTCAACTTGGTGTTTGTATGTTCCCTGATATGTGCAGTCAAGAGACGCGAAGGGTAAAAGAGCAACGTTGGCATAGTGATTATTTCGGTGCAACTTTATTGAGTCCGTAAAGGATAATTTATCGCCGTAATGGCAGTGTGGAAACTGTGGATGGATGATCATTAACCAATGGATGTCATTACAACATATCAGTGATTATTCAAAGATAAATGGTTGAATTAGAACACGTACGTGGTAATCTCTAATGATTCCATACTGTGATTTCCATTCTAATGATTTTTTTTGTTTCAAAATATCCTGGATTCTTGATTATGCATGCTTACTTTCATTTTTATTTTCTTGCAGTGTTTTTTTATACAGAAGTCCAAGCAACAATTGTGATAGCTAAACATTTGAAATCACACCAATCTTCTAGTAAAGCTTTGGTTTCCAACTTAACTGGTTGTTTGTGTTAATCTTATTTTGTCCATAAATCATAATCATATTTGCTTTCCAAGCAATGCTGAATTATAACTTGGAATTATCTTCTGATTTTTATTCGTTTAATATTAAACTTGTTTTTTAATTCTAAGTTTATAACGACTAGCATCCCTAGAGATTTTTGTGGGAATTCATTGCATATTCATGTATGTATATACAATTTTGATCTAATGAGAAGCTTTCGATCCATCAAAAATCAAAATGATTGGTACTTAGTAGGGTATTTTTTTTACTTCGAAAGATGGTAATAAATAATTTTTAAAAAAAAGTTTCAGGGAGATTTCTAATAATATTACATTATTTACATGTAGACATGTGAAAATTATGATAAAAAACTTATAAATTTATTGATCGATAAAAATAATTAATGCGGTGAGAGTGGATCGAACACCCGACCTTCAGATCTTCAGTCTGACGCTCTCCCAACTGAGCTATCCCCGCAACTTATAATTTTTTATATTTTTATCTTAATATATTAATATTAAATAAATTTCAAAAAAATTAAATTTATCTTGTTTAAGATTTTTTTCGAAGTAATTAAATTTCATTAGAATAAGGCTAATGCCAAGTTTACAAAATAGAGAATAGAAATAAAAATAGAAGTAAAAAGAAATGAGCAAAATGCTCATTGACTCTTTCCCATTAGCTATGTAGTCTAGTTATACAGTAACTAGATACGCTGCCTCAGAAGGTTGGTCTCCCATACTTCCATCATAGATATCTCCAAAGGGTGACAACAGCTCTTCTTGTAGTATACTGAATTAAAGGAGAGACTGATGTCTTTAATGATCTTGTTTAAGATTAATCATAGCACTTAACAGTATGGAATCAATTAATTAAAATCACCCGACAATTTTGCCATTTTTGAAAAAACAAATTTTTTTTTTCCATTGTCAATTACTAAATTGTAATAAAAAAATACTGTTTTCTCAAGTAATTATTACAGATTTACAGACAATAAACACAGTTAATTCAATTAACCAAAAATTAAATATAATTTATATGCAAATGATTGACCATTTCATCACTAAGTAAAACTAAATAACAAGCAGATCTACTAACTGTTTATAAAACTGTAAAATCAAAAACTAACAATGTTGGTGTTTGGATTCCAACTGTTTCTCATACTCTTCGATCGATTTAAACAACGCTGCGAAGTTTCCTTTTCCGAACCCTCCACACCCTCCTTTCTGATAGATTTTACCTTCTGAATCCTTCACCATGCACCCTATTCTCTGAATTATCTCCAAGAACAGCGTCGGCCTGCAAAAAAAAACCCAGTTTCACATTTTGTGGATAACAATGAGTTAAGTTATCAAAACCATATATTTTTATAGAGTGGTGAGCTTCAGGTGAACTATCAAAAATAAGATATTAATTTAAGCCGTTCTTTTATTTTAAATAAAATCGACCATATCTCCTAGATTTATTCCAAATGAAGGTCCTAGATTAATATCACACCTAAAGGGCAAATAACTACATAAGCAGAAGTGCAGAACCACTAATTTAGTCTCTGTACTTCTGTCTGTCACTCTCCAAAAAATTTGAATTGTAATCTCTGTAGTTCCCAACAGTGTATCATCTAAAACAGGCTAGATCTACAGGGTTTAAGATTTAGTTTGAAAGAACAGCTAAGTGTATTAAGATTTAGTGGATATGAGTTGATTTAAAATATTTTTACATACCTATCCCCAACTGGTTTTGTGAAGATCTGCAGCAACACACCTTGATCATCTCTATCAACCAAAATCCCAAGCTCCTCACATGCCACCATCTCCTCCTCGGAAAGAACATCACCAACCCTTTTCTTTAAATTCTTGTAATAAGTTGGAGGTGGCGATGGCATGAAATCAAATCCACCTGTCTTGGTTCTCTTTCTCATCTTTGAAACAGTTTTAAAGACATCATCAGTGGACAATGCAATGTGTTGCACTCCAGGACCAAGGTTGTAGTCAAGGTAGGTTTGAATTTGGCTGCGCCGCTTTCCTGATACAGGTTCGTTTATTGGGATCAGTACCGTCTCGTCATTGTTCGCCAATACGGCTGAGTTCAGCCCACTCTCTGCTGTTCCCACTGTTGGAAATCATTCAAATATTCAATTAAGGTTCATGCTGATTTTTGTGAAATTCAAAATAATTTGGTTGCTGACTTACCATCTTCCGCTGTGAATTCCCCAAATATATGGAATCCAGTGAATTTAATGATGTGGTCCATTATGGGTTTCAATTCCTCGACGTTTCCGACGACATGGTCCATTCTTTTAAGCCCCAAATCTTCCTCACAGCTTCCCTTATCCACCACTGAATCCTCAAACCCGGGAAGAAAGTCCCATCTTTTATCACCATGTTTCTCCTCCTCACTGATAAACCTTAGCACAACATCGCCATACAACTCCACCTCAGACATCACCATCCCACCACCATTCAATGTCACCGGAGCAAACACCGGAAGAGCCCCATTCCCAATACTCACCCGGAACGCTTCTGCTGCATCCTCCACCTCAACAGCAATAGCTCGAACACCGAGCCCATGTGTGCGGGAGAATAGGTGGCATCTATCGGTGTCAAAGGATGGGATAGACGCCGTATGATCATCACAACCGGACGAGATGTTGGGAGTAAAAAATGGTGGGTACGGTGCAGTGAAAAGAACACGAAGGTTGTGTGACTGGAGAAGATAAGACGCATGGGTATGATTACCGGTGGAAAGATCGGAGAAAGAAGTTAAAGGCATACCAAGTCCATGCGAGAAGCGAGAAACAACATTGGTGGCATCAGAGCACCAAAACTCCACATGGTGGAATCCAAGAACCAAGAATCGATCGGTTCTAGGGTTCTCCCGAACGAATTTAGAGTTACCCACAAGTTTGAAATCCGATTCGACAGATTGATCGTGATCTCGTTGTCTCACTGGAAGAACAATGTCCGAAGCAGAAGCTGGTTGGTTACGGACACAATTAACAATGGTGACTTTGGTGGGTCTCCGAGGGATTGATAACGGGTGGCTTTGGTGAACAACTCGTGGAGTGCGGAAGGTTGCATAAGCGAGATTCATGGATGAACTGGGGAAGGAGGAGGGAGCGGAGAAAAATAGAGAAATCCGGCCACATGGAGATATGACTATGACTTATGAGGTGGAAAAAGAAAACCCCAGTCATAGTTAACAATGATTTTGACATCGAGTTAATCCTTTATTTAATCAAAAAAATTGGAAAAAAAAAATCAAATTCCATCACATAATCTTGCAACTTCTTGCAAACTACAAATAATTATTTTAGCTAAGTCAGCTGGAAAATAGAGTCAGAAAGAACTACTAACCAGTTTGGCAACAACTTCATTCAGGTACAACAATTAAAATGGCATGAGCTCATGGTATCTTGCTTCCTTTTTCTTTGGTTAAAACCATGTGAAATTAAAATTAACAAGTAGAACCATTGCTGAAATAAATAAGTAATCAGAGATTGATTACAAGTTTTGGACCGCTTCGGTTTGATCAATGATCAATGATCCATCTGTTCCTGTGAGCCGCCTTGAACGAAGATGTATTGAAGAGTAGATCAATTTCCATCATTCCTTTTTTGAGCACAGACACCGGTTTTCGTTCCTCCATCCAAAGATTCCGCAAGAACACTGCTAGTGGAGACCTCGCCGCAAACCTCTGTGGGCTGACAGTGCTGTGAGCCTGTGACTGGATTTTTCTCTGCAAACAAATCAGATAAAATCATTTGAGAATTGAGATGTTTGTTTAAATAAATTTATAAGTCATAACTTATAACAATATAACCTGACCTTGAAAATTTGAAATGAAGAAGAAACATAGGAAAGAATGGATGAATGACTAAACATTTCAATTTTCACACCACCCCCTCTTGCCTCCTGATCTCTTCACAATTACATAAATAAAATAACAACTCATCAATTCATCATGCTCGTCGATCATTTCACAGGCTGTATTCCCGCTGTTTTCACACGAAATCGGTACTGGGGTTGCATCTCTTCTTCTTCATCTTCTTCTTCACTTGAATCATCTTCAACTTGATCCCACCTGGAGTAATCCAGACGTGAATGTCCTTTGGGCTTTGGGATCACTTCCCATCCTTTAGGATGTGTAGTACTAGCAGAATTATTCTCAGACTGTTTCCTTTCAACCACAGCATCATTTATCTTCCCGGACACATCATTCTTCTCCATGCCATCTTTAACAATCTGTGTTTGCAGGAATGCGGCTTCTGGTTTATCTTTGGGATAATTCAAACTTTTGGCAACATCAGCATCTCTAGCTCGGGCTGCCCGAGCCCGACTATATAGAGATTCGATTATCTCCATATTGTTTGATTCTTTATTCATTGTAAATTCAATAGTTTCTACTTCATTTTTGTTTGCTTCCTTTTCTGCTCCTCCTACCCTTTTTGTTTCCTCTTTATCTTCTTCTTCTTCTTCAAGTTCTTCTAAAGATTCAGGTATTGTAGCTAGTGACTTTCATAACGATGGACAACACAAAAATGTAAAATAAATTAATCAGTTGCAATTTGGAGATACGTGAATTAGATTTGTATTTCAAGATGGGATGGATTTGAGGCATACCAGTTGAGTTCTCAACCTCGCTTGTAAATTCCTATAATCATCGGATAATGGATTCAATTCCATAAGCCTGCTGACATCAAAAAGTGCTGACTGGTACTCCTTAAGTGTGACCAGTGTCTGTGCCCGAAGCATTAATGCTCCAGTATGCTGGTGATCAAACTCAAGCACAGAAGTGCATTCCTCTGCCACCTTCAATAACAAGCAATAGAAGTTTTATAGATAACATTGTGTTTTTTAAATCATTATGACCAGATAAAACTGATAAAAGATGAATTAGTAGATTCCCTAAGCTGTTTTTAAATCATTATGACCAAAAAAAAATCATTTTTTATTGTTTTCAATCAAAGTAGAAAAAAAAATCAATCAAACGAATGGAAATCACACGAAAAAAAACACAATGACAAAATTCCCCACCACACGCACACACAATACACCAAAATCTGGATTATTTATCAGGGAAAGAAAGAGAGCAAATAAGATACCCTAATGAAATCGTTGAGCTTCAAATAACACGCTGCACGGTTACTATGTAAGGCGATCTTCTGCGGTTTAGTCTTCGTCATCGAAAGCGCCTCCGTGTAGAACTCCAGAGCTTTCCGATACTGTCCTTCCCGGTACATTTCATGCGCTCTCTCGATCTTTCCGATCGCCGTTGCCATCGGAAAAAATGAGGGGAGGCAGATTTGGGGGCTTCTGTTTTGTGGGAATGAAACAAATTGATGACAGATATTTGAATATACCTTAAAAAAGTCAATAATTTTCGGTGGGTCGGGGATGAATCGATGATTAGCTGGCATTCATATATATTATCGAAATAGAAGTAAGTAAAAGACCTATAATATAATTTACCCACCCCCTTGCTCCCTCCATTTTTTACATCCCAGTTTTATTGTTTGTGTTATTTAGAGAACAGATTAACAATCTCATCCGTTGAATGCTAATCCAATGGCAGTGGAAATTCGAAGCACGAGAAAATCTGTCGACCGTTGCTCATTTGAAATAATCCGACCGTTGCGCCGCCCTCTCTAAAACGGCAAGAACCAGCAGCAAGTTCCAGCGTAAAGAAATGGATAGCAAGAAGAAAACCCACCCACTCCACCAAATAGCCGACAGTCCGACCCACAAGCTCCTCCTGAAGCAATGGCTAAAAGAGTCGGACCTCGTCAACCGGCGATCGTCCTCGAAGCAAGCGCAAATCGACGCCGTTAGAATCGAGATAACCTTCCTCTGCTCCGGGTTCTTTGTGTTCCACTCTCTCATCCTCCTCATCCTCTTCGGATCCTCCTCTTCTCACTCATGCCGCCGTTCCTGGGTCCCCTGCGTGCTGTCCGTTGCGTCGTCGATGGCGATGGTGTGGGCCATCCAGTACAAGATAGGAAGGGAGAGGCACATGGTGAGAGTGCTGGAAAGAGAGATTGAAGATGGGATGCTTCTGGAGAAATGCGTTGCGGAGTTGAAGAAGAAAGGAGCGGAGTTCGATCTTCTCAAAGAAGTTGATGCGTTAAGAAGAGCAAAGAGCTTAAGAGTTGATTCCAAACTCGGTGGTGATAATAATGGTGGAACGAGCAAATTCTCCTTCATGGACGCCGTCACTGTGTTCTTTCTCGCCGCCTCTTGTGGTGTTTTGGTGTTGACTCGTACCGTAGTCTGCCGTTGAAATTTACCAATTCCGTCATTTTCTCCGTCGTTTTTCCAGAGCCGCCGGCTGCCGGCCGCCGGCCGCCGCCAATCTGTCTTTTTCCAAAGGTGCCAATTTTCAAGTTGGACCGTAAAAAAATATTAAATAACTGATGTTGACTTATTAATTTGACTTTTGATAACACGGTAAAACTCTGCTTTAAAAACTAGATTTTTAGTCTTTAGAAATCTTATTGTCTTCCTTCTCCTCGCGATTCTCAAACACCAGCTATGAGTTTTTCTGATTGTTGTTCTTCGTCCAAGCTGTTCTGCATAATATGGCTATTCTTCTTGATCGGACGATCTGATGCCCAAGCGTTAGCGAATACTACCGACCTGACAGAAGGTAAAAACAATTAGCGGATTACTTTCCTTTTTAGATTGAAAAACAGAGACCCTTTTGTTTTGATTTGTTTTTCCCAGCTGAAATCAAATTGAAATCGTTTGTGTTTGAGAACTGTTTGAATAAATGTCAACAAGAAAGTTTAAAAAAAAAAAATTTAAATTTTTTATGATTTCGATTTTGTGTATGATTTCGATAAGCAGTACAAGCTTTGAATACGACCCTCAACGGTTGGGGAATTTCGGCACTCACCACCCAAAATCCCTGTAATGATAATTCATTTGCACCTGACAATTGGCAGTTTGAATGCAACTGCGACTCCACGGATGGTTTCTGCCACATCACAGAATTGTACTCATCAGATTAAGCTAAAATATTCTTATTTTTAATATCTTATATGGCTAAAACGAATAGATCTACTCCCAATGCTTTTTATAGGACTGTAAAAGGTGCTTCGGCAACAGGACCTATTTCTGAACAGCTGGGAAACCTTCGATTTCTTACTTCACTGTAAGAAAATCTCTCATTTACCCAAACTATTATATATCATGGGTGACGCTGGATTTTTCTCCTTCTTTTTGCAGAGACATCAGCATGAATGATTTCATTGGAACTCTTCCACCAGTGCTTGGAAATTTGACTTCTTTGCAAATATTGTATGTAGTGTATTCACTGTGTTTGTGTGTATTTAAAAATAAAAATTTCTTTTCTGGTTTTCAAATTTGAACTGGTTTTCTGATTTTTCTTTTAATCTTTTCCCGCTCGAAAGGCGTTTGAATAGTCTCGGACCAAGAATAAATGGAGAGATCCCATCGTCGTTTGCTAATCTCACGGATTTGCAAAGTTTGTAAGTGCATTTATTACAACTCATTCAGTCATTCTCACCACTAAATTGGATGTATTTCATTAAGTGGATCTCATCATCCATGTACTGTCTGGCCTTTTCCGTCGAGCGTGCAGATGGATTTCCGACAATAATTTCACCGGGAATTTACCAGTTTTCTTCGGGGACTTAACTAAGCTCACAGACTTGTATGAACAAATTAAATTTGGGAATTGTAAAATTAATTCTATAGATTTGTCTCCTGATTTTAAATTTGGATATGCAGGAGGATGCAAGGAAACTCTTTTCAAGGTCCAATTCCAACCACTTATAGAGATCTCATCAATTTGAAAACTCTGTAAGTAAAAAAAATGCATTCCTCACAATCAAACTAGATTTCAGAGATAGCAAACTAATTAATACCTCTGTCTCTAATTTGTTCTTTAGGCAAATTGGTGAATTGTTGTCTGCAACAGAGGACTTAAATTTCATCACAGGGATATCTTCTTTGGAAACATTGTAATTCAGAAGAAAATACTTCTAATATTTACTTCCATACTATAAATTCTAGTTAATCTTGATTCCAGGTGTGAATAAACACTAAAACACATAATTTCCTCAGGATTCTACGAAATACTCTCATTTCAGGCATTATTCCGAACCAGACCTCTTGGACAAATATGAAAGAGTTGTGAGTATATATTTCGTTCATACCATATAAACTAAGTAGTCTTGTGTGAGAGATATATAGCATGTGTAGAATAATAACTTCGATGGCAGGGATTTGAGTTTCAACAATATATCTGGCACAATTCCTGAATCCTTGTTTGAATTACCTACGCTAAAATACCTGTAAGAAATTATCAAATGTTCAAACTATTTCCCATCATCACCTCCTGATCGTTTAATATATGTTTCTATGTAATACATCTAAATTACTAACTTTAAACGGTCTCAACAGGTTTTTAGGAAGCAATAACTTAACAGGATTTTTGCCCAATCAAAAGAATTCAAATCTTACTACCATGTATATTCAATCTAACTCTAAATCTATCTTACTACTGGTTTTTTGTTTGTTTGTATTTTTATTGAATGAATGAATGGTTTCTATCTGATTTTGCAGAGATGTGTCATATAATGAGCTATCAGGAACCTTTCCTTCCTGGGTTCAGGATGGAACACTAAACTTGTACTGTCCACAACAAACCCTAAAGATTTATCTCTAAAATATTAAAATCGAATGAAATTAAACTTTGATAGCTATTTTCTTCTTTGTGCAGGAATTTTATCTTTAATAACTTCAACAACATCAGCAGTGCTGATATGAATAACAGCAATGGGTTTGTATCATCTTTCCTCTTTTTTACTTTTTTTAGTAGCAAAATGAGATTGTGACACATATCTATTGCAGAAATCTACCAAGACATTTGGATTGTCTTCAGAAAAACATTTCTTGCATCAAGGGAACTCCAAAACGTCAGTCATAATTTCCAAATAATTTCAACTGACTAACTAATTAATGACTGTCTTGTACTTGTCCTTGTTCTTGTAGAAACGAATTTTTCTGTAAATTCTGGCAGTTCCATAGTTGTAACAAACGATGCTAGATACGAAGCTGACAACTCTAGTCTTGGTCCAGCAAATTATTATGTACAAGATGAGAGGTGGGCTGTGAGCAATGTTGGAATATACATCGATGGCTCTGATAGCAACTACATTCAAAACATAGGTTCTCGATTCCCAAACTCCCAGAGTTCAGAATTGTTTCAGGCAGCAAGAATCTCACCTTCGTCGTTAAGATATTACGGCATCGGATTGGAGAATGGAGAATACAATGTGGTGTTACAGTTTGCGGAAACAGATAATTGGGAACCAAATGGACTGAGGCTTTTTGATATTTTAATGCAGGTATATATACATCCATACAAAAAACAGCATGATGAAATGTGTTCTATTCTTGATTATTAGGTGGACTCTGGTATATCGCTCGGAAATTTTGGACATGTTTTTTTCGCAGGATGAACTTGTAGCAAAGAACTTCAATATATATCGAGAAGCAGGCAACAGAACACTTAGAGCTCTTATAAAGAACTACACAACCAATGTAGCCAACAATTTTCTCCACATTCATTTCTTTTGGGCAGGAAAGGGTACTTGTTGTTTGCCTACTAATGGGATGTATGGGTCGCTGATTTCAGCGATCAGTGTGACTAAAAATGGCGGCAACCAAGAGAATTCTGGTCCGACCAACAAAACCAACATAGGTTTGATCGTCGGGCTTACTGTTCTTGCTTTTGTTCTATCTTCGGTGTTGATCGTTGGTTTATTTTTGTGGAGAAAGAGTAGGAGAGGAGATAATTTCTTTGATGATGAAGGTAGAAAATTAAAATTCTTAATTCCAATTTATTATATCATTAAGATATTTACATAGTTTATGATATTTTTCTTCTTCTTGGAACTTACAGAGTTGCAGCAGATGTCGACAAGATTGAAGACTTATAGTTACTCAGAACTGAAGAAGGCAACCAATGACTTCAATGAAAACAATCTGTTGGGACAAGGAGGATTTGGGCCCGTCTATAAGGTGAGCAAGCTTCTTGTTTTTTCTCAAACATTGAGAATTCTTGTTTTAATTCTAGATTGTGGGGTTTAGGGTATAGATTCCGACGGGATAGAGATTGCTGTGAAGAAACTGTCAGTAGAATCTGTTCAAGGAAAGAAGCAATTTGTGACAGAGATATGCACAATCTCCACCATCCAACACCGTAATCTGGTGAAGCTGCATGGATGTTGCTACGAGGGTATCAAGAGGCTCTTGGTATATGAATACATGCCTAATCGAAGTTTAGACAAGACTTTGTTTGAGGAAGAAAACACTACTCAGAACCTTGATTGGCCGACGAGGTTCAAGATTCTTCTGGGTACAGCCAGAGGTCTAATGTATCTTCACGAGGAATCTGCAGTTCATATCGTACATAGAGATGTGAAGGCCAGTAACATCCTCTTGGATGTTGATCTGAACCCCAAAGTCTCTGACTTTGGTCTTGCGAAACTTCGAGATGACACCAAAAGTCACATCAGCACTGGTGTTGCCGGAACAGTTGGGTATCTAGCACCAGAATATGCGATGAGGGGACAACTGACGGAGAAAGCCGACGTGTTTGGATTCGGAGTTGTTGCTTTGGAAGTGATATATGGGAGACCGAACACTGATCACAGTCTGGGAATGGAGAAGACGTACCTTTTGGAATGGGCATGGCATAATTACGAAGAGAAGCGAGAATTGGAGGAGATTATCGATCCAAAGCTATTAACATCAATGAATCTCAACAGAGATGAAGTATCTCGAATGATCGGAATCGCTATTCTTTGTACTCAGACATCACCAACACGACGACCGACGATGTCCAAAGTAGTAGCTATGTTGATCGGCGATCTTGAAGTACCTGAGGTGCTAACCAAACCTAGTTACTTGATGGATTTCCGACACACAGAGGGAGAAGGGAATTCTGCACCCTTTGATGCCACCGGAGAAGGTCTGAAAACGTCAACAAAAGCATCGGCATTCTTAGAAATCGGTGAAGGTCGATGAAACATTATCTGTCAAGGGTAACAATACAATAAAACCATACATAATTCCACAGTTTAAAACCATTATCATTTTTTTTTCTTCATCACAACTCAGGAAAACAGAAAGTCGAAATCAATTATATCATGAATATCTTATTTTTGATATCTCACTTAAAGTTAATCCAGTAATCCATTTGTAATGTCCCAGCGATTTCCCTTTGCATGCTCCAAATGAACCTATACCGGTTATACCCGTGACAGAACTTATCGGCTCGATGGTGGTTTGAATAAGCACCTGTTTAACTGTTTTTAATGCTCTTTGTGATCGATCGATCACCCTAATAAGATCATGTCAGCTCGTCTTATCGGAAGATTGATCGACGATGATCGAAGGGAGGAAGAAGATGAACAGTGACGACGCAAAGATGGGTGAGAAATGATTGTGTGATTTACCTTTGATTTGAGTGTTTATTTATACTAATTACACTCTGTTATTGTTAACTACTTTCCTAACTAACTAATCGATTATTACTTTAACACGCCCCCCTCAACCGACGGGGACTCTCCGACGAGGTTGACTCGTAATCTTTGATATACATCTGGCTTTAGCGCTTTTGTTAGGATGTCAGCTCGCTGTAGCTTTCCAGAAACGTGTTTGACTTCTATCTCCCCTGCGTCCGTCTTCTCCCGTACAAAATGTAAATCCATTGCTACGTGCCTGAACTTTGTATGACAGATAGAATTGTTTGCCATAAATGTTGCCCCCTGATTATCACTTAGTAGTTTCATTGGTGTTTGAATTGTTACCCCAAGTTCCGTAAGTAACGATTTTGTTGCCTGCAATTCTTCAACTGTGTTTGCTATTGCTCTGTATTCGGCTTCGGTGCTTGATCTGGCCACCGTGACCTGTTTGCGTGATGACCAGTTTACTAGAGTTTCTCCTAGGTATATATATCAACATTCCTGTTTGGCTCCTTCGATCGGTCGTGTCGCCCCCCCAATCTGCATCACAATAGCCGGTGAGGGTGAAGTTTGTTACTGCCTTCAGTGTTATCCCAAATGTTTGGGTTTCAGATAGGTAGCGTAGTATCTTTTTCAACGCAACCCAATGTAGTGGTTTTGGTGCCACCATAAACTGTGCTAACTTGTTTACTGAAAATTGGATGTCCAGCCGAGTTAACGTGAGGTATTGAAGTGATCCAATTATTCTTCGATATTCCGTGGATTGAGTAATAGGAGCTTCTTCTGAGAAGAGATCTTGTTGGGCTATCATCGGAGTAATTGACGGTTTTAGATTTGTCAAGTCGCAGCTTTTCAATAGATTCACCAAGTATTGTTGTTGGGACAGGAAGAGTGTTTTCTTGGTACGTCGGACCTGAATTCCAAGAAAGTATGATAACTCCCCTAATTCCCTTAGTGCAAATTCGTTTGCTAATTTTGTTGTGACTTCTTCTATTTTTTTTCGATGATCCCGTTATTACTATATCATCGACGTATGCGAATAGGAATATTGTTTCATTGTTTTGACCCTATATAAACAGTGATGGGTCCGCGAAACTTTCTTTGAATCCGATATCTGTTAAGAAATTTCGTAGTC
The DNA here is from genome assembly GCA_001185155.1 of Zostera marina. Lineage (NCBI taxonomy): Eukaryota > Viridiplantae > Streptophyta > Magnoliopsida > Alismatales > Zosteraceae > Zostera > Zostera marina. Next base: position 787,649 of record LFYR01001193.1, on the reverse strand, counting down.
TCCGGTACCACATCCGGGGTGACTGTTTCAGTCCGTATAGTGCTTTCTTGAGTAGGCACACTTGGGTAGGATGCTCCGGATATTCAAAACCGGCTGGCTGTGTAACCACTATGCGTTCATCAATCTCCCCGTGAAGAAAAGCGTTTGAAATGTCAATTTGTTTGAGTGCCCAATCTCTGCTAATTGTCAATGTGAGAACTAGTCGGACTGAAGTTGCCTTCACCACCGGGCTAAACGTATGTGTGTAGTCTGTTCCTTCGATCTGTCTCATTCCATTGGCCACCCACCTAGCTTTGTATCACTCGATGGAACCATCTTCGCGCTGTTTGATTTTAAAAATCCACTTTGTATTAATAACATTGTCCTCTGGTGACTTGTCTATCAATACCCAAGTTTGATTTTTCTTTAAAGCATTGTACTCCGACTTCATTGCCAACTTCCAGTTTTCATCTAGCATAGCTGTTTTTGGAGATCGTGGTATGCCGATGGCTGCTACCGACAGCGCGTATCGAGGGTTTGGCTTTACTATCCCTTTTGATGCTCTTGTGACCGGCCGATTTCTGGGAATTTCTTCCCGTGCATTGTTTATTTGAATTTCTGATAACGTATTCTCTGTTGACGATGAGAATGTATTTGGGTATCCGGAACTTGTTGTGGAACCCGGCAGTGACTCATCGGTTGCGCTTGTGTGCCCTTGATCTAATTCGTTGTGGGTTGACGTATTTTGACCTACTACATCACCCAACGTTTCGTTGACCTCATTTGGGTTAGAATGAATTGATGCACTTTGATCCGCTCCCCTTTTATTCACTGATTCTTCTACTGATCGATTGCCCGATACCTCTTTCGAACTTGGTTCGGTTGGTTGATTTTGTCCGGTGACAATTGGATAGTTTTGAAAAATAGGGCAGTAGGTAGTTCGTTTCTTGATTTGTGAATTTGAGACAGATACATTTGCTTTTTCCTCCTCGCATAATGATTTATTTAGCGTGAAGTCTTCTTCGTTGAAACGCACATCTCTTGAGATGTACATCTTCCGGCCGACGGGATCGTAACACATATATGCATCCTGATTGTGTGGATATCCTAAAAACACACATGGAATTGATTTTTGTGACAATTTGTTTTCCCTGTAACTGCGAAGACATGGGTAACATTTTGACCCAAATACTCGTAATTTCCGGTAATCCGGAGTTTGTTGGAAGAGAGCCTCATATGGCGACGTATTATTCAAAATTTTTGATGGATTCCTGTTATATATGTATGCTGCCGTTAATACTGCATAATCCCAGTATACGACTGGTATACTGGCATGTTGTAACATTGCGAGAGCTGTATCTATCAGGTGCCTGTGCCGCCTTTCGACCGAACCCATTTGTTGGTGACTGTATGGGGCTGAAAATCGATACCCAACTCCTGATTTTTCTAGACTCTTTGCAAGTTTTCTGAATTCCATAGCATTATCCGACTGGACCTCTTTGATCTGAGTTCCACATTGCCGTTCAGCATACTTTTGAAATTGTTGGAAGATCGTTCCTACTTCTGCTTTGCTTTTTAACGGGAACACCCAATTGTAATTGGTGGCGGTGTCTACGAAGTTGACGTAATAACGAAAACCTTCTGCCGACACGACCGGGGCTGGACCCCAAATATCCGTGAATATTAGATCTAGCGGAGCCGAGTAGATTGTACTGCTGGTTTTGTGCGGTAAGGAAGTTGATTTATTTGACAAGCATGAGTCACACATTGGTATATTTTTACATTCCGATGATTTTACATTTATTTTGTTTAATTTTTCCATTGACTGTTTATTCAAGTGTCCCAGTCTGGCATGCCAACGTTCGGCTGAAATCTTTTCGCACGTCAGTGCTTCTATTCTGCCTGAAGTCCTCATCGGTAGTTGATAGAGTCCTGCCTCTTCCTTACCTTCTGCTATTATTTCTTTAGTTGTGATGTCGCGAATCCTTACCCTCTGTTTATCAAATTCGACAGAGACGGGATTGTCAGTGCACAATTGGTGAATAGAAAGCAAATTCTTAGTAGTTTGAGGAACTATTAGTATATCCTCTAACCGAAACTCCTTTCCTTTGCAAATCAGTGTACTTTTACCTGAACCTGTAATAGTCATTGGCTCCCCATTTGCTGCTACAATTTTTTCCGACCCCTTATAATTTTCTGAAAAATTAAGTAGCTTACCATTAGCCGTTATATGTGTAGTCGCTCCGGAATCCGGATACCACAGTGAGACGGCGTTGGCTGAAGGAGCACTAGTACCAATTCCAATAGGAATTAACTTTTTGTTGTGAGTAGGTGGAAACTTTATGAAGTTTACTCTGTTATAGCAATTCAGAACACCATGTCCTTTGCGAGAGCATATCTGACACGGTGAAGTTTTATTTTTGTAGCTCCTATCCTCGTTCTTGTTGAATTTGGTTACAGCATTTGCTTCAAGACTTTGAGTTTGTTCATCTTGAAGTTCTTGGTCCATTAGAAGTTGTTGGAATTGATTAAATGTCATGGTCATAGTCATAGTCAGCAATGTGTTTGATATATTGCGTCATATTCATGTTTCCTTTTCTCACGGTCTGTAATTTCATTCGTAGATGCAGAAGTCGAGTTTCTGAGTCTGACGAGTGAGTTTGCCGGAGAGATTCCCACACCTCGTGCGAGGTGGTCAGAGCCGCTACTTGAGGTAGAATCGCCGGAGACATCGCGGACAGCATCCAGCTCAAGATGATCTGGTCTTGTTGTTCTTCAGATGATCCTTCGACGATGTCGATCTTCCCTTCTGCGTAGTCCAGTAGCCGATAGCCTCGGAGCAATGCCGAGAACTAGGCACGCCAGCTGAAGTAGTTATCCTCCTCTAGCGTTACACATTTGAGTTGTTTAATCATAACAACTTTTCCAGGCGACTGAGTCGCGCGTGAAGCAACGATTTCCCCTTGTGCTCCGTTCATCGTCTTCTGCGCAGCGGAATGGGATCGCGTTCGTCGTTAACAGAGAAAGCCGATCGCGTTCGTTATCGGAAATGAGATCGGTTTGCGGAAATGGAAACCCGGACCTCGATCAAAGACGACGACGGAGTGAGGAAACTCGGAATGGGATCGCACGGCGGAGTGAGGAAACACGTTCGATCAGAGATGACGACGACGACGTGGAACTCCCAGGATTTATTAGGCGAATGATACCATATCGGAAGATTGATCGACGATGATCGGAGGGAGGAAGAAGATGAACAGTGACGACGCAAAGATGGGTGAGAAATGATTGTGTGATTTACCTTTGATTTGAGTGTTTATTTATACTAATTACACTCTGTTATTGTTAACTACTTTCCTAACTAACTAATCGATTATTACTTTAACACGTCTTTCGCTCAAATCAAGGTTTAAAATTTTCAGTACCCAAGCGACCTCCCAAAGTCGAAAACTAGGTCACCGATCTCCCACTCTTTGGTCTCTCATAGTTCCCTCAAGAAATGGCCAAGAAACCCCTCTTTTTACCTTAAACCTTAGGGGATACATATAGTGGTGATCATGTAGGCCATCGAACTTAGCCGGACTGATATATCTCTAGACTTCTGGGTTGAGGGTATAGTAAATTAATAAAATTTAGTTTTCTTTTTATTGATTAATCGGCCTTTACAACTATTTTTTTCACTAACACAAAGAGATTAGTGATTCGTATAAAAAAAATCTGCCCACTTATTAATTTCTTCCGTGGATGGAAGTCATGAAAGTAATCCAAGTGTTAAAACTACAACCACTTCATCAAAATACAAATCTATTCCATCTGATTTTTTATATTGAAGTCAACTCCAATCAAATCCAAAAACGAGGAGCAATGTTTTATTATTCTTCCACTTTTCTCTGCAAATTATGGCTCTTCCTCATCGTCGTTGGACGATGTGGTGCTCAGATTATCTCGCCGGTATCGGCGCCGGCGCCAACACCGGTTTCCACAACCGACCCAACAGAAGGTAAAATCACTGTTCACTCACTGACTGATTGGTTTGGGGTTTATTCTGATTTTTTTTAGATTCGTTTCCAGTGGCAGCTTTGAATTCGATCCTCAATGGTTGGGGAGTTCTTGATGCATCTTCTATAAATACCACCGAAGATCCTTGCACTGATGGCGCAATAGATTCCACACCTTTGAATGCTATCACTACTGCCATCAAATGCAACTGCAGTTTGTCCGGGGACAATATTTGCCACATCACAGAATTGTACTGACCGACCAATCATCAATCTCTCTAGATTGATTCAGCTAGCCTGGCCGACTTTAGATTATTTGTGTTCATCATTTTTTTTGTGTGTCTTTGATTGCAGAAAAGTACGAGGTTCAAGAGCTACAGGAGTCATTTCAGAAGAGCTAGGAAATTTTACATTCCTTACTTCTCTGTATGAAATTCTTGATTTTAGCAAAACAATTTCTTGTTCATCAACCTTACAAGTTACAACCACTTCTTTGTGATTTATTTCTTCTTCTTTTTTTTTAATTTCTCATTTATAGGGATTTGGGAATGAATGATTTCAATGGTACTCTTCCATCAGTGATTGGGAATCTCACATCTTTAAGAACACTGTATGTGCTTAACTATTTTTTAAATTAATTTGTTCATCGAGCCGCCATTAATGTTTCAATTTGATTCACGTTAATTTCGCCAGACGTTTGGATAGCCTTGGTGTTGAAGTCAATGGAGGGATCCCTCCATCTTTTACTGATCTCAAGAGTCTGCGAACCTTGTACTTTTTATGCACTTTCATGACTGACTATGCATTCTTTTTCTCTTTCAAAACATGCTTAAATATGAATTCTGTCTGGTTTGTTTAGATGGCTCTCCGACAATAATTTCACCGGAAAATTCCCAGATTTCTTTGGGAGCTTAACACAGCTCACTGATTTGTAAGAATCGATCATTTCTAGACTCAAGATGAGTTAAAAGATGAATGAAATACTTTGTTAAGAACACAATCAACATACAATTTCCTATGTAGGAGGATGCAAGGGAACTCTTTTGATGGTCCGATTCCAACAAATATCGCTAGTCTAAAAAATTTGACTAATTTGTAAGTAAAACATGTGTTTATTATTTCCGGAGGATCATCAGACATGTACCCAATTAATTCTTCTAATTTTGTTCATGTAGGCAAATTGCGGAACTCTTAAATGCAACAGATAGCATAGATTTCTTTGCAAACATGTCGTCTTTGAAAAACTTGTAATCTGATTCAAATCAAAATTCGTGATTTTCATGTCGAATTGTATTTTGACTATTTTCAAAAATGTCGAATCCAACATAGTTATGTATTTTCAACAGGATTCTGCGAAATACTCGTATATCAGGCATTATTCCGAATGAACTCTCTTGGACTGAAATGGAGTTTCTGTAAGTATTCATCGATAACTTTTGTTCATGACATCTTAAGAACTTATATAGTTCATATTTATAATGTCAATGGCAGGGATTTGAGCTTCAACAATTTAACTGGGGAAATTCCAGACTCTTTGTTCAACTTATCGAAACTGAAATACCTGTAAAGAATCATCGATACATGTAATTAACTAATTATCATTATTTTCTGATTAGTGATTGTTTCCTTCTTTGCAGGTTTTTAGGGGATAACAATTTAACAGGAACATTACCTACTCAAAAAACCACAGTACTTACTGACATGTATGCACCCTATCTACTCACATTTTGATCGTTCGGTCGATAATCATAAATAAATAAACGTAAATGGATGTTTTTTATCCTCAATTGTAGAGATGTATCATACAATCAGCTATCAGGAAATATTCCTTCCTGGGTTAGGGATGGAACTCTAAATTTGTAAGTTCTGTTTAAAAGAAACCATCAAGAATTTAAATTTGGATTTTCACTCTCTGCTTTAATTTTTACAGGAATTTCATCGCAAATAGTTTCAACATTAGCAACCAAGATGTTATTGATAGGTTTCTTTCGAATTTCTTTAACTTAAAATGATCTCACCTGTATTTTTTAAATAAAATCGATTTGTGTTGCAGTAATCTTCCAGCACAGTCGCAATGCCTTCAAAGACCATTTCCTTGTCGTCAACGTCTAAATTGTTAGTCGCGATTTCACATAATTATTTTGAACCAACACCCCGCTCAATCACTATTTTTTTTTGCAGTGTCTTTTGGGATAAATTGTGGTAGAAACAAAAACATAAGTCAGTCTAGTTTTACATATGTTGAAGATGATAACAATCTTACTGCATCATCGTATTATGTTTTTGACTCTGAGTGGGCAGTTAGCAATGTTGGAAGATTCATCGATGGTCCTTCTAATACTTATATTCAAACTACTGGTACCCGATTTGCAGACACCCAAAATTCAGAATTGTTTCAAGGTTCAAGGCTTTCACCATCCTCATTGAGATATTATGGAATTGGGTTGGAAAATGGAGCCTACGACGTACAACTCTCATTTGGCGAGATAGCTAGTTGGGTATTAAATGGAGTTAGTGGAATCCGACTTTTTGATATTTATATCCAGGTATATATATATAAGTGATGATATCAGATTTACAAGTAGAAAGACCTACCTCCGAGTGATATACCATAGTCACCGATTACATCGTGGTGGAAATTAAATGAAACTTACGTACACAGAGAGACTAGAATCTTGGACCATAAGCAACATTAATAGTTACTGTGACCAATTGAGTTAATCTCCCTGTGTAAGTAATACATTTAGTTTTGAGATATTTACTCCTGGCCGCTTATTTAGGTTCTCTCTGTGTATATCAAAAAATATTCAGTAAGTCCAGTCTCATCAATGCTTTCGTGAGACCTTTTATGATGAATCAGTATGCTTGTATGCAGGGAAAACTTGTGGAAAAGGACTTCGATATATACCAAGAAGCAGGAAGAAAAACACTTTCAGCTGTCGAGAAGAATTACAAAACAAACATCACCAACAATTTTTTTGACATTCATTTAAAGTGGTCGGGAAAGGGTACTTGCTGTTTTCCTAGTGAAGGAACATATGGGCCATCTATAGCAGCCATAAGCGTAATTAATAATAGTACTAGGCAGATAAGACCGGATTCTAGTGGAGAGACCAACAAAGCAAACATTGGTTTGATTGTTGGTCTTACTATTCCATCTTTTGTTCTATGTTTTCTGCTAATCGTCGGATTGTTTCTATGGAGGAGGAGGAGAACAGACTTGGATGATGAAGGTTGGAAACAAAAAAAAAATTGTTATTGTGACCATTGTTAATCGTAATATTAATTTTTCTTTGAATTTGCAGAGTTGATTGGGTTGGGAGACATTAAACTAGATACTTACAGTTTGACAGAGCTCAAGAACGCCACAGATGACTTCAATGATGATAATTTAGTTGGAGAAGGTGGATTTGGTCCTGTTTATAAGGTTTGTAGATTTGATATGAAAAGTTTCTTCCAGATCATAGCCTTAATTTATCTTGTGTCATGTTGCATTTGATTTAGGGTGTACTTTATGATGGGATGGAAGTGGCTGTGAAAAAACTTTCAGTAGCATCAGTTCAAGGAAAGCGGCAGTTTGTTGCTGAGATCGCGACAATTTCCACAATTCAACATCGTAATCTAGTGAAGCTGCACGGATGCTGCTACGAGGGAAAGCAGAGGCTCTTAGTATACGAATACATGGCTAATCGGAGTTTAGACCAAGCTCTTTTTCAAAACAATGATACTAGTCCCCATCTTAATTGGTCGACACGCTTCAAGATCCTTTTGGGCACGGCCAGAGGTCTAATGTATCTTCATGAAGAATCCGTTGTTCGTATTGTACACAGAGATGTGAAGGCCAGTAATATACTCCTAGATGCCAATCTTAACCCTAAAGTATCTGACTTCGGCTTAGCCAAACTGCAAGATGATACCAAAAGCCACATCAGCACCGGTATTGCCGGTACAATGTGAGTGTTTTTATTTACGAGTAGATTTGTATGAGATACATTAGATGAGATAATGGTGAGAATTTGAGATATAAAATCTCAACCATTAAAGCACTGTCTCGAGGTTGAAACAACATGTATTCACAAATCTCAAGGTAAAAATTAAATAGATAGATGATGATTGACCGTTGACGGATGAGATGTTATATCTCATAATTAACTATCCCATCTAAGGTATCTTACATGAATCGTTCTCTATTTATTTATTTCGGTATCCATAAAGATTGGACCTCCTAAGTCTTACTTTTCTTTATTTTTATACAGTGGATATCTAGCACCGGAATATGCCATAAGAGGACAGCTGACAGAGAAGGCCGACGTGTTTGGGTTCGGAATTGTTGCTTTGGAGGTCATATATGGTAGAATGAATACAGATCACAGTATGGGTCCGGATAAAACCTACCTTCTGGAATGGGTATGTGCATCGATCGATTGTTTTTCTCTAGTACAGTATTGTATTGGAATATATATACAGGAAACGTTTCAGATGAGATATATCAAAAATGAAATATCTTGTGAGATATTAATCTAGATCGTTCATTTATTAAGTTGTACCTCAATTTATTCCAAATGAGCGTCTTAGATTAATATCTCACCTGAAGTTCACCCTATACATACAATTATACATACATTGTTTGTTCTGAATCAGGCATGGAGATTACGCGAGGATGGTCAGGATCTAAAAATGATCGATCCAGTAATATCATCTTCACAGGATAAAGATATCAATCAAGTCAGTCGGGTGATTGCAATAGCCTTCCATTGTACACAGACATCGCCAAGCCGGCGACCGGCAATGTCTAGAGTAGTAGCAATGTTGATGGGTGACATGGAAATACCTGATACTCTGATGAAACCTAGTTACCTGATGGATTGGCAACATACAGAGTCAAGTGATGCAACTACTGATACTTCCTTAATTAATAAGTAAGACCTCCTACTCACCTGTTGCTTTCTAAAAATGGAAAAATTTGAGATTAAATAAGAATACTGCATATTCCAAGCATCGATCACATATATCCTTTTTATACAAATGGGGAAATATACAAGGTCTAGATGCTTGTTTCAGAGGGTTAATTTACTATATATATGAGTGTGAAATGTTTTCAAACAAATAATAGAACCAAATTTGTTGTTTTCTTCGTAAGACTCGAACATTGAACCTTTAATAACTAGTTACTATGATTAGTTGAGTTAATCTCTTGTGTACTACTAAAAATATATTTGATTTTATGGAGACAAAATGGTATTTCTCTGAGAGTAAATTAATTTAATTAGGTTATATAAGATATTTTATCACAGTTTATTAAGGATAATTAATTTATACAAAGAAGTTAATGCTCAATTGCTCATAGTTGACTTAAATCTATCTATAATGTTATAATATTAAGAAGTACAGATTTCTAAATAATTATCTATATTTATTTTGAATGGTTGCAACTTGCAAGCAGACCAAGTAAGACCCCACCTCATAGTCAGAGGAGGTTTATGAATATTAAAAAATGTATACATTTAAACTACTAAGGAGGTAATTATTAAGAAAACTTAAAATTGAAAAAGTCTGGTGTTGTTATTTTACTCATACTTTTGTAGTCTTGTATAAATATCTCAAGAACATTTCAAATAAAAAGTGGGACCTACATCTATGCTAAGTATTGATTTGGAACCAATGATAAAATACAAATATATGACAAGTGACACAGACCAACAGAATTTTTTGTACAAGTTATGTGACCATGATTTTGAGATTATATACAAACCAGGGCACTTAAATAAGGCGACGGATGCATTGTCAATAAGATATGAAGAAGAGAAGGAGGTTAAAGAAGAGTCATTGTTGAAATGTTGGAGTCTGATGGAAGGAAAGGATTCGAAGGTTGGATACTCGCTACAAGGTGACTTATTGTTGTACAAGGGAAAAACAGTGATTCCAACATGATCCAAACTCATTCAAGTGCTACTGAAAGAATTCCACAACTCCAGAGTGGGGGGTACTCATGGGTGGGGAGAACACTGAAGATGATCCAAAATTCATTTTGGTGGTCAAAAATGGAGGAATCGGTTAAGGAGTATGTGTCAATATTTAATTTGCCCAAAGGTTAAAGTTGCTACGACGAGGACAAGGCCTATTAATGCCACTCCCTATTCCGTCGGCGGTGTGGGAGCATGTGAGTATGGATTTTGTGACCGGCATATGAGCGTGTTAAAGTTCCTACGACGAGGACACAAGGCCTATTAATGTCACTCCTTATCCCAAGATAAGTCTGCGATGATGGTGGTAGTCGATCAATTGACTAAGTTCATACATCTAAGTGCACTCACGTGGAGATATACAACATCATTCGTGGTCGAATTTTTCATTCAGAATATCATAAAATTACACGACATGCCACAATCGATTGTGTCATACCGTGAACGCGTGTTTACAGACATGTTCTGGAAGGAGGTCCATCGTCACAATGGCACGACCCTCAAGCTATCCTCTACTTACTACCCACAAATGGATGGGCAGACAACAAACAAAGATAGTGAATAAGGGATTGGAAGCAGGATACCTGCATGCGAGCGATTGTCCATGAGAATCTATGATACTGGCTTGACTGCTTATCCTGGATGGAGTTTTGGCATAATTCAACCTTTCACTCAGTCTTGCAGATGTCACCATTCTACGCACTCTACGAAAGAGAAGCCCCGATGATATATACCAGAATACGTCCCTGGAATTTCGTGACAAGAGTTTAGATTAGAGCCAACGTAGGGATCGATAGAGCGAAGGATCGCGGAGCACAGACGTGATGGAAGAAACGATCTAGGGTTTTGGCAGAAACCCAAGCGACGTGAGGGAGCGGGAGAGACGCAAATGAGAATTGTACAAAACAAGTTAAATTCATTAATGTAAAAAGGAGTTATTTATACAATGATGATATATATGGGTCAACAAGTGATGGGCCTGGATTATCACTAGATACTTTAAGATAGACTAAGAGATAAATATAAACTAATTGGAGATAATTAAGATGGTTTAACACCCCCCCCCTAATCTAGAGAGTGTATATCATGCATTCCCAGATTGGGTAGTAACCTTCTCAAGGATTCAAGATTAGCAGGTTTCGTTAAAATATCTGCAAGCTGCATATTGGATGAAACATGTGAGAGATCAAATAATCCTGCTAAGAAATGATCCCTCACCAAATGGCAATCAATTTCTATATATTTTGTTCTCTCATGGAACACAGGATTGGAGGCAATATTTATAGTTGCTTTGTTATCACATCCGAGAGCGTAGGTTTTACATTTAAAGTTACCTGTAGATCTTTTAGAAAGTAAGTGATCCAAAGGATCTCACATACAGTTGAGGTCATGGACATGTACTTGGTGATACAGCATCCCGTACCGAACCACAACACCAGTATGAGATAACCCGGAATGAGTGGAAGCACACGTATAGGTAATGGGAGGCCCCAGTCGACTTTATGAGGAAGTCGACCCCACCGGGCGACTTGAGCCAAGTCGGCCTCTAAGGAGATTGAGGGCCAAAAGTCGACCTCGAGGGAGTCGACCTCACAAAGTCAACTCAGGCCGGATCTGGGCAGTTAGGCAGTTAGAACCCTAATGACCAGATTACCCCATGAGGACCCTATAAATAGGGGTCACCACCACTCATTAGAGGTTAGGTTATTTGGAGTGAAAGAGAATCCCTGCCAGAAAGAGCCTGAGTGACTAGAGTATCCGAGCGATTTCTGGCGGAGTTCACGGCCCTACGCTTGTTCAAAGCGTCACCCGAGCACTGATCGGGTTCCACCCTTATCAGTACTCACTTTCTGCAGAAGATCTGGAAATGGTGGATTGCTTCTTGGATTTCCAATATACTGAGGATCCACCAATGAGAACACAAAAGCCAGTGATAGATCTCCTGGTGATTGGGCAATCTTCCCAATCTGCATCACAGTATGCACTGATTGATATAGGTGCATCCCTTCTGTATAAGATCCCTTTTCCAGGGGCATTTTTAATTTATTTCAAGATTTTGATACCTGCTTGAAAGTGGGACACCTGAGGATTGGTCAAAAATTGGCTTAAAAAACTAATAGCATAAGCAATATCAGGTCTGGTTATGATTAAGTATAATAGTTTTCCAATCAATCTCCTGAAATTTGACATATCTTTTAGAGGTACATTTTTTTCATCAGAGTGTGGATTATGCTTGATGGGAATTGAAGATGGAGATGATCCTAATTGATCAAACTCATGTAGTATGTCTAATGCATACTTCCTCTGAGATATGAAAATGCCCTGTTTAGATTGAGAGTCGACCTCAATGCCAAGAAAATACTTGAGTCTACCCAAGTAATATGAAATTGTTCATAAAGATATCTTTTTAGGCTATTTATTTCACATTCATTATCACCTGATATTATAAGGTCATCCACATAAATCAACAAGCATGTATATGATGTTTTAGTGCTCTTAAAAAATAGAGTGTAGTCAACATGAGATTGAGTGTAACCAAATGAAATTAGGGCTTTTGTTAGTTTCTCATACCAGTTTTTGTTGGCCGCTTAAGGCCATAGAGTGATTTTTTTAATTTGTACACTCTTTTGTCATTTAGTGGTAGCATGCCAGGGGGAGGGGACATGTAAATGTCGTCAGACAAATCTCCATGTAGGAAGGCATTGCTGACATCCATATGAAAAATAAGCCATTTTTTTATGGATGAAATGGCTAGTAGGGTTCTAACAGAGGTGATTTTGGCAACTAGAGAGAAAGTTTCTTTGTAGTCAAACACCTCAATTTGGGTGTGACCCTTGGCAACTAGTCTTGCCTTAAGTCTTTCAACCTCTCCAATTATACACCCATCTTTATTCACCTTATACGCCCATCTAGAACCAATTATCTTTCTGTCTTATATGTCCCAAGTTTGGTTTAGTTCAAAGACAGCAAGCTCTTCATTCTTAGCTTGCACCCATTGTTGATTTTTAGATGCCTCTAAGAATGATTTAGGTTCGACAGATGTGGAAACCTTGTCAAGGTAATCAACATGTGAGGTGTTAAGCCTCTTATATGTTAAATAGTCATGCATGGGGTATGATGTAACCTTGGATTTGCCCGTGCTAGTAACAAAAGAACAATAGTAGTCATCTAGTCTTTTAGGTTTGGTAGTGATTCTTTTTCTACCTTCTGGTAGAATAAGATGGTTTGAATTGGTGGAATTTATGGTTACATCTATAATATCAAGATTATTCTCTTCATCAAGAGGGTTATCCTCACCCTCACTGAGTTGATCAGATGGTGTGTGATCTGGTTGGTCAGATGGATTTTCATCATTTAAGATGTTGTAATCTTGTATGATCTCCTGATCATTGTATCTTAGGGTTGAGCTATTTTGAGTGGGGTCATGTTCTTCTCTAGTAGTGGGAAGATGTCCACATAGAATATAACATCCCTACTAATGAGAGTTTTGTTTTGGGATAGATCAAGTAATATGTAACCTTTTTGTGTAGTGGAGTTGCCCAAGTATATGCATTACTTTGCCCTTGGAAAGAATTTATTTTCTCTGACCAGGGTGGTTGCAAAGCAATGGCAGCCAAAGCTCATCATTCTCTCATAGTGGGGTTTTTTATTATGAAGTAGTTCATAGGGAAATACTCCCTCAGTGTTTTTGGATGGCAGCCTGTTTATGGTGTATATTGAGTGTAATATTGAGTAGCCCCATAAATTGATTGGTAGAGAGCAAGAGCATTTACAAGAGCATTGAATGCTCTTGCCACATTTAGTATGTGCTGGTATTTTCTCTCCACCACCCCATTCTGTTGGGGTGTATGAGGACATCTAGAGAAGTGTATGACTCCCTTTTGGAATAAGAAGTCATTCATTTCTCTTGAGAGGAATTCACCACCATTATCTGACCTAATTTTTGCAATGGATTTTTTATACTGATTCTCAACCATATTGTAGAAAGATTTAAATATTGAATAATATTCAAATTTATGAACAATTAAATAAACCCATGTTGACCTTGAGTAGTCATCAACTAGGGTTAAAAAATATCGTTTACCATCAATGGTGGGGGTAGGAAAACTCCCCCACACATCCATGTGCACAAGTTCAAATGAATTGGATGATCTAGATGCAACCTTAGGAAAAAATGATCTATATTGTTTAGATAAATGACATACATCACAAACATTAGGAGAAATAAAAGTATTATCGACAAGTAAATTAAAACTGTTTAAAATATGTTTTAAACGACTGGGGGAAGTATGCCCCAATCTGTTGTGCCAAGTGTTTGATGAGACAACACCCAAAAAGGACAGATTTTGAAACTCATGGTGTAAACAGTAGAGGCCTTCCTCCAATTTAGCTTGACCAAGAGTCCTCATCAGTACCTTGTCAAGAATTAAAGCATGAAATTTAGTGAATTGAATAATGTATTTGTCTTCAATAGTTAACTTGCTCACAGAGAGTAGGTTAACTTTGAAGGTAGGAATATAATAGACTCCTCTCAAGAGGATAGTGGATGAAATTTGGATATCTCCTTTGGTATCCGCCTCTTGAGTGGTACCATTAGGTAGATTTATAGTAATAAAATTGCATTTATATATATAATTTTTTGAATAGAGCTAGAGGCATTTCCACAAATGTGTTCAGATGCCCCTGAGTCAATTATCCAAAAAGGATTTGTCATAACATTATTGAATAAGAAATAGGCAGTACCTGTTGGATCATACTTTGGTAGAGGCTTTGGGTTATACTTCTCATTATAGAGAGGCATGCCATGTGACCCAACAGGTTCGGTAGATTCAACATCATCTTTCTTTTCATCAATTTCACCCTAGGAGGCCCAGGTCTGACTAAAGCTAATGCAGTGGGCAGAGGCCTTGGCTTGTGGGGTAGGATCATTGTTTTTATGTGGATTTGAAGAAGTAACATGGTTTGATTGGGTGCCTTTGGGGGCTTTGAAATTCTCAGGATAGCCATGGATGACAAAGCATCTCTCCTCAGAATGACCAAAAACAAAACAAGTGTTGCAATAATATTTGGTATTGACAAGCTTCCCACTCTTGTAGTACATTGGTTCAGAGGGAGGCATAGGTCTCTTCTTTGAAGCAGTGGACTGAGTCTGAGTGGGAGGATTAGTAGATTTCACAGCATGAGTGGAGTGAGTGGAGGTAGGTGCTTTTGAGGTGTAGTGTCTGCATCATGGAGGCACTTGCAGAGTAGAAGGCATGGGCTGGATGGCTTTGAGGGTTGCTCACTAGTAGAGTCTGTGATTCCTCATGGGTGACCGTAGAATAAACTTTGTTCAGCTTGAGTAGTGTATCAAGAGATAGGATGTGAGACCAGAATTGATCATTGAGTCCCATTAAAAACTTTCTGATTTTCAATTTCTCTTCCCTATCATTCACTCTCCCATTGACATTGCAAGTGCACTTCCCACAATCACAATGAGGAACCTCCCCATATGCATCAATTTCCCTCCAGAGAATTTTCAGTTTAGTGAAGAATGTAGAGACAGGGTCATTGTTTTGATAGGTAAGCAATGTATCATTGATGAGTTGATAGATATGGGTTTCATTTGATTGTCTGAATTGCTCACGAAGGTCATTCCAGATGATGCTTGCATCATCAGTGAGGCAATCTCAGTAAAGACAAAACCCCAAATCCATTGTCTAGGCCATGCCATGGCAAGTGCGACATGCCTCATGTTCCTCTGAACCACGATCAGTTGGCTCTTTCATTGTCCCAAGGACAAAGCCCAACTTTCTCTTTGTGAGAAGGGCAGTAGTCATTTCCCTATTCCAAGGATAGTAGTTGATCACACTACCTTGGAGGATGTTGGTAATGGGTAAAGGGCCATGATCATTATTTTTGATAAAGTAGTGGGAGGTTGGGTCAAACAAGGGGCCTCCTAGGGGTTTCTTCTCAACCATTTTGGAATATACTCTGTATATTAGAATTAAGAGAATAAGAACATTAGGGTTGTAATGATTGCCACCATAGTTAAGTGGTAATTTTGAATAAAACACAGGGTCAGTATTTATTGATTTAAGCAACTCACACTGTGTGAGTAAGTTGTAGAGCACCCAACAGTCCATAACCACAGGGGAAAATCCAATAGACAACAAGATTAAATATCCCAACATGGGTTTTGCAGTTTCAGCATACACACTTATTCGAGTTTTGTAATTTAAAGTATGCATGTTCATGGTAATAATTTTAATGTATGCATGTGAGTTCATATACTGAAAGTAAGTAACAAGTAAGTATAGTGGTCTGAATGTAGGGGATAGCCCAACACACCACTTGTTTAAGCATTCAACAACCAGTAGAATGCTCGGGAATAGTCTTAATTAGGACTAGTCGATCTGGCCTTAGTACTATTCTTAATATATCATTATATGATAAAACAACATGTATGAGATAGTAAGCAAGATCAGTGCACGCATGATGAGCATTAGTACCGACATGTGCATGGTAGTTAGATAAGTTGGCAGCGGAAAAAACAACATGATGTTCAGATAATAAGTGAGGTTTACCAAACACACATATGCAAGACGAATAGATAACATGTAGACATGTTTTGATGACATGCAAGCAGATCTGTAAATAAATAGGGATAATAGAAATAGAAATAACCACAAGATTCAGCACTGGAATAGATGGATGTTCTGCGAGTCGCACACCGACAGGGTGAAGATATCGTCGACTCAACCAATAGCCTGTAAAACAAACACAACACAAGTAGGTTAGAACCATCACAGAGCGCTCACGCTCTGATACCATGACAAGAGTTTAGAATATTAGAGCCAGCGAAAGATCGCGGAGCACAGACATGATGGAAGAAACGATCTAGGATTTTGGCAGAAACCCAAGCGACGTGAGGGAGCAGGAGAGACGCAAATGAGAATTGTACAAAACAGGTTAAATTCATTAATATAAAAAAGAGTTATTTATGCAATGATGATATAGGTCAACAAGTGATGGGCCTGGATTATCACTAGATATTTAAGATGGTTTAAACACTACGAAGGTGATGACCTGTAGTGGACCAAGAAGACGTGATTTGGGAGAGGCTATCAAACTGTTAAGTTGGTTGATAGGGTATGCGTGAAAGTGATCCTTGGCTATGGTAATTTCACATCTTGAGTCTAATTGCCTGTCTTACCTTTCTTGCCTTGGCTATGGTAATTTCACATCTTGAGTCTAATTGCCTGTCTTACCTTTCTTGCCTTGGCTATGGTAATTTCACATCTTGAGTCTAATTGCCTGTCTTACCTTTCTTGCCTTGGCTATGAAGGTGATACCAACCTCCACCATGTCGTTTTCTTACGCTTTCTATTATGAAGAAAAGAAACGAAGTTTTGATACTGATATTGTTTTAAGACTCAGGTGGATGATGATGTCCGAGATGTTTGAAAGGGAAGACGCTACAGACAGAAATTTTTCATTTAAAGTAATATTTTAATATCTTAAGGTTATTCTACAAAATTCACCATCCATACTAAACTCCAAATTGATTTTTCTTTCATTAGTTAAAATAATGTTAAATATTAAATGCTATGATTTCAATCCAACGGTCGAGGAAATTCGAAGAAAAGCAGCACACTCCTCCGCTCAAAAAGAATAAGCAAGCAGTCAAAGCGTTAAAGAAGAGGAGAAAAATAAGGAGACAGATATATATATATTTCCTAAAATAACCCTGACATTTGATACTACATTTGCCACTTGTTAGAGGCAAAACCATCAACCCGGAAAAAATAGGTTCGGTTCGTACTACGGTCTACAAACAAGAAGAAAAAAAGTTCCTCTCAGTACTGACTCACGTCGTCGGCGATATCCTCCGGCAGAGTCTCCCCGCCTCCAGCACTGACGGCATCGAGTACACGGTGGAAAAATTCGACGGTGCATGGGATCCGTAGCACTCCTCGTTGTTCGTACCCATACTCCTGAGCAGATCTACGGAGTAGCTCAACAAACGCCGGACGAGAGAGATCATCAGCAGAAACAACGAAACGTTCCAAATCTTCCCCCACGGAGACGGGAACGTATCCCTCCGGAACCTTCCGCCGTCGATTCTTCGAGGATGGAGAGAACGATGAGGAGGAGGGAGAAGAAGAAGAGTGGATGGGAAGGGTGGAGAGGTCGGCGACGCGAGAGAGCCGTCGGATGAGGTGCCACATTTTGTATGGACGGGCGAGATGAGGAGAGGTAGTGTGATGAGGGAACGGTTGAGGACGAGGAGGAGTGTGGAAGCCAGGAAGGGTGGTGGTTTTATGGAAGAAGGTGCGGGGTAATTTTGGAATAGAAAAATATCGGTGTCAGTACAAATGGGGAGTGTACCTTATTTTGCATGTAATTTCGAGATTTCTTAATTTAATATTCTGAGATATTTTGAGATCTGTTTGTTCGTAAGATTGGAAATCGACGGCTGATATTCATGATTCAGAACATAAGAGAAAATTTCCATTGATTCCGTAGCACGTCGGTACGAAAACGATATAGTGAGTACTTTTAATTGGAATCTACGACTTTCCCACTACACCTCCGACAAAAATATATACGTGGCAGCCATGATATGACCACACTCCCTTCCAAAATTACCCTCCCTTACACACACTGTATTTTTTTTCTACAAAGTTTAATTATAATAATAATTTTCAGATGCATTGATGTTAAAATACGTTAAATTAATTATTTCATTAAATCTATATTAAAAGTTATTTTTTTTTGGTAAAACCTAAAATCTGAAATGCCTAAATTGCAATGATTTGCATTTTATTTATTATTATAGTTGAAGTTATAATCCTATTTTTACTTGTTGGATGGGTAAAAAAATAAAAAAGTAAAATCATTGAATGGATTCCATGTAGTCGAGTGCAATTTTAGTGTGTTTTCTATATATGTAGAGTAGATTAGCACTCTATATATTGACATGTGACACGAGTAGGGACAAAATATAGGAGGATTTTTTTATAAGTAAAATACTTAAAAAAAATTTTGGTTTACAATTTTTTTTTATTTTATAGATTTATAAACAACAAAAAAAAATGATAGAGGATAAGATGGTAATTTCGAATGGGTAATTTACCGTAATGAAGGACAACTGTGGTGTACGTTCCGTACAGTGTGCACTGTGATGCGTAATTCCACTGACATTGGTCGGTCTCAGTGGATCATGTCACATGCGACATAAATCTATATGGGTCCCTGTTGTTGGTTTTATTAACCACGAAATTATCCACGTCTGTTTAGTTTTAACTCGGGTCTAGGGATCCGGATCCAGACTCGTGAATTTGGTCAGGGTGGATCGGGTTTGGGTCCAATAAGTAAACATATAAAAAATAACCGATAGTCTAAATTTCTAATACTTAAAAAGTTAAAACTTATTTAACTTCATCGTGATTCTAGCCTTCTAGGTGTCTCGACTATCAAATGTCACAATAAATTAGGTCACGGATTCGAATAGACAATTTTCAAATTTTGGATATCAAAAAAATTATCCAAACAGATTTAAATTTCTACAATATTCACCGTTAAAATCCGAATTCGGTTAATAATTTCAGATATTCAGATAAATATCTGAATCTGTCTAAATAAATATATAATAATAAGGTTTAATAATATTATCAGTAACAACAATTACAGTGTAAACAGTCAACTATTGACCCCTTAAAAAACTGTATGACAACAATTGGGGTTAAGGAGATAGAAAACAGAGGGGGTAGGACCAACTGGTTATAGTAGGATTGATAGTAGAATAGACCATGGATTTGGGAATGACAAATTCTCAACTCTATGGCCAGACATAAAACTGAATTACTACATAACCGGTCTGTCCGACCACTTTGCTCTGATTTTAGAATTAAGGAAGCTACAGGCACGGAAAACACCTTTCAGATTCACAAACTTCTGGTTAAAGAGAGATGAGATCAAAGAAGTGGTGGAAAGAGTGGGATCTCCATCTTCAAGGGAATTCAATGTTCAAATTCACAAAAAGAGCCCTAAAGGTATGGGCAATTCCTTAGGAGAAAGGACAGATAAAGCGCTAAAAGTCCAAGAGGGAAAGCTAGAGAGGCTCTAGACCCAAAGACAAGCAGACATGCATAACATGGATCTTCAGAGGGAAATAGCCACCTGCAAATCAAGCATCGAACAACTAATGGAAGTACAAGAGGAGGATGCTAGGCAAAGGAGTAGAGCTTTATGGTTAACCTTAGGCGATAAGTTCACACTAAGTTTTTCTCAGCCATGACTAGGTCAGGAAGTCAACAAACTCCATATACAAACTGGTTGGGGAAGGGAGTAGAGCCATGATCTCTAAGGTAGATATAGAGCAGAGATGCTTGAAGCACTTTCAAAATCTCTTCAAGGAAGAAAAAGATAATACGATAACAAATAGCGACTTTATCAGGAAAATAATACCTGAACAAAACACAAAACTTATGAGAGTCCCCAACTATGAAGAAATCAAGAAGGTGGTAACCCGACCACCTAAACACAGACAAGAGCCCAGAGCCAGATGGTTTCAACGGAGCATTCTTTAAAGTGTTTTGAGACATAATAGGAGCATTCAATCCATATTTCTTAGGCTCAAACAGTGAACGATAGATACATTTGTAACCCTTATTCCGAAGGTAAAAAATGCATCATCATTCAATCAGTTTAGACTAATATCGTGTATAAACACAACATACAAGAAATTGTCCACAATAATCACAAACAGGCTAGTAGACGCAGTAAAAGACGTAATTAACCCTAACCAAACCGCCTTCTTACCAAAGAGGTTAATTGGAGACAACTTTCTATTGGGATGGTCACAAATTTTGGAAAATCACTGGGTCTGTTCGTAGTTACTACCGGTCTATTGTTAAAGTTCCACTTTGTTGAGTGTCTCCGACAACCTTTCTTCTATTGATCTTATCGAAGTCATTGTATCGGCTTGCTGTTTATTTTAGGTTATCGAGATTGACGTACTCTAGACGACGGTTGACGTTCTAGTGTAGCTTCCGGCCATTGTGGAAGAATGAGAGAGTTGCGAAATACTTAAGATTTAATTAGCAAATAGTAATCATTAATTAATACGAAGATAGTTAGTAGTGGATTAGTCATTAACTAAGCCTGCGTCTCTTACATGGTACCTGCGTCTTAGTATTCCAGAAGGGTCTTCCTTTCTAGGTTAACCTAATAATCTATTAATCTGTACTGTTTTAATCCGTATGAGTATAAGTGTTTTATTTTTTCTTATGTAGTTATGTATTAACCCTTGAAACTTTGGATTACCCTATACCCGAATCGTACCCGTACCCGTACCCGACCATTTTGGGTAGGGTATGGGTGAATATTTTTTACATGATCAATGATTATTATAATATTAATGATTTTCATTGGACCCAAATTTTTACATGATCAAATCGGGTAAGATCTGGGTAAAACCATACCCGGTCCATACCCTACCCGACTACCCATGACTAGCCCTAGCCCCTAGATAGTGGGCTAGTGTAGCCGTGTGAAAAGGTAGAAGACTGGCAAATATTTTATTATTTATAATCTAAGTACGACACCAAAATCCAAATAAAAATAAGGGTTGGTAAGGTCGGTTCCAGCATCGACGGGGATTTTCATTCGTCGCTAGTTATCAATGGCGGTGGATTCATCGGTTCCTGCTGTCTCCGACGGCAAAGATGGCGCCTCTCTTCCTTCTATTGGTCCAGATGGCACCAAGAGACGTGTCACCTACTTCTATGAACCAACCATCGGAGACTACTACTACGGTCAGGGTCACCCGATGAAACCTCATCGGATCCGAATGGCGCATAACCTAATCGTCCATTACTCCCTCCACCATCTCATGGAGATCTGCCGCCCATTCCCCGCAGCCGCCTCTGACATACAAAAATTCCATGCCGACGACTACGTCAACTTCCTTTCGTCTGTCTCACCTTCCTTCCACACCACCCAATCGGAACTCAAACGGTTCAACGTCGGCGAGGACTGCCCGGTTTTCGATGGAATATTCGATTTCTGTCAGGCGAGTGCCGGAGGATCGATCGGGGCTGCTGTCAAGCTTAATATGGGGGCTTCGGATATCGCTATTAATTGGGCGGGTGGCTTGCATCATGCCAAGAAGTGTGAGGCTTCCGGTTTCTGCTATGTCAATGATATCGTACTTGGGATTTTGGAACTTCTTAAAGTGCATAAGGTATGACTCTATAAAGTTTGTTCCTTTAAAAAGTTGATTCATTGTATTTATTTTTTATTTTTTTACTTGTTAGGGTTTCATTAATCTGAATTTGAAGGCTGTTTTTTATTTTTTGACTAATGCATTAAATTTACATATATGTGTGCTCACTCAATAGGATTGTTGAAGCACAAAGATTGCATACTGCATACTTGCATAGTGTGACTACTTTTATTGATGATCTATTGTTGCCTCTTTATGTTATTATTAATGTATATAGTTTTTCTTACGCATTTTGTATCAGGTTTCGGGTTTTTTCAATCTTCCACATTTCTCTTATGTTTTTCCGAAGACTAGCTGCCTTCACATGCTCTCTTATGTGTTTGTTTTTAACCTAGTTATTATTTTAGTTGATATTTTTACATTTTTTAGTATCCTTTGAATGATGTATCGATGTTTCATTTTTCTTTGTTTGCGTGGTTTTATTTTTGTTTTATCATTATTATATTCACTCCACAGTTCCACATTACTTCTATTATCAGTTTTTCATAAATGCAACATCGATTGATACGTTTTACTAATTTCTATGTAAGTATTTTTGTGTAATGGACTTCTAATTAGCCATTTATGTAATTCTGTAATTATTGTGTATTGAAGTTTAAAAATAATCATATGTATTACTAATTGTCTAATTTACTAGGGTTTTCTTTATTTTTCTTGGTTAGCATGATTTTATTTTCGTTTTACAAAGATTACATTCAGTACACAGATCCGCACTATTATTTGAGTTTGTTATTTTCTTTTATTCGTTTTCGTAAATGCAATTTCAATTGACACGTTTTATTAATTTCTATGTATGGATTATTCTGTTTTTAATTAATAATTGGTAATTTATGTAATTCTATATTCATTTAAGTTTAAAAATAATCATATGTAATTTGATTGACACGTTTTACTAATTTCTATATATGTCTAATTAGTTTATGTAGCTCTCTAATACCTAAGTATTGTCGTGTATTGAACTTTTTCATAGCAATTTAATATATTTCTATTTTCATTGAAGTTTGAAAATTATTATATGTATTGCTAAAATTCTAGTTTTTTTCTTTTCTCCCCATTTTTTATGTGATTTTTTTCTTTCAATTTTTTAACAAAATAGTTATGTTAAAAATTGAGCACATTGCTTATCAGTTTCTTCTTATCTTTTCAATCTTTTTTTAGCTTGATTCATTGTTTTCATACCATATTTAAAGATTATAAGCAATCAACTCCATTTCTTTTTTTGATGATTTTCATTTTCCCCATTTTGTAGCTATGTTTTCTTAAATCTTAATTATTTAATTTTGAACTATTCTTTCTTTGCCTCTAGAAAAAATAACAAACCTAAATGCACGTATTTATTTCCTGTTCATCGTATGGTCTTATGTTTGAATTTTTTGATTAATGCATTATATTTGCATACCTGTATGCTCACTTAATAGGATTGTTGAACTACAAAGATTGCATACTGCATAGTGTGACTACTGTTATTGATGATCTATTGTTGCCTCATAATGTTATTATTAATGTATATAGTTTTTCTTATGCATTTTGTATCAGGTTTCTATTTTTTTTAATCTTTCGCATTCTGCTTATGTTTTCCGGAGACTAGCTGTCTTTATGCTCTCTTATGTGTTTGTTTTTAACCTAGTTATTATTTTAGTTTTTTTTTACATTTTTTAGTTTTCTTTAAATGATGCATTGATGTTTCATTTTTCCTTGTTAACATGATTTTATTTTTGTTTTATTAAGTTTATATTCAGTCAATAGTTCCATATTACTTCTATTATCAGTTTTTCATAAATTCAACATCGATTGATATGTTTTACTAATTTCTATGTAAGTATTATTGTGCAATGGACTTGTAATTAGTCATTTATGTAATTCTGTATTCTGTTAATTATTGTATATTGAAGTTTTAAAATAATCACATGTATTGCTAATTGTCTAATTTACTAGGGTTTTCTTTGAATGATGCTTCATTTTTCTTGGTTAGCATGATTTTTTTTTCGTTTTATAAAGATTACATTCAGTACACAAATCCGCACTACTATTTAAGTTTGTTATTTTCTTTTATTCGTTTTCGTAATTGCAATTTCAATTGACACGTTTTATTAATTTCTGTGTATGGATTATTCTGTTTTTAATTAATAATTGGTAATTTATGTGATTCTATATTCATTTAAGTTTAAAAATAATCATATGTAATTTGATTGACACGTTTTACTAATTTCTATATATGTCTAATTAGTTTATGACTTTATGTAGCTCTCTAATACCTAAGTATTGTCGTGTATTGAACTTTTTCATAGCAATTTAATATATTTCTATATTCATTGAAGTTTGAAAATTATTATATGTATTGCTAATTTATTAGTTTTTTCTTCTCCCCATTTTATATGTGATTTTTTTCTTTCAATTTTTTAACAAAATAGTTATCTTAAAAATTGAGCACATTGCTTATCAGTTCCTTCTTATCCTTTTAATTTATTTTTAGCTTGATTCATTGTTTTCATGCCATATTTAAATATTACAAGCAATCAATTGTATTTCTTTTATTGAAGTTTTTCATTTTCCCATTTTGTGGTTATATTTTTCTAAATCTTAATTTTGAAAAAGAAAAATATTGTTTTCATGCTATATTTAAATATTACAAACAATCAATTGCATTTCTGTTATTGAAGTTTTTAATTTTCCCCATTTTGTGGTTATATTTTTCTAAATCTTAATTTTGATCTATTCTTTCTTTGCATCTAGAAAAAATAACAAACCTAAATGCATGTATTTTTTGCCTAGTCTGAATAGGCTATTCATCGTACATTCTTATATTTTATTGACTAAGTGTTCATGATGTTGGATAATATGCTGTAAAAAATCTAAAAACCTTTATTACATTGTTAGTGCGTTTTTATTCCTATTTTGTAAAGATTACATGATGTCATGCACTACTTTTATTATTCTTTTGTCAAAAATTTTATTTAGCTAATTAAATATATATTTAAACTTAATCCCTTGTTTTCTTGCTTTTATTGTAGTTTTCAATTTTCTCTATAATGATCATTTAAAAGCTAGCTTTATTTTCCTTTATTGTTTGGTTTTGACATTTTTTGTTTACTTGCCTTTTTTACGATGAATGAACTCTTTAGAAGACGAGACGAAACTTCCACGAAATTTATTGACAGAAAGCAAGTTTAAAGTTATAGATTATTTTTAATAATGTTATTTTGATTATTTAACCTGGTCATTCAACATATTTGTTCATTTCATCTAATTTTTTTTGATACGTTCAATCTTCAGCGTGTGCTATATGTTGATATTGATGTTCACCATGGTGATGGCGTTGAAGAGGCATTCTATATAACTGATAGAGTCATGACAGTGTCTTTCCACAAATATGGTGATTTTTTTCCTGGGACAGGTCATATTAGAGACACTGGTTTTGGCCCTGGAAAATATTATGCTCTTAATGTTCCCTTAAATGATGGAATGGACGACAGTAGCTTCCGTGACTTATTTAGACCCACTTTGCAGAAGGTGATGGAGGTATATCAGCCTGATGCAGTTGTTCTCCAGTGTGGAGCAGATTCTTTGGCTGGAGATAGATTGGGTTGTTTCAACCTATCTTTGAAGGGTCACGCTGATTGCTTACGTTTTTTAAGATCCTTTAATGTGCCATTGATGGTTTTAGGTGGCGGTGGTTATACAATCCGGAATGTAGCTCGGTGCTGGTGCTATGAGGTTTGTTCT
Source organism: Zostera marina (assembly GCA_001185155.1). Lineage (NCBI taxonomy): Eukaryota > Viridiplantae > Streptophyta > Magnoliopsida > Alismatales > Zosteraceae > Zostera > Zostera marina. The sequence continues at coordinate 761,715 of LFYR01001193.1, read as the reverse complement.
CTCTATGTCATTTTATAGTGTTTGGCTTATATTTCCAGTTCTTTATGGAATTAACTTGGCATAATTTCTTCAGACAGCTGTTGCCGTTGGAATGGAACCTGACAATAAACTGCCATACAATGATTATTATGAATATTTTGGGCCAGATTATAATCTTCACATTAATCCGGAACCCATGGAAAATCTAAATCCTCCTGAAGATCTAGAAAAGATAAGGTTAGAATATTTATCTATGTCTATGTATTGATCTATAATTATTTAACATGAAAGTCTATGATTTCTGATTCATATGATTGTTTTTTAAAATTGAATTGTTATCAAAACTGTTCTTTTGCAATGATTATAAAATCATGTATTATATAATCAATATTTAATAATCAAATTCTAAATGTCCTATAGATGCAAATCTATTCTTCTTCCGGGGAGCCTGCTGAATGCTCGCCGGAAGCTGCTCGATGATCGTCAGAGATGCTGGATGGTGGCCGGAAATGCTGGATCGGTGGTAGGGAGAGGGAAAGGGGAGAAATGATGAGATCTGAAAGAGAAATCGCGCTTCTCTTAATCCTATTTAAACCAAGGTTTTTCATGCGACGCCTAGGCGTCGGCGCGTCGCATATGCCATCATGCGGTCCAGCACATGTAGGCGATTGCCTTCATGCGCTGGCCGGGTTAGGTGGATCCGGTTGGATCCGCCTAACCCATTTACCCAAAAAAAACACCTTATTCTGTAGACGTTCGCAGATCTGCACCCATTTACTAAAAAAAAACCAAGGACGCTCAAAGATCTGCATTCGCACATCTGCAAACCTTAGCTTCGCCTCCTTGTTCTTCTTCCAGCAGAGTAGCGCGATTTCCAGGTTAGAAATCCCGATCTCCCACCTTTTATTCCCGATTTATTATAAATATTAGTGAATATTATATATATATTTTATAAACTTAGGGTATATATTGTAAAATATATATATTTATAAACTTAGGGTATATATTTATAAACTTAGGGTATATATTATATATATTCCTGATTTTAGGCTACACCTAGGCTCTCTATGCGGTCATGGCCATCGCATGGCCGCCTGAAAAACCTTGATTTAAACCCTCTGTCTATTCGGGTATTTGAGCGAATCCTAACTTGGACTCATCTAAAGATCCAATAGCCATAGTGTGAGGAGATAGCGCTGATTACCCGTGCTATGGGGTATACAAGGTTTTGGATGCGGCCAGGTTCGCATATTGCATATGCGCATTTAAGTCGAAGTTGCAAGAAGTTATAATTTAATTGCAAACTTTTTTTAAAAATTGAACACAGTTTATACATGAAAGAAGATTGATTCTTTTCTATGGAATACTGAATACTTCAGAACCTCTAGCTTTTAATCAAGGATATCGTGTGTTAGTTTTTTGATATCTTGACGTTTTAATCGTATGAGTCTTTTTTATCCTACGGTCCTAACAATTTCCTTTTTCTTCTTAGTGTGATTTGTGTTGCAAGTTGTGAGAAGAAATATATTGTGGTCATTTTCATTTTATTTGTTGGTTTAAAACTTCCAATCTCTTTATTATTTTATTTGTTGGTTCAACATGATGGGAATTATGATATAATTAGTAAACCAAAAATATATATTAGTTTCTTATGAAAAAAGGTTTAATTATTTTAACATTATATTTTTTAGGTCCATTCTTCTGGAGCACATTTCAAAACTACAGCATGCTCCCAGTGTTCAGTTTCAGACTGCACCGCCAAATACTGAACTGCCAGAAGAGGTAAATCTCATCAAACACGGATGATTTCTTATAACAGAATCCACCTTTGCAGTTTTCTCAAATTAGTTTTTTTCTTATATGGATAATTTTCCTTATGTAGGAAGAAGAGGATATGGATGTAAGACCAAAAAGGCAATTATGGCATGGTGCAAATTATGATTCTGAACCTGAGAATGATGAGAATCATTAACAGTAATTTTATCAGTATTTCTACTTGTCTGGATATTAGGTGAGTTTTTTACTTGTATAGTTGTATTCATTATTCAATGATGGTAGCTCAGTTTTATATTACTAATATTGTCTGAACTCTGAACGATTTGCATGTCATTTCCTCAGTTTATTTATTTTCAGAATAACATAATAATCATACTAAGTTCTTGGATATTTGAAAAATTTATCATAGGAATATTTGTGATTTAATGATAATTTTGTATTGTAGTTTTTAAATTCCAGTGATGATAATTTTAGATCAAATAAAAATGAGTGAAAAAACCTGATTATTCATGTCTTTTCTAATGTTATGCAGGTAAAATTGTGTACCAATTTGACTGTCATTAGGAACCTTGAAAAACAGTGTTTTGTTTTTGGGGTTGGTATTTAGTAATTTATTTAGTCCACAGTACAATTTTTTCTATTAGTCTATACTTTATAGGAATGGTGGATGCATGACGGCATCATTTTGCATTCAAGGTCGTCATTATGAAATAAAAAATCAAACAGCACTGTCTGTCTGGTTATTCTGGTTTCTAGTTTCTTAATTTGTTGATTTTAAGTGGATTAAATATATTTCTGTTTAAATCTAAAAGGAGGATGGAGGAAGATCTGTTTCGGTTTATAACGTATGATTGTTTAAATATTGATATTTCTGTTTAAATATTGATATTTCTGTTTAAATATTGATATTTCGGCTTATGACGTATGATTGTTTTTTTTAATATCTGACCATTTTTCTTGTTTTGCAGCATTGAAATGCTTTTAGGAAAGATGGAATCTGTTAATCCTAGGCGAGACAAGTTGATCTACTGCAATATTTTAGATAGTCGTCAGTCATAGTACCATTTTTTATGAGAGATATTTGCATTCAAATCATTTTAGATTGAAAAGTTCATAGTCTCTTTTTTTATAATAAGTCCTTTTGCGGACAGACAATTTCCCATGCTTTTGAATCTTGAAAGTTTGTTATCGACAAAGGTAATTTTTATCTAAATTCTGTGTTATGTATTGAAACAATATTCTATTGAATAGTTAAGTAAAATATGCAGCACTATAATCTTTGTCTCGTAAATGCTGGTTTGAACAGGTATAATTTCAAAAGCTATTATGTTCTCCAAATTACAAAATTCGTACCATTCCAATATTCTACCAGTTTAATCATTGGCATTTTTATTTACAATTACATTTGACATTAATTAATGAATTAACAATGTTATTTTTTACATACATGACCAATATCTTTGATGATGGTGATGGTGATGCAAAACAGGTGCGATTTCCAGGATCTTCCATTTTCATTTTTCACCAGCGGAATGGTAACTGTCCACAAAATAATTTAGAATTTATAGGTTTTCTAGAATGATTCCAATTTCCAAAACTGAAATAATTTGATAAAATAACATACCAGTTTGTTCTTCTTTTTCTTTTTCTGTTTTTCGACATAAGCAAGGATTTCTTCTTGTCGAGCAAGAACTTCCTCTAATTGCTGCACAAACCAACAATCAACAGTTCATTGGTTGTATGCTTATACTATTAGATGGATGAGATTTAATTATCTCAAACTATCTTATATTTAATATCACATCTGAATCTCGTCCTAATTAAATTATACCTTCTTTGTGACACTAAGCTCTGCTTCCAAAGTATTGATATGATTTGTGGCGGCATTGAGCATCTCTGCTTTCTCTTGTGGCATCTCAACGGCCTTGGACGTGAGGACAATCACCTTTTCTTCTAATTCCGTCATCTGCTTAATAGCGGCTTCATGTGCCGATTTCGAAATTGTGGGTGAAGATGGTACACTCTGAGAGTTAACATCATTTGAATCGTTGAGTCTATTTGGAATTGTCCCGGCGAACTTGAGCATCGTAACGATTCCACTCAAAGCCCCAGATATTATAGGGTTACTGAATCCTTCAGGTCCCTTATATTGTTCATCTTTGGATTTTCCATCCATGTAGTCTTGGTTCCAGTTAATGACATCTTTGTCGATCATTGGTGGAGAATCCGAATCCTTCTTTTTTGTCGGACTATTCTTTACATTTACTTCTTCCTGTTTAAGAAATTTTTTCAATCTTCTGAAACTATATAACTAAACTACATAACTAATGAATGAGAGTTAATAAAAATGAGCGTCACCTCTTCAGGAATTGGATCCGTGAACCCTTTTGGACTTTTAAAAGAAGCCACATGTTTATCATGGATTTCCATAGCTTTCTCCTAAATAAATCAAAACATGAGATTGTAAATATTTTACAAATTATCTCATATTTAAGATCTCACAAGAATGGTTTTTCACCTTTGTGGTGATTCCTTCTTCCTCCCCAGTGCTTTTTTCCTCTTGCTGTTCTTTGCCATCTGTAAGTTCACATCCATAAGATGCCGCGCCGCTTTTAACCATCTGCAGTGTCAATTTTAAAAAATAACCATCTCTACATCTTTCCTTTTTCATAATCATTCCAAAATGGTGGCAAGCAAACCTTCAAGATTTCCTCATTTTTCCAAGGACCTTTGTCGGAACGGAGACAACCTCCGGCTTCTGAACATGTGCACGTTCCACCGAGGAAATCAGGCAATTCACTGATGGGGAAAAAATCATTCACAGGTTTACAATTTTTTTCTCTCTTGTTCATTTAATCTGTGGTTCCTAATTACTAAAAATATGTTCAAATCCCCACCTGGCTTCAATCATTTCCAATAACTTGCTCTGATACTTGTTCCCAAGCACCTGCATCACAAGAACATTATACATTGACAGATGAAGAAAATAACAAGCAAGCAGGTGCATATATACATGAATTTTGGCTGTGGTCTTTGGATCAAGGAATGACTTGACAGTGTTCCATAGCATTCTAAATCCAGCTCCTGCATTGATGATGAACATCTGACACAATGTCTGCACAAATTGATCAACACTAAATTAATTTATGCTACTTAAACTGACATCTCTTCTAAATAGCTAAAACCTCCATGTACCTCTGGGTAGTTATCACCATCAATCTTCTGAAGAGACATGACGAGCTCTCTGGCTGATTTGGTGAAATTCTTAAGACCCTATTAGATATATATATGTATATGTATAGGGTGAGCTTCAGGTAAGATATCTTGTGAGATATTAATCTAAACTGTTCATTTGAAATAAATCGAGGTACGATCTGATCTATAATGAAGGGTTAGATTACAAATATCTCACAAGATATAGGGTTAGGGAGATCGAATGATCGAAAAACCAGAATGAATGGACATACCACTCCTTGCACATCAAGAATTGTCGTGCTTTGATCAATATGCTTCTTTGCGGCGATAGAACAAGCTGGGAATTTGACGCTAAAAGTCCTCTCAAACTCCTTAACATGGTATTTTAGGTAACGATCCATGTTGGTAACTTGCATTAGTTTCGTAGGATCTACTTTCCCAAGTCTTTCAATGTAGATTGGTCTGCCTTCCTTATCCACGCCATGGTGGCCGTGAGGATAGTGCTCCAACACTTGGTCCAATTCTTCGAATTCGAACTCCTCTATGATCGTGTCCGACCCAAATTCTTTTCTCCACTGAAGCATATCAGACCACATTTGCTTGGTTTTGTCTGTTTCAAATTTTCGCGCTTTGAGAAATCTGCATACAAGCATCATCATCAAGGCAGACTATCATTTTAGTCAGTATATAGTCGCGAATTCAAATGATCAAAAAGAAGAAGAAAAGGAAGAAGACATACCTAAGCATCATATGATACTCATCATGTCTTGAGGGCAAAAGCTCCTCTAAAATAAGCATCTGCCGGAATTCATCAACCGCCTTAACTTCATCCGGTTCGCGTATATCTTCAATGGTGATTGCAGGCACAGATTTAAAGGCTCTTCTGCTCTTTATTGTGAGAGATTTGAACTTGGTAGAGGAGAGAACTCTCTTGAAGGATTTTATCCTTGCTTTTTTCTCATCCTCAATTGGTGCATTTTTCCCTAAATTTATTCATAATCAACAGGATTAAAATAAACAAATTCAATATTTTATATCTTAATTCTTCATTGATTCAGTACCAGAAACCGGCAATGGCGCGGCGGCGACTTCTGCCATTTACTTTATTCCTGCCTAGCTATGTATATTTCGATCGATATGGGCTATTTCAATCAATCTTTATTTACTCATACCAAGGAAGAATATCTATCTAGTACTAATTTAAAGACCTGCAATTCATGTTCATATACACCAAAATTTCAACAAGAACAACCAAGAACATACACAGATTGATGATGATGATGAGATGAACACGAAAAGCTAGATCGAAATTCTACATACCTCTGGCCTCGATGCTGGTTCAGGATTAGAACAAGATCGGGAGATACATATATATATCTAAATAGGACAAACGAGGATGGCTAAAGAGGGAATTCAAAAGATTTGCACAAAGTCAAATATAGACCCAAAATATCTTTCTTTACCCCTTTTTTTTTATAGCAGTGAAAATTTAATTAGATTTTGAAGATTTAAATTTTAAACTCTCAGAAACTTTAATAGTTACTATAACTAGTTGACTGAAGTTCATCAAAAACATTTAAAAGTTACATCATTTTACAAGACACGAAAGATTTAACTCAACTGATCACGGTAATTATTAAAATTATTGATAGTTTATATTCTATTTTCACTGTGTACGACTCCACAAATACACATGATTTTGACAACAACAAAACCTACAAGGACCTTTTAATAATTTTAAGCACTATTTGACTTTTTTCTTATTTCTTTCGGCGTACTTGTTCTTAAATTATATATATGTAATATGGACTACACGATTTCGAAAATAACAATTCAAGTTATACATGAGTTGTAAGTTATGAGTTGTGAAACGTCATATATGGGGACTGCACTGGACGACGCATGGCACGTGTGAACGGAGAGAAATAGACAGTGGAAAAGAGGGAAAGTCTGTTCCGACGAAGGTCGTAGCAAAGACGATCATCAACGTTGAAGCTGGATGACAACAACATCCATGGGGCATGTGTTGAACTATACTTGGGTCAATCACATGGGCAATTTAGGATGAGCGTAACCGGAGGAAGCATGAGAGCAGATCTTTACTGACATCAGAGTTGGCACGACGTATAGCTTTGGATATGTGTATTGTTTATGATGGATCTAGATTTAAATCTAGAAACTCAACTATGGATGACATGTTATTTGTTGTATGGGATAGAGAGGGTACCCAAAATAACCCCCCAACGGATGTTACTTAATTAGTAGTGGGTTCGGATCTCAAATTAGGTATGGTAAGATACCTGAGGAGGGGTCGAGGAGTCGGGTTGGGGTCCGTTCCTTAGGAACGAAATTTTTTTGGGGTGGACAGGTGGCGGTGGCTACCCTACGTTTATCTTATGTCTGACTAGTCACCTTAGTTGATTGCTGACGATTTCGACCCTTACCTTCTTTCGGGGAGAAGGTGAAGGAAGATGTCTTCAACAGACTATGGTCGCGTGGGAGTGTCGAGCCCTCGGGTGGACACAAGCAAATAGCGGGTGGAAGCATATCTCAACTTTTTTGAAGGGTTTCTGAAACCTAAGGCTAGACAGATGATCAGTTTTTTAGGGTGTATGAGTTATCTCTGTTTTTATTACGATTTATGTTAATTGTAGCATTCAGGCTTGTCTCTATATGGGGTCAGGTTCAGTGAGACTCAATACCACATGGTATATCATTTTTTTTGGTATATATTTATCACGATTTTTATTCATAAAAAATAGATGACAATAGTATTGACCCCACCCCGGACCCGGTGACTGGGCCGCGGAACGGGGCAGATTCGTCTAGAATTATTATAAAAAAAAAACCTAAAATTTAAAATAGATAAACTTTTTACTCTAACTTTCAAAAATAAAAACAAAAAGGTAAATCTAAAATGGACATAAGGTTTAAGAAATAAGATTTAAGTTTTAAAATGTAATAAAATTTTAATTATTTTTTTTTTTAAACCCGAACGATCCGTTCGGATTTCGCCCTGCCCGAGACCCGTAATTAAAAAAACAAGGCAAAATATCTGCCCTATCCCTGACGGTAACGGGATCGGGATGACCCACACTGTTCTCACCTCTGCATTGTTTTTAATTGTTAAAAAAAAAAAGAAGTTATAACATCAGCTAAATTTGAACTTGTGTACTTATCAACACTTCAACACATTTAAATAGTTTATCGACTTACGATGAAGTCACGAATCATGCTGGAAACGAAAGTGGGGCCCAGGAAAATTCTACGACAAAAAGTCCAACGTTGTGTTGCACGCCACGACAAATCATGTTTTGTCTTATTATTTTTATTAATCGAAATTACGGATCTTACCCTCATTCCTGTACTATTTAAATCCTTCCCTCCGACCTCACTCCCAATCAAATCATCACCGGAAGTAAAACCAGACCGCAATTCGATTCTTTCCACCACCGACTGCCGGGAACGAGTAAGCTAGTCAATATGATGGCGATGCCAGATCTAGTGACGGAGATAGTCATTCCAGTGTCTGCTATAATCGGAATCGTCTTCTCGCTCGTGCAGTGGTTTATAGTCTCCAAGGTCAAGATCTCCGGCAACGAACGAACCGGCGGGAGAGGGGTGAACGATCCCTTGATGGAAGAAGGAATCAACGATCAACAAATCATAACGAAAGTCACCGATATTCAGAACGCTATCTCTACCGGAGCTTCGTCGTTTCTCTTCACGGAGTACAAGTACGTCGGGATGTTTATGACATTATTCGCCGTACTGATCTTCTTGTTTCTCGGATCGGTGGAAGGTTTCAGCATGAAGCCTCAGAAATGCACGTACACCAAGGACGCAATGTGCAAGCCAGCTCTGGCCAACGCCGCCTTCAGCACCGTGTCTTTCCTCCTCGGAGCTATCACGTCGCTGGTGTCTGGTTACTTCGGGATGAAGATCGCCACGTATGCGAATGCAAGGACCACTATGGAGGCGAGGAAAAGCGTAGGGAAAGCTTTCATCGTTGCTTTCAGATCTGGTGCAGTCATGGGGTTCTTGCTTGCTGCAAATGGACTTCTGGTTCTCTACATCACCATCAATCTCTTCAAGATCTACTATGGAAATGACTGGGAAGGTCTGTTTGAAGCCATCACTGGCTACGGACTTGGAGGATCCTCCATGGCTCTTTTCGGAAGAGTTGGTGGTGGTATTTACACTAAAGCTGCCGATGTCGGTGCTGACCTCGTCGGAAAGGTCGAGAAGAACATTCCCGAGGACGACCCAAGAAACCCAGCTGTAAGTATAATAATTGATCTTCATGTAATAAATTTAAGTTGGGGTTTATTATAAAAAAAATCACACGACTGCAGGTGATCGCTGACAACGTGGGTGACAACGTCGGGGACATCGCCGGAATGGGTTCCGATCTTTTCGGGTCGTACGCTGAAGCTTCATGTGCGGCGCTTGTTGTGGCTTCGATCTCATCTTTCGGAATGGAGCACGATTTCACGGCAATGTGTTATCCTCTTCTGATCAGCTCCATGGGGATCATAATCTGTTTGATCACTACTCTGTTCGCCACCGACATCTTCGAGGTGAAAGAGATGAAAGAAATCGAACCAGCATTGAAGATGCAGCTCATAATCTCCACTGCTCTGATGACCGTCGGGATCGCTATCGTCAGCTTCCTCGCTCTTCCTTCCTCTTTCACCATCTTCAACTTCGGTGCACAGAAAGTCGTCAAGAACTACGAACTCTTCCTCTGCGTTGCCGTCGGACTTTGGGCCGGACTCATCATCGGTTTCATTACCGAATATTACACCAGCAACGCATATAGCCCGGTGCAAGACGTCGCGGATTCGTGCAGGACCGGAGCAGCGACCAACGTTATTTTTGGACTGGCGTTGGGTTACAAATCTGTTATTATTCCCATCTTCGCCATCGCCATCAGCATCTTCATCAGCTTCAGCATCGCCGCCATGTACGGTGTTGCGGTTGCTGCATTAGGTATGCTCAGCACCATCGCTACCGGTCTCGCCATTGACGCATACGGCCCCATCAGCGACAACGCCGGTGGTATTGCTGAGATGGCCGGAATGAGCAGCACCATTCGTGAAAGAACCGATGCTCTTGATTCCGCTGGTAACACCACTGCCGCTATTGGAAAGGGTTTCGCAATTGGATCTGCGGCTCTGGTGTCACTTGCACTGTTCGGAGCTTTTGTAAGTAGGGCGGCGATAAGCACCGTCGACGTGCTGACCCCGAAAGTATTTATCGGATTGATCGTCGGAGCAATGCTTCCATACTGGTTCTCTGCAATGACAATGAAGAGTGTGGGAAGTGCAGCTCTAAAGATGGTGGAAGAAGTTCGCCGCCAATTCATCGAGATTCCTGGTCTGATGGAAGGTACCGGGAAACCAGATTACGACAGCTGTGTTAAGATCTCCACAGATGCTTCCATCAGAGAAATGATCCCTCCCGGTGCCTTGGTCATGCTAACACCGCTCATCGTCGGTACCTTGTTCGGCGTCGAAACTCTGTCCGGCGTTCTCGCCGGTGCTCTCGTCTCCGGAGTTCAGGTAACAATTTGCTTCAATTGTCGCTTCCGTTGTTACTTATATTTAAGCTAACCTAACTTACCTGCCATGCACCCTCCTTGGTTTTACCTTCTTTTCTTGCCGTAGATCGCCATCTCAGCATCAAACACAGGCGGCGCATGGGACAATGCGAAAAAATACATCGAAGCCGGTGTAAGTGAGCATGCCAGGTCACTTGGTCCGAAAGGATCCGACGCACATAAAGCTGCGGTCATCGGAGATACCGTCGGGGATCCATTGAAGGACACATCTGGACCGTCTCTCAATATCTTGATCAAACTTATGGCCGTTGAATCTCTGGTCTTCGCTCCATTCTTCGCTACACACGGTGGAATTCTTTTTAAAATGTTTTAATTTCAAGGACTTTAGTTCTGGAATATTTTGTGGTTTATGCCCTGTGATTTTGGAAAATAAGATACTAAGGACATGGTTTTGTTTTAAAAGATTTGTGTTGATTGTGTATTCAATATTCATCATTTGATTATGTAATTTTGTTCAATGAATTTTTTATCTATCTAAAGCTTAAACCTCCGGGTGATTAAACCTCGCCTCTTCTTGATTAAACCCTAGGCCAAACCCAAAATTGTAAATCTCCTCTTGATTTCGCTCCAGTCATATTTTCCAGGATAAGTTTCGGAGTAAGATCCTCATAAGTGACCGGTCTCGTTTTTACCCTTGTTAATGGTTTCACGTCTCACAAGTTTGGATACTCTCAAACCCAGCGACGAATGTAGGGGTCCCCCACGCCCCACAAAAATAAATAAAAAAATTCTTATAGGTATAGATAATTATCCACGTTACCATCTCCACCATTTAATATAATAATACAATATTATATAATATAATAAATTAATAATACAATATAAGATATAATAATATTTTATTTTTATAATATAATAATATACAATATTTTGTTTATAAATCATCATCCTATTAATAATTAATTAATTACTATATTTACCCTAATTTTCCATAATTGTCCATCTATATTTAGAGATTTAAATTTTTTGTTCTTTATTCCTCCTCTTCTTTCTTCATCTCCGCACCATTCATTTAATTTTTGACTTCTTTTTCTCAATTTCACGTGATTTCGTGATCATAGCTTTATACAAAGAAAAAGAATAAAGATATTTTTTATTGTTACATTTGTTATTAATTTAAATCTTTTTTTTTACATAGATAGATACCCGATTCCAACAATAATAGACGATTTGTTGGGGGAATTAAAAAGAGCGATTATATTTTCAATGTTGGATCTATTATCCGGCTATCACCAGATTATGGTTTAGGAACCAGCTATTCCTAAGATCATATTCAGAATGAGACATTTGAGCTCAAGAATGCCCCGACGACAATTCAAGCCGCAATGAATGAGATATTTGTTGAACATCTAAGAAAATTCGTCACAGTTTTCATTGACGATATTTTGGTATTCAGTCACAATCTGGAAGATCAAAGATTACTCAATCCATTACCGATTCCTAAGTCTGTTAGGGAGGAAGTTTCAATGGATTTTATTACTGGGTTATAAAAAGCGAAAAGCAAAAAAATAATTGTGGTTGTTGTTGATCGATTAACTAAGCACTACCACATTGGAGTACTTCCTACTAAGGTTGCAGAATTTTTCATCAACTCTATAATCAAGCCACACGACATGTCACGATTCGTCGTATTTGATCGTGACAAGATTTTTACTAGTAAATTCTGACAAGAGAACCACAGATTAAGTGGCACTAGTGCACTGCCATGAATACCTTCTCCGGCACCCGGCCTCAAACAGAGGTATCAAATCAAATAGGGGAATTGATCACTATGCCAAGATGACCCAAGGAGATGGGTACCATGGATAGAATTGTGATTTAACTCTACTTTCAATACTTCAACCGGGATAACGTCTTTTCTGGCCTTGTATGGAAGAGAACCACCAACACTTGTGGATTACAGTTCAGGGAGCTAATCAGTAGAAGCGAATTTGGATTATTCGAATATTATCCATATTCAAATTCGGATACCAGGGTATCCGAGTCGAATCCGACCGATAGACAAACCTAGTAGTGGTTGACAAAGAATTGTGTAAAAGGAAGGAAATAATCAATTTAGTACAAAAAACACGAAAAAGGCACAAAAAAGAATGAAGTTGGCGAGACATGTCTGAGTACGACAGTCACTCTCAGCAACGTTCTTCAACAAGGACTAGAGTTCCGTCGCTATATGCCGGACCCCCGGAAGGCTCCCACGGTACGGAACAAAGGTCATCGTCAAATCGTCGAGTTAACCCGTAAATCGTCGGTTGGGCTGTTCAACTCGACACTTCTGCTACCAGGGGCTCGCTTTGGCGATTCAGTGCTTCATCAGAAGTGTTACACAGATAAAGGAAGGAGATTACTCTGAATATTAAAGAGAATTGTGTCATAGTGCACCTCTAATCCTACCAATAGATAACAATTGTTAACAGACTTATCCAAAACTCTCATTGCGATTTTTAATTTGGCTCCTTCAAAATTGTGATATTTTTGGAGAAAAGTAGCATATAAATTAGATCTTCCTATGAGGGGTAAAATCCATGACGAATTTCATGTATCCAGTTTAAAACACATTAAAGACAACATATCATAAGAGGAAAGAAAAATCTCATGTTCAGTTAGTGGGGGGGGAATGAGCATGTGTCGGTTAAGATAGTGGGGTCGGATAAGATCGCGATTGTGTCAATGTGCGAAAATATAATGGAGTTCTTGTGTCAAGAAGTAACATGGGAAGGACTGCAAGAACTTGCTGAGGTGTTTCCATCGAGTAACCTTAAAAATCAGTAGCCACCATACCTATACCCACGGCCGCTCCCATGGTTAATTCCTATGGCTAAATTAATTTAGCCACGGATTGGATCAAAGGACCACTGATCTTGGATGTAGTTGTTTCCCTGTTTTTTTTGTAGTCAAAGCAGATGAAACTATAGGATGATGCAAAACCAGGCTACTATCAAGAGGAAGGGGTAAGCTATCAATATGCTTAATAATCGAGCTGTGAAGATGGCTACAATGAGGAAAATTCTATCTTTGAAATTGACTAAGGAATGAAAACTAAGACAGATTGATATCAAAAATGTCTTTTTTAACGACAATTTAAAAGAAACTATATATATGAAACACTTAATAACAGTCTTCGAATTTACAAATGGATTCACGAAAACACAAAACACAGACACAAGTTAGTTCCAATTTCAGTAACGAGTGATCCTATTTTGACGACGAATAATTTTTCTCTCTAAATATCTTCCATGATTAAGAGAGAATGTGAAATCAAAGGATCCAACTTGATAAAATCGATTAACAACTCAATCGGGTAAATAAAAGAAAAGATCCAACACCCAAATCACAATTTAGGTTATAAAAGAACGTCTAATTGAAAGTTAATTATGTGAAATTGAAAACCTAGATTCCAATTTTCAATAGCTAATTAAATGCACCGTCACCATCAAATCGTGTTTATTGATATTTAATTTAATGAATAAAATAATGTAATGCATAAGACATTAACACATGTACCACGTAAAATAATGTAAACACACACATGTACGATTCGATTTAATTGACAAAATTAATTTGCCGGAACCTACTAATAATTAATCAATTAAATTAACAAAACAAATTTGGCTTTTTTATTTTGGAAAAGTCAAACATGACCTAAATTTCTAATGGTCTGTTACAGTCAAATGAAAGGGAAATAAGATAATAATAACCCGACAGAATTTTTCCATGAGACGATTAAGATCTAAGCACCAAAAAAAATAAAAAACAGGTCGGTAACCAAATTGTGAAGAACTATATCCAAATATTAATGGGCGAATAGGTAATAACACAGTAATGGAAGGACTAGGGAGGTAGATAGTCAAACCAAAAACCCAAATCCTAATCACAATCTGCCAGCACCAGGTATGTCGTCGGAGATAGAGGTGGTGATTGAAGACGGAGATCATCCTCAACACTCGTCCCCCACCGATGGCACAGCTGGAGAGAAACCGCCGATTGTCCTGGACGACGTATACACAGGGGCGGCTTACGGGGACTTGGAGAAACTACAAAGATTGGTGGAAAGAGAAGACAAAGCGTACACGATCAAGGAACCTGATCATCTTGGTCACTATGCTCTTCAGTGGTCTGCCCTCAATAATCGTACCGCCGCCGCACAGTATCTCATCGAGGTAATTATATTCTTTTTCTTCTTCTCTATGATTTCTGAGTGAAGGTTTCACCTTTTATGTATTCTGAAATACGTATTTCCCATTTGGGGGTTTTGGATTGGATGCGTCATCTCCAAAATGGAATTCGTCATTTGGTTTATAGACATTGATTTGGTACTAAAACGACGCATTTAAGCTATTTCCAATTAAAATAGGTTTAAGTTTGATTGCTTTATTTTAGAAATTGTGATGCTTGTTTCAGCACGGAGCTGATTTGAATGCGGTGGATCACACTGGCCAGACTGCTCTCCACTGGTGTGCGGTTAGAGGCGCTATTCAAGTTGCTGAGCTTTTGCTCAAAGAGGGCGCTCGTCTGAACTCAGTAGATCATTTTGGATATCAGGTTGAATTTCCTGTTTTATTGCTTCTTTCAGTATGTCTGTCACAAATTAAATGAACCAAATGCATTATCCATTTCTCCTACTAATTTATTTATTTATATCAAAAATTAACAATTTCTAACTGTTCTTCATTCATTTGTAACATTGAAACAAGTTTTTTTTGCATGTGTGATTTTCTATATAATATTATTTGATTATTCATTTTTTTTACTGTAAATGTGGTATAATAAATTATAGGCGACACATGTTGCTGCACAGTATGGACAAACAGCTTTTTTTTATCACATCGTTACAAAATGGAATGCCGATCCAGATATTCCCGATAATGATGGAAGAAGCCCTTTGCATTGGTATTGATACAATTACCGTGTACCTTATCTAATGTGATATGAGTATATCAGTATATGACATTTGCTTTCATCAGATCATATTTGGTGAAATAATATTGTACTTTATTTAAACACAGGGCAGCATACAAAAACCACCCAGATTGTATACGTCTTCTTTTGTTTCTTGATGCTCATCGGGGGAGAAAAGACAAAGAAGGTATTCTTTAATTTTAGTTCATATCTCCAATATGTTTTCTTCACATCTTTTTCATAAATAATGGTATTTACATTTATCCTATTTATCTCATATCTAATCTAGTATTATGCTATTATGTATGATTATATTTATAAATGTACAAAGGGTGCACTCCTCTTCATTGGGCTTCTATCAAAGGGAATCTTGATGCATGTACGGTGTTAGTTCAAGCTGGTAAGAAAGAAGATCTCATGATGACAGATAACACTGGTTTTACACCTGCACAACTTGCTTCCGATAAAAAACATCAGCATGTTGCATTTTTTCTTGTAAGTATTGGATATTTACCTACTTTTAATATATTTTTATCCTATATGCCTATAACCCACCGACCACCCCATTACTCATGATTCCATATATATTATTATGTACTGTACTACTGCTGTAATCTCACATCATTGTCATTTTATTACCATTATTAATGACATGGTTATGTAAAGACTAAAGTGTTAATTGTTGTATGCATGGAAATACCTGCCTGATGAGGCATATCATCACATTTATGTTTGTGGGGTGGGGTATAGACAGTTTTCTGTAGCACTGCTATTTATATATGGTAAAAATTATGTTAAACAATATACTACTGAATACTTTTACCAGTTTATTTTCATTGTAAAAAAAATACTTTTACCTTAATTTAAGTATGTTCGAAATCAAATGTATATTTTCACTGCCAACTGTTTGATTTCTTATATTTCTGAAACCATATACTTTTTGTATGATTGCATATTTCGATAGTGTGTGGTCTTCTGTCTTATATATAATCATGTATTTTATCCTATGCCTTTTAAGCGTCGCTGTTCGTAAAATTTGACAAAATTAGAATTCAATTTAGAATACATGAGTATCTAGAAACAATGTCAAATTATTCCAGGGAAATGCAAGGAGGGTGTATGATAATCAATGCAATGGAAACACTACGTTTGGAAAAATTTCAAAATTAGGGCTTGCTCCTGCTCTTTGGTGTCTAATCATCGTGATGCTTGTTACGTACATCAATTCAGTCATTGCAGGTATGAAGGTTTATAATCCAAGGCATTAGTGGGATTACATGTCTAATCAATGTTGATTGTATCTGAATTTTTTTTTATGGATGAAGCACCACAATTTATGAAGTTAACTGCTTCTTTTGGTCTATTTGCTTGGTTTGGTGTGTTTCTTGCATCTTCTGGACTCGTTATGTTTTATAGATGTAGTCGGTATGTTTTATGAATATTTTTCTAATGCCAAAGGCATTTGTTAATTTATAATAGTTTTCTGGACAAAAATTAAATTTATTATGTGTTTACCTTCAGAAAGGATCCTGGTTTTATCAAAACACGGGGTTCAGAAGATTACGAAAGTCATAATCAAAGTGATAATGTAAGTGTTTGCTGATATATTTAGTGAGTGACAATGTAACTTAAAGATTTAGGATTTAGTATTTTTTATAATAATATTATTATTTTGATTTGAAGATGTTTTGTCTTTAAAGGAATCTTTACTTAAAATCGAGGTTAACGAACCCGCTTTGCTTGCTGGAAATTGGTCTCAGTTATGTGCAACATGCAAGGTAATGTTTTTGGTCTAGTATAATTTACAAACGAAAGTTATATTTTTGATTGCATGTTTTTGCCAGATTCTTAGATTTTGAAACTTAAATTTTCCTCTCATTTTTTTCAGATTGTGAGACCTCTGCGCTCAAAACATTGTTCGACTTGTAATCGTTGTGTTGAACAATTTGATCATCACTGCCCTTGGGTATCAAACTGCATTGGCAAGGTAATAAATTAATCTTAAAGTTTTGATGTGATGATGTTCTAAAAATAAAAGTTCTTTTTTACTTCTTGTCTGGCTTGCAGAGAAATAAATGGGATTTTGTATTTTTTCTCATTCTTGAAATTTTGGCCATGTTGGTGACTGGTATTTCTACAGTTCTACGTAAGTTCTTAATTTGGAATCTCTCATCATCTAATTATACTAAATTCAGCAGTTAGGCTTAAAAACAAATTGCTCTGCATCCAGGTATCACAATGGATCCATATAGTCCGATTGCTCTAGGGGCATGGATACACTATGGCACACAGCATCCTGGTGCCATAATGTTTCTTATGTTTGATTTCTTTCTATTTTTCGGAGTTCTCATGTTGACACTAGCACAGATATCACAGGTATATATACTAATCGTCGAATCCTATTAATCTATTATTATTATTTGGTTTAATTCGTACAAATGATACATTGTCATCAAATTTATTCATTGTAGCATGCAGAATTTTCCAAAACTTGAATTTTCTTTGTAGTTTTGGAGATTCGTAAATCATAACGTTTTAGAGCCGTTATTTTGAGTTGAGTTTTGTTGGGGAATTAATATTATGATTTTTCTTCTTCATTTCGATAGATTTCTCGAAACATTACAACAAATGAGATGGCGAACATGATGCGGTATACTTATCTGAGAGATTCCAGAGGGCGATTTGAGAATCCTTATGATCACGGGCTTCGCAAGAACTGCTCTGATTTCCTAATTAAGGGCTACAACGATGATGTGCAGCGTGCATCTGTTGAGGGTACCGGGATGGTTTCTATGAGCAGAAATGGAAACAGCACACACAATAATGGACCAAGTTCCATCAATCGCGTTGGCCATCAGCATTCTTCGCAGTGTTGTGATCAAAACCATGATAAACGTGACACAGCCAATGACACTCCATCAGGATTGGGCTTAGGGCTAGGACGAGGTCATCCTCGGCGAAGCATGCCTTCTGTTGTCTAGCATACTCGTTTGTTTGTTTTGTATGGTCATTGTTGAACAAATATTTTTTATAAGCACTTTCATCTAATATTCTTTTATTTAAAATGCAAGACGCTCGTCAGCTCGTGTGAGAATTTTGGTGGTAAAATGACTAATGAAATCTTAGCATGTAGATAAAAATGGATTCCTTACACTGCTTCAGAATTATGAAATGAAAAAGAAGATCAATATTGGGAATCCTGAAGAACCTCCTTCAAAGAACGCTCTTCTAATTATTATTTTGACAATAGTGA
Source organism: Zostera marina (assembly GCA_001185155.1). Taxonomy (NCBI): domain Eukaryota; kingdom Viridiplantae; phylum Streptophyta; class Magnoliopsida; order Alismatales; family Zosteraceae; genus Zostera; species Zostera marina. The sequence continues at coordinate 742,993 of LFYR01001193.1, read as the reverse complement.
TAATTACTCAAAAAAATTTAAATGTATTTTATGCCTGAGATCTTTGACCTAATCATATTTTTTTTCCCATATGGTTTTTACTCAATTTAGAAGTAAAAAAAAATCAAGCAACTCAACTTTGCAAGATCTTTCTTTATTATCAGGCATCATACATCAATTTACATGTGCTTACATATCCTAACAAACACATACATTTTAAGTAACTTGTATTAATTATTATATACAATTATACATCACATGCCCAACTGCCCAAGTGAAAACTTTTTGATTACTAAACAACTGACTTTATATATGAATTATGAAAATACCGTTACAGAAATACAGTTGTAATTAGCATTCCAATCATCTACTATTTACTAATCTTCCCTTTTTTAATGAATATCTGATATAGCAATTGCAAGTATAGTAACTGCATGCAAGTCGTTTTTCCTCTTTGGGAATCGGGAACAGAGAAAATCAACTGCTACTCATTTCACATACTACATTAAATGCTTCTGCCAAAACCCACATAATTAATTACTTAGTTACCACATTTGTGTAATTTGTTCTCATTTGTTAATTGTAAAAATTGGCAACAAAGATTCACGTGTGATTCATAATTAATTTTTGTTTATAATCATAATCAATTTTGTTTATCTTTTATGTACTACATTTCGAGGAAAACAGATAAATAATTTGATTTTTTTATTTAATTTTGTGATTTTTTATGATTGTATAGTTTGATTTATTTTTGAAATTATACTTTTCATTTTTTTTGTTTGTTGAAATTATAACTTTTTAAATTGATAGACCCCCCATGAATGGAAGAAGAAGAAGTGGAGGGAGTTGACATGGACATAATCGGTCAGGTGCGCAAACTACATCGTGATGTGTAGATCTCAACAACTGGGATTTATATAATGTTTTTTGTCAAATAAATACTTTGAGTTTTATTATCAATTTTAAATTCTTGATGCTGACAAAATACCTACAGACCAAGCGTACAGTTTTTTTTGGTACAAGAAGATTCTCTCAATTGATAAAGTTTTTGAAGATAATGGTTCAATCTCGTTGTATACATTTTTACTACGATTTACCAGATAATACATTATATAACTCTGGTATATCATTTAGAGGTAAAATACATATTTTTTTACGATAGAAGTATTAGAGACAAACCTCCTGAGACAACATATCTTAGTTACTGTATAACTAAACTACATACCTAATAAGAGAGAGCCAGTGATTTTCTTGTTCATATCTTTTGCTTCTGTTCAACATAGAGAGATATTAGCTTACCTGGTTACGATAATGATTAAGGTCATTCCATGTGTTTATAATTTTCATATAATCTGACTATAGAAATACCTACAGATATATACGTTGCAACAGATGGGGAAAAAAACGACAGCGACGGGTGATCTAAAAAAACACCGACACTTCTAGACCAAACAAGTTGGGATCGTAAATTTCTCTGAGTAGTTACTGATTACCAGTGTCAGTAGGGTGTATACGTTGATAGCACCGACACTGTTTAACTCTATAATGAGTTAAAGCTAGGTCCACTCGGCCAGCTCCAAAATTATATTACGTAAGTTGTACAAAGACAGCGCATTATCCACCGGCTGTGTCGGCAGAGCCAACCAACCGGCGATGTGGCTGGAATCTGGTTAAATTTTTTGGTGGTTGATGGTAACAACTAACAAGGAAGGAATATTAAAGACCGACGTCTATCACTCTATTCTTCTTCAGGAGTTTGAGAGAAGAGAAAATAAGAGAAGAGAGGGAAGCTAGTGTTGGTCGGTAGCTTGAGTTGCTTCTTGTTCTTCTCGATCTTTCTCCATTGGGATGGTGTTTTTCGTTGTTGGGTTCTTATAATTGGGTCGGGAAATTAGGAAAAACTAAGGAGGAAAGTTGGGTAGATCTGCTTCTGTTTTTTCTTTGGGATGGAAGCAAGTGCTGGATTGGTTGCAGGTTCGCATAATAGGAATGAGCTTGTCGTCATCCGCCGCGATGGAGAATCCGGTGTAAGAACAGATTGCTTGATTTGATTTGATATATATATAATGATTGCTGGTTGATCTTCTCATTCGGGTTTCTTTCAGCCAAGGCCATTGAATCAGACAAATGGTCAAATCTGCCAGATTTGCGGCGACAAGGTCGACGACGATAGCACCGGCAACGTCGAGCCATTCGTTGCTTGCAATGAGTGTGCTTTCCCGGTGTGCAGGATTTGCTACGAGTATGAAAGGAGAGAAGGGAGCCAGGTTTGCCCACAGTGCAAGACCAGGTACAAGCGTCTTAAAGGTACGAACGAATTAAAATAAAACACCCTCTTCTTTTCCAGCGGCGGAAGCGGTGGTGGTGGCGGTTTCTGAATCTTGTTTGTCGGTTGGTTAACGTTCTGCAGGTTGCTCACGTGTCGAGGGGGATGAAGAGGAGGACAACATCGACGACGTTGACAGTGAATTCAACTTCATCGGTAGACATCATCATCTTCCTCATGAAACGCAGTACATCGCCGAGTCTATTCTCCAGGGTCATATGAGCTACGGCCGGAGCGGAGATGCCGACCAACCTCACATAGTCAACACCACAAACCAAATCCCTCTGTTGACCAATGGCGAAATGGTAATTATTAGATTTACAGACTAACACTTCAAACCTTAACAATAACACCCTCTGAAACTTGCCACAAACTCACAATTGTTGCAGGTTGATGACATTCTGCCGGAGCAACACGCTCTTATACCTTCATACATGGGTAGTGGTGGTAAAAGAATCCACCCTCTTCCTATCTCCGATCCGAACCACCCAGGTTCGTCGGAAATTCGATAAATACCATCAGCTTTTTGTACCAAAATGTTTCTTGTGTTCATGCTGTTGTTGTTATTGCAGTTCAACCTAGATCAATGGATCCTTCCAAGGATCTTGGAGCTTATGGTTATGGAAGTGTCGCTTGGAAGAAGCGGATGGAGGACTGGAAGAAGAAGCAAGAAAGTCTACAATTGGCAAGGAGCAGCGCCAATGGCAACAAGGATTTTGAATACAATGAGGGTGACAGCCCTGATCTTCCCCTGTAAGTCTTAGAAAACTCACAATGGATACATATAACTGTATAAGTACTGATCATCAACACGATATATGTGTAGAATGGACGAAGGAAGACAGCCATTATCAAGAAAACTTCCCATTGCATCGAGTCGCATCAATCCGTATCGGATGATCATTGTGATCAGATTGGTGGTGGTATGTTTCTTCTTCCATTACAGAATCTTGCATCCTGTCAAGGATGCCGAAGTTCTCTGGCTCACATCAGTTATCTGTGAGGTATGGTTCGCAGTATCATGGGTTCTCGATCAATTCCCCAAATGGCTTCCGATAGACAGAGAAACTTATCTCGACAGGCTATCGCTGAGATACGAGAAGGATGGGAAACCATCTGAGTTAGCTCCGGTTGATATATTTGTCAGTACAGTCGATCCAATGAAGGAACCGCCAATTGTCACTGCAAACACAGTGTTGTCTATACTTGCAGTGGATTATCCGGTCGATAAAGTCTCTTGCTATGTTTCTGATGATGGTGCTGCAATGTTAACATTCGAAGCATTATCTGAAACATCAGAGTTTGCCAAGAAATGGGTACCATTCTGTAAAAAATTTAATATCGAGCCAAGAGCTCCAGAGTGGTACTTTCAGCAGAAAATCGACTACCTGAAGGACAAAGTTGCTCCTTCCTTCGTTAGAGAGCGAAGAGCAATGAAGGTAATGAATGCCCTTAATTGTTTTCATCTTTATTTCTTCATTTTTCCATCGTTCAACGCTCACCATGTTTATGATTGCAGAGAGACTACGAGGAGTTCAGAGTAAGGATTAATGCATTAGTGGCAAAATCACAGAAGGTTCCAGAAGAAGGATGGACAATGCAGGATGGAACACCATGGCCTGGGAATAATGTCCGCGATCATCCTGGCATGATTCAGGTGTTTTTGGGTCCAAGTGGCGGTCACGATACCGATAACAATGAATTGCCACGCCTTGTTTATGTGTCCAGAGAGAAGAGACCTGGGTTTAACCATCACAAGAAGGCTGGTGCCATGAATTCTCTGGTAATAATACATTTCTCTTTCAGTCTCTCTGCAGTCATGATGACGATGATGATTACCAATTTGTTTGTGCCGCGATTGAATCCAATAGGTTAGAGTATCAGCAGTGCTGACGAATGCAGCATATCTACTGAACTTGGATTGTGATCATTACTTCAACAATGCAAAAGCTCTGAGGGAGGCAATGTGTTTCTTGATGGATCCATTGATGGGCAAGAAAGTTTGTTTCGTCCAATTCCCTCAAAGATTCGACTCCATTGATAAACACGATCGATATGCTAACAGGAATGTAGTCTTCTTCGACGTAAGTACCTGTTGAATGAATAATTAATTGAGAGTTTTGCCAAGTAAGTTGCTTGATCCCATATATGATGCAATGCAGATCAACATGAAAGGTCTAGACGGGATTCAAGGGCCGATCTACGTCGGTACTGGGTGTGTTTTCAGACGACAGGCTCTCTATGGCTATGATGCTCCGAAAACGAAGAAACCACCATTGAGAACTTGCAACTGTTGGCCCAAGTGGTGCTGTTGTTCTGGAAGAAACACCAAAATTAAGAAAAGTAAGTCAGACAAGAAGAAGAAGAAGAAAAACAGCAATACACCTCCAGCCTACAACCGAGTTGATGTCAGCGAAATTGAAGGTATGCATAACTAACTTAACTAACTAACTAACTAACTAACTGTATAAACAGAACAAACCTGTTTGCAAATTTCTGAGGATTGTGAACAAACAGTTGTAGGTGGTGTTGTGGATCTGAAACCTCTACCAATTTCTCAACAAAAGCTAGAAAAAAGATTCGGGCAATCGTCTGTTTTTGCTGCATCAACTTTGCTAGAGCATGGAGGATCACTTAAAAGTGCAAGCGCAGCTTCTCTACTCAAAGAAGCCATACATGTCATTAGTTGTGGTTATGAAGATAAATCCGAGTGGGGAACTGAGGTAAATCTAAAACCATTCATCTGAGCTTTATAACCATCTTACTGAAACTAATCACATCTCAAATTCCAATACAGGTCGGATGGATTTACGGGTCAGTGACGGAAGATATCTTGACAGGTTTCAAAATGCATTGTCATGGATGGAGGTCGATTTATTGCATACCCAAAAGACCTGCATTCAAAGGTTCCGCGCCATTGAATCTCTCAGATCGTCTTAACCAAGTACTCAGGTGGGCTTTGGGGTCCGTTGAGATTTTCTTGAGCAAACATTGTCCTATCTGGTATGGATATGGCGGCGGATTGAAATGGTTAGAGCGTTTGTCTTACATAAACTCCACCATATATCCATGGACATCGATACCTCTTCTGGCTTACTGTACCTTGCCAGCCATCTGCTTGCTCACTGGGAAATTCATCACTCCAGAGGTATTGGGTAAATCAATCTCTCTCGTATCATCCATCCATCCATCACATGTGATTTTTACCCTCTTTTTTTCTTCTCCTTTGATCTGCAGCTTAGCAATATCGCGAGTCTGTGGTTTTTGTCTCTCTTTATCTGCATCTTTACGACGGGCATTCTTGAAATGAGATGGAGTGGTGTGGCCATTGATGATTGGTGGAGAAATGAACAGTTTTGGGTTATTGGGGGTGTTTCCGCTCATCTCTTCGCCCTCTTCCAAGGTCTGCTCAAGGTCCTGGCAGGTATAGATACCAACTTCACCGTCACAAGCAAGTCCAGTGACGACGATGCATTAGCAGAGTTGTACACCTTCAAGTGGACAACACTGTTGATTCCTCCTACAACACTTCTCATCATAAACCTCATCGGAGTAGTGGCCGGAATATCAAATGCAATCAACAATGGGTACGAATCATGGGGTCCATTATTTGGTAGACTCTTCTTCGCATTTTGGGTCATCGTCCATCTGTATCCTTTCTTAAAAGGTCTGGTCGGCCGCCAAAATCGTACTCCGACCATCATCATCGTCTGGTCCATTCTCCTTGCTTCCATCTTCTCCCTCTTGTGGGTTCGCGTCGACCCTTTCTTGGCTAAAAGTGATGGACCTGTTCTTGAAGAGTGTGGATTGGATTGCAATTAATCAGTTTTTCTGCAACACACGGGAAGAAGATATATAGTTGAAAGTAAAGATCAAAAATTGAATTATGCAAATATGTTTTTTCTGTAGATAAAGAACATGGTCAAAATCGAGTGATGCTAGATTGTTTGTAGGATTGATTATTGGTAGCAGATATGATTGATTCAAGTAAAATGAACAAGTTGTGTTTTTACCTCATTTGTATTCTTTATTGGTTCATCAGTCCCCAATTAATCTTTTGCAAAATATATAATTTTCAAGGATCAAATTTGCAAAATTACCATCCAAAAATATATCTAAGTGATTACACTCAGTGTGTTCGACCGTTGGTGATTCCGATCAAACTACGAGTGAGATTTTCCATTTCGAAAAATTTCAACTCCGATCGAACTGACGTAGCGAGTTGGGAATGGAGATAGTTGCGTAGTCGAAGAGATGGTGTGCACCGAGACTTCGTCGATGTTAGGGAAGATTGAGGGCAATTCTGGTGGTTTCTTGGTAGATGAAGATTACGAGTACTTGGCGCCAAAATTCTTTGATTTCACCAACAAAGAGACACGGGATGATTTCAGAAAAGCAGAGTTGTGGTTTGAGAATGACAATGCGTACGATCCTACTCGTAAGATATTTCTTCCCAAATTGATATAATCAATCCCTCTTAATTTGACTATTTGGGGATTATTTATTCTAATTTGGGTTTCTCGGAAGCGCAGCATTTTTGATAAAAATTACCGGATCAAGATTTTACAAAACCGACTGTGATTTGGTAAGTTGTTGCCATTGATTTCTTGAAACTCATCGTTTATTTGTTGAAATGCGTGTCTTATTATTGTAGGAGAATCTGGGAACTAATGAGGACATTAATATTATGCGTAGTTATGCAAAGTATGGAATAAATTGTGTGTATGCGTGCGTTTGTTCAAATATTAGAATCATTCCTAAAAAATAACTGATTCTATGTTTATTATTACAGAAAAGTAAAGAATGCATTTCCTGAAGCAGTTGATTCTGATGATGAAATGGATTTAGAGAGCTGTCCCGTTCAACCAGTAATATTTTTTTCTCTTTTAAGCTTCATTTTTTTTAATCCCAATTCACAAACCTCGATTAAATTATTTGTCTATCTTTCGAATATCGAAGCAATGCCACTATGATGTTCTTGCCTTCAAAAGAGTTCCTGGGATTCTAGGTTAGTACTTGGTAGTGCTGCATCGTTATGGTTTTGATAATGACCTCAATTACTATTTTTGATAATTTGGTTAAATTCTAGGAAATAAAGTTTCTACTCCTAAACCACCACTATCAAGATATAGAACTGACAAAGGAGAAATAGCGCATGCCATTTCATCAGGGAATCACATTTTGAAACAAAATAATACCAAAAGATACTATTCTAGTTCAATGCATAGAAAACACTTGACTCCGTATATATCTTCTAGTAAAAATGGCAGAGCAACCCCTGATATTTCTCAGGAGAATCAACCTATTAAAAAGCAAAAGATCGATGATGGTGGTATTCAGCCAGTGAGTTATATAAAATTTTATGTTTTTCTTTTCTTTTTAGAGATAGTTGGATATTCATTTTGATATTTATGCTTATTTCTCGAAACACGATTCAAAATTTTGTAGATACACAATGGAAATACTAGAGTTCTGTATCATAAGTTAAAGTCAAATATGACACCATTATCCACTGGAAAAAATCACAAGGTGATGGAAAAAAAACTTTCATTAGAATCATTACTGTTGAACATCAAAATATTTTTATACGTTGAACATCAAAAATCTAAAGTTTTGGATGGTAGCGGGTAGCCTATTGATTGTATAAACAGAGGCAGTGCAAGCCTCTAACCAATACTCGTTAGGCACCCTAGAGTGTGAAAAAAAGCATCTGGTGACTGAAATTAAGTGAATGACCATGCTTCCTTTCAACTAATCCATTATGTTCTGGTGTGTAGTAAGGAGTTGAGAATCTATGTTGATTTCTTTGCTTTTTACAATGGGAATGGAAAGAAGAGTTTGGATGGATTTGATAATTGATATGTAAGTCTAAGGGTTTTTCAATCATGATTTAAAACTCTTTGAAATAATCAAAAACTTCATTTTTAGATACTGGATAGAACCCATGAAAATCTTTTTTTTTTGGGTTAAGATTACTTTGATTAAATGGAAATAAGAGTTTTAAAGACAAATATTGTTCATAAAATAAACTAATTACCTAACTAATCGCCCGGTAGTTAGCCGATTCTAACCACCATCATCCCCATCATGGATGAGCAAAAGCAGAGCTTCCCATTGTAGCAGTGCTCTTTGTTCATTACCTTTCTTACTCTGTTTCTTGTATCACCCTTCATCAAAACCTATCTCAGCCATCCCAATGCACCTCCGTAGCATTAATTGTGCTGAGTCGCTCTTCCTCGATACCCTGCGCTGGTTGCGCTGTTTCCAGATGTGGAACAACACAATTCCGAACATTGACCATTGCAGCCTCCATGCCGGCGAAGCTACGGTGATCTTGTTCAGTTCCCTTGCAGCGTCCGTGAATGAGTTGATTCTGCTTGTATTGACCAGAGCTCCAGTGGCTTCCATAGCTTCCCGGAGAACCCATTTAAAATAGTCACATTTGAAGAATAGGTGCTCTAGTGTTTCCAGCTCGCGATCACAGAGATTGCATTCCCTTGTGATGGCCATCCCCCTCCTGATTAATTTATCCTTGGTCGGGAGGTTTCCCCACCTTACTCTCCATAAATTCAGAGCTACCTTGCCCACCTTTACTGCCCATATTCCTTTAGCGAGATCGTCCTTTGGTAGCTCTTGTCTGAGGGTGTTTGTCTCATTTCTGATTGAGTCAGTGACTCCCTTGCCTGTCCAGTTCTTCGAACTGTGTGGCCCCAGGTTCGCGCATTTTTTGATTTGCTCCCGTTGCCGGAGCACTGCCCTCCATCCCGCTAAGTCCCCCTGTCGGCCTTCAATCAGTTCAATGGGCCAGTTTTTAATATACCTCTTACACATCCACGAACTCCAGATGCCTTCTCCCGCCCACATTCGACATGCCCTGTCCACCGTCGCCGCGATTTGCGTTGATTTGTAGTCCCGGACACCCAATCCTCCGTTCTTCTTCGGCTTTGTCATATCTTTCCAGGATACCTCCTTCTGAGTTCCCCAAATAAATCTGTACGCGATTGTTTGGATCGCATCCAGAGCGGCTTGGGGCACGATGTTGCTCTACGCCAGATACCCGAACTTCCCCTGAAATACCCAATCGACGAGCAGGTCTCTTAACTCAGCAAGCAGCTTGTCGCAATCCTTGTATCTCACTGACTTCCCAGTCAGTGGCGTTCCCAAGTAGCTAATCGGAAGTGCACTTGTCTGAAATCCCAGTATGTCAGCAAGTTTAGCGTTATCTGCCACACGCTTGGAGAAGATGGCCATGCTCTTGCTCCTATTGATTGTAAGTCCTGAGAAGTCTGCAAATTCGTCAAGGATTTCTCTCAGGGCGGTGATTGTCTTCTTCGACGCCCGACAGAAGAAGATAATATCATCTGCAAATGCCAAATGGCTTTCGACCACTGCCCCGCCGGAGGTGTATAATTCCACTCTTCCAACGCGTACTGCTTCTGTTACCAATTTTGACAAGTATTCTACTACGATGACGAACAGTAGAGGGGATAGGGAGTCGCCCTGCCGGAGTCCCCTCTTTGGCTTAATGATCTCGGTCAGCGAACCTTCCACCAGCGCTGAAATCGACGTCGTGGTTACGCACGTCATTACGAGTTGTCGGAAGGTTTCATCTATACCCATGAATTCCATGACTCCCTCAATCGCATCCCAGCGGAGGGTGTCAAAAGCTTTCGAGAAGTCAATCGCTATGCAGGCACGCCTCGACGTGCTTTTGCAATTATAAGATTGAGTAAACTCCTGCGCTAACCCAATTGCGTCAGTTATCCTTCTTCCCCTGATGAACGCGGTTTGATTTGGACTGATTATTCCTGGGAGGATGGTCATCAGTCGGGCAGCAAGGATTTTCGAGAATATTTTATAGACTACTCTCATGCACGACATGGGTCGGTAATCGGCCAGTGTCTCCGGCGTTAGCTTCTTGGGGATCAGATTCAGCACTGCTAAGTTTAAGGACCTTAGCATTCATTTGTTTCTGAAGAAGTGGAGGACTGCCTGAATTATGTCTTTTTTAATGTGCCCAAATGGTGGGTTACGATCTCGGATGTTATGCCATCTATTCTCGGAGCTTTATTGTTAGGCATGCTCCTGATTATTTTCCAGACCTCCTCCCCGCTCGGGAAAGCACGCAGCTTCGCATTCTTCATACAGCTGGTTTGGATAGTGAGGTTCGTTGGGTCGCTCTGCAGCTTAGTTGCTTCAATCTGCAGCTGCGCAGCTAGCTTGCTTGACGTTACATCCTCTGCCCTTTTCCTTCGAGCCCACTCCTTACCAAGTTGATTTTCTTTTGGAGAGCGTATAGCGGTGATCCAACAATGGGCTTGCTCCACGCTTCCATGAATAGTTTGTTAAACCCCTTTTCCTTGAGCCAGCTATTGAAGAATTTAAAGGGCGTCGAGCCTTTTTCTGTTTGCGTTAGTTTGATTACCAGTCCGGCATGATCACTTGTCGTTCCAAGCATTAGCCGTGGTCTCACGCGTGGCCACCTCGTTATCCAATGAGGATTTCCGAGTGCCCTGTCCAATTTGGACTTTGTGTGTTGTTGCGGTCCTAGCCCATTCGACCATGTAAATTCACCCCCAATTGCTTGAAGTTCGGTGAATCCATCAATTGCATTCTCGAATTCAGTGGCTCCGGCCCTATCGAAGCCCCCACTTCCAATTCTCTCGGCCAGGTGGCGGATTTCATTGAAATCCCCAATGATCAACCAGTCTTTGCCCTGCGACAGTGGCCTGATCAAGCTAATTTAATTCCAGAGTTCTCTACGTTTGACTGCCGTCCGCTCGCCGTAGACGATGGTTAAGTCGAAGGCGTAGCCACCCGCATTTGTGAGCCGGGCGTGCATTAGTTTCCTGTGGGTATCTAGCACCACCGCGTCCCACTGGCTCTTCCTCCACCCCAACCAAATTGAGTCGCGTTCATTCCCGTCATCGTTCCTTGTTACTTCCCATTCTGGCCCCATTTTGTATGAAGCTTCAGTGACGTTTTGATTTCGACCACACCAAATATCTGGATTGAGTTTTCGTTACAGATCCTCCTGAATTCGCTTTGTCTTTCGTCGGAGCACATTCTCCTCGCGTTCCACATTTGTTAGAATAATTAGAAATTACTTTGTTTGCTTTAGTTAGTTAGATATTCTGTAATTAGTTAGTTAGTTTTACTTTCTAATATTCTATTTGTTTGTTATTTAGTGGTCCACTACCAAAGGGTAGGTGAGACCTATATATTCTATAGGATGGTTGCTAATGAAATCAGCTTTCATTTGAGCAATTCACTATTATCGTCCAGATTCATACATTTAACATGGTATCATCGGCTTCAACGTCCAACAACTCCGTCGATCCTAGCTCTGCTGCAATCACTCTATCGGCGGCGGTAATGGTGATGAAGGCTCCAAAGTGTCTCGTCCTCGACGAGACTAACTTCTTCAGCTGGAATGCGCAATTCTCCACCATGCTGAAAGGTTACAATCTGATTAAGTATGTTCAAGGGAAGGTGATCATCGCACCCGATTCCCCTGAGGAACAGCAGGATTCACTCGTTAAGAGTTGGATTTACACCTCATTATCTCCCACAATAATGCCACAGGTAGCTTCCCTCGATACTTCAGCTGAGGTATGGTCCACAATCCATTCCTTATTTGCTTCCGGATCTGAGACAAGGCTTCTACATATGAGGCACAATCTTCAGACCATTCAAAAAGGTAATCAATCTGTTATAGATTATCTAAAGAAGATCACTCTCATGAGAGATCAATTATCCTTTACTGGTGAGAAGATAAAGAATTCACAGATTATACTTATTGCACTTAGTGGTCTTGGACATGAGTTTCATGCTTTCAAAACCTCAATTACCACCAGATTTGATCATACCATGACATTTCTGACATTTCTGACATTTCAGCAACTGGTAATTGATCATGACATGGGTATGATAAATGATTCTGCATCAAATTCAGTACCTGAGATCCATGCTGTTGCTAGATCATCTGGATCTAACCGACAGGGTAAAGACAACTCAAAATTGGCTACAAAGGAGATATGGTGTCAGATCTGCTCAAAGAAATCCCACAGTGCCAAGAACTATTTTAACAGGATCAACCTCAGTAGGTTTCCTCCTGAGCACAACAGAACTCTATCTCCTAATGGTCCTTATGGTGAGAACAAAGGTGGATCTGGTCATTCTGCTGATATGATTACTAGGAGAACAGGTGGAAATGCAAGATGGTTTCATGACACTGCAGCCACTGCAAGTGTAACAAATTCAGGTAAAAATCTTCATTCCTTACATCCATATACAGGATCTGATTGTATGAGAACTGCAAATGGGGAAGGTATGGAGATAACTCATTCTGGACAGGCAAAATTTTTATGTCAAGGATCTGAACTTGTATTGAATGATGTTTTAGTGGTTCCTGATGCAAATAAAAACCTTGTTTCTGTGAAATTTTTTTGCAAGGATAATCATGCTTGTGTGGAATTTGATGAACAGAGATCCAAGATAATGGATCGGGATACTAAAGAAGTGCTGGCTGTGGATCAGGAAGAGGAAGGCTTTTATCCTCTATCACTGAATTTAAAGAAATCTGCAGAAGCATGTATGGTGCAGAGAGCTAAAGTATCCAGTGAGATATGGCACTGTCGTTTAGGACATCTGAATTTTAATTCTGTTCTGTCTATGATAAGAAAAGGGACTATTAATTCCACTTGTAATAAGATTGTGGAGTGCGAGTCTTGTCATATTGGTAAAGCTCATGCACTTCCACATAAATCATCAAAATCTGTTTACAATCGACCTTTGGAATTAATATATACTGATATATGGGGTCCATCTCCTGTCTATTCTATTGATGGATTTAAATACTTTATTAATTTTGTGGATGCATGCACCCATTTCAATTGGATATTCATGCTAACCACTAAGTCTCAAGTCATTGAGGTTTTTGATAAATTCAAGAAGATGGTGGAATTACAGTCTGGTTACAAAATTAAATGTCTCCAGACAGATAATGCCTTGGAATTTAAAAAGCTCTCCAAATACATTGCAGAAATGGGAATTCAGCATAGATTCTCTGTTCCATACAGCCATCAACAGATGGGAACAGTTGAACACAGACATAGACACATTGTTGACTCCGCAATCACATCATTAGATTTTGCATCAATATCTGATGAATACTGGTCATATGCTGTGACTACAGCAGGACATCTATATAATCTGAATCCTTCACAAAGTCTTGGGGAAATCTCACCATTGGAAGCATTATCTCAGAGAATTCCTAATTATGATCAATTAAGAGTATTTGGATCCAAATGCTATCCATGTCTCAGAAATTATAGGGAAAACAAGATCTCTGCCAAGTCAAAACCTTGTATTTTCCTTGGATATCCAAGAAGTCAGGATGGGTATATCTGTCTAGATCTAGTAGATTCAAAGATTTTTTTTTTTTTTTTTTTTTGAAGCAATTAAATTTCATTAGAATAAGGCTAATGCCACGTTTACAAAATAAAGAATAGAAATAAAAAATAGAAGTAAAAAGAAATGAGCAAAATGCTCATTGACTCTCTCCCATTAGCTATGTAGTCTAGTTATACAGTAACTAGATACGTTGCCTCAGAAGGTTGGTCTCCCATACTTCCATCATAGATATCTCCTAAGGGTGACAACAGCTCTTCTTGTAATACACTGAATTAAAGGAGAGACTGATGTCTTTAATGACCTCCTTAAGGACTACCTCAGGATGCCTACTAATGTGCTGTCTATACATTTTATTTCTTTCCGTCCATATATGCCACGACAAGCACCCAATAACATTTCATATTAACCCCCAAGGGAGGGAGTGGCGCGTAATCTTTTGAGCTGCTTCCGTCAGATCCCCCAATCTAATATCTGGACTTGATTGGGTAGGAACTGGAATATTCATTATTTTTCAGAAAGCGAAATCCAGCTGTTCCGCCAACGAAATTAAGAGAGATCTGGAATAAGAACAGTTAAAGAAAAGATGACTTCTAGTTTCATCTTCCAGATTACACAGTAAGCAAGCAGGAGGTACTTATACTCTCCAACTTCTTAATTTCCTGAACGTGTTTAGATGATCCCATTTCACCCTCCACAAGAGAATAGAGAATTTTGTCGGCATCTTCGACCAAATTCCCTCAGCTAACATGTCTTTATGCTTTCTATCTCTAATACTTTCCACTATTCCCCCCAATTTATTTATCGGAGTACCAGATCTCCACATAATCGTACTATTCGCTCTACAATCCAAACATTTATCCACTAGGCTTCTTTCTGAAACAAAAGCTTTCCAAAAATGCGAATCCACAGTAGCCTGAAGCAGTGTGGCCCTTACCTCTTCCTCTAACGGAGCCTGAAGCAGCCACCTATTCATAGTTTCAGAAACCACTCTAGGAAAAATGACAGGAACCGCCGGCCGTTGGGTGGTTGAATTACTGAACAAAGTTTTAAAGTACCTAACACTATTCTCCTCTAATAGAGCCCTAGAGGTGGTTTGAATTCCATTTGTATTGAGAATTTTAGAGGTTGGATTTTTAGATCTCCTTAGCCTTGTGGCGATACTAAAGAATCTGTTGTTTTTGTCTCCTAATTTTAACCAAGAGACCTTGCTCCTTTGTTTCAGATCTGCCTCCTTTTTTGCCATAAGCTCCTTTAATCTTCCCCTTATTTTTGTACTCTCCTCTTGGAGCGGGATAGATAAGGGATTCTTTTCCAAAGCTTCAACTGAGCTATTCAGATCAATCCTTGTCTGGGCTACCCTCTTCGCTGAATGCCCTTTTTCTGCTGCCCATTGCTTAGAAAGTACCTTAACTTACTTAAGTTTTTGCTGTAACTTATACAATCCAGTTCCACGTATTTGCTTTGTTAGGCCTGTCTTAACTATCTCTACATATGAGGGATCCTCCAGCCAAGAGTTAAATAGCCTAAACGGCTTAGCTCCTTTTTCCACTTGAGATAATGTGATTAGCATAGCTTTGTAGTCATTGGTTCCATTGTGAAATTCCACCCTTGCTTCAGGCCAAGTATCAATTCAAATTTGGTTTGCAAAAGCCCTATCCAACTTTGTTTGAGTGAAATTTGGCCCTGGGGAGTTATTCGTCCAAGTATACTCTCCACCTATTGAATCCAGCTCCAATAACTGAGCTATATCCATAGCCTGTATAAACTCAGCAGGCCCCTCATGATTATATGCTCCAGATCCTTGCCTTTCCTCAGGTGATCTTATTTCATTAAAATCCCCCCCTACAAGCCACGGAGAAGACGATATAGGTCCAATTTGCTGCAAAAGATTCCAGAGTTGCCTTCTGTCATCCCTAGAGGTAGCCTTACCATATACTGGCGTATGAAATAAGATCAGATCTCCTGAATTCCTCAATTTTGCATGGATTAACTGAGGGTGAGAGACTAATATATCTACTGACCAGATTTTTTTCCTCCAAAACAACCAAATGGAGTCTGGAGATGCAGGACTGGCAGAGTCAGCATTATTATGCGATTCCCATTCTGGTCCAAACGTATCTCTAATCGACTGAGCTTTATGCGGTTTAATTTTAGTTTCCAATATTGAAAATATATCTATGGCCTTAGACTTGACTAATTCCTTGATTTCATTATGTGATTCGAAGGAGTTAAACCCCCTAATGTTCCAAATCAAGAAAGCCATTATGAATTTTCAGGTAGGAGATCAACTGCCCTTCAGTGCGGCTTCTTCCGGACCTACTTTGGAGCTTAAATCCCCTCCATGGGCATAATATTTTTTCTTCCTACTCACATTACTTCGCAAGCCCTCTTGACCTGATACTTTGATCCAGTCTTGGTTCTCTACAGACCTTATCTCCGGAAGCCCCATCATCTGAACCGGAGCCACCTCAACTTTCCTTCTGGTATATTTCTTTATTACCTTCCTATGCCTCCCTAAAGCAGTGATCATATCCCCTGACCCTACTCTAGGAAGAGGGAACACCCCCCTCGAGACTGTCTTAGGCTCCGATGCCGACACTATTCCAAGCCTGGTACAAAGCAGGGGAGGAGAGAACGAGGGACAATTCGGCAGTTGAATTGTTCTCGGGGTGTGCTCTTGTTCCATTGACTGGGATGAAACCTCATTTACCTCCCAACTATGTATTGATGAGTTAATGCTTTGCCCTTGCTCCCCCCACTTTTCGCTGCTCCCCTCCATAACTTGGGAGTCATTCTCCCTTACTGCTCCCTTACTTGGAACATGAACCCCTTCCTCTCCTCCATCCACCCCCCCCAGTTGGGGAGCAACAATCTCAACCTCATCCATGATCATGCTCATCCCCCTACCGGGGCCTTTCGATACTTGCGCAACCCGTTTTATTAACAAGGATCTCTTATCATCTTCTTCCATCTGCCCCTGTCTCCGGATAGTTTCATACTCATACTCATAGGAAATTTGTATAGTAGAAGATATCCCCTCCCCTTCTCCACCCCTCATACTCATAGAGATCACAATCTCCATTTCATTTATCACCCCATTTTCTAACAGTTCCTGTCTTATCATAGCATGTTCCCCTTCCCTAAACTCCAATTCCTGGGGGTCATTCTCCCGTACTATACTAGGAGAACTAGCTCCTTCTCTTCCTCTCCCTGCACCCCCCAGTAGATATATATTTCCAGAGATGTGAGTTTTGTTGAGGGTGATTTTTCACTCAACAAACAACTCACAGATGGGTCATCAACAATAAATCAGTAACCTGATTTTATTTCTAAATTGCAGGATATTTCTTCTGGTCCAGAATTGGTTAAGTCAGGCTCAATTTCAGTTCAACCCGGTCCAGAGTTAGTAAAGTCAACAGTGGAATTGGGAAGCAACAATGCTACTCCAATTTATCATCATCATGGATCAGATGTGCATTTGGAGGGGGAATCTCAGGAATCTGATGGAAATCATGATGTTATTACATCATCTCCTTCATCATGTGATGTCAACTTAGGTGACAAATTTCCAGAATCATCTCATCTCTCTACTCCTGTCTCCTGTTCAACAGATGACAGTGGTGACAATATCACACCTGTTCCTTCTCCTCAACAATATCAATCAGATTATAATCCTTCTCCTACACCACCAGACAGTGGCGATAGGGACAGTGAAGCACATATAAGTCCTAGACGGACCAGGGCAGCTGATGGGATAGTAAAACCTCAAAAATTTAATCCTATGTTTGGATTATCAATTGAAGTCAGCAAGATTCCACTCCCAAAATCTCCTAAAATTGCAATGACAATTCCTGATTGGAAAATTGCAATGCAGAAAGAATATGATGCTCTAATGGCTAATCACACATGGTTCCTAATCCCTAGATTACCTGGTGACAACATCATTAATACAAAATGGATCTTTAAGGTCAAATCAAAGGATGATGGGACAGTGGAGAGGTTTAAGGCCAGGTTGGTGGCTAATGGAATGAGACAGATTGAAGGGATTGATTATAATTATACTTTCAGCCCTGTCATCAAAGCAAATTCAGTAAGGATTGTTATTACAATGGCTATTTCTTATGATTGGGAGCTCAAGCAGATAGACATATCCAATGCCTTTCTGCATGGTAATTTAGAGGAGAGAATTGTAGTCACACAACCTGCTGAGTTTGTAAATAAAAGTCTTCCAGATTATGTCTGTCTTCTAAGGAAGTCCTTATATGGACTGAAACAGTCACCAAGAATGTGGTACAGCAGGCTCAGGGATTTCTTAGTCTCTCTTGATTTTAAAGAATGTTCAACATACCCATCCTTGTTCATTTTGGTGCAAGGAAACAGAAAAATATATCTGTTTATTTATGTGGCTGAGGTGATTAAATCAACGAGTAAAGAGTTCACTCTAAGAGAGCTTGGGGATTTAAATTATTTTCTGGGAATTCAGGTGAAGAATATAGCTGAGGGAGTGCATCTTTCTCAGCAACACTATTTGTGCAATTTACTCAGAAGCTGTAAATTTGAACATGTTAAACCCTCGGTTACACCCATGGGAGATTTGAGGGATTTATTTGCTGAGGATGAACCTATTAATGATCACAATGAGTATAGGAGAATCATTGGATCTCTCCAATATCTCACACTCACCAGACCTGATATCCAGTTTGCCGTAAACAAGTTATCACAGTTCCTTGCAGCACCTACACAAGTTCATTGGGTGGAACTAAAGAAGCTATTAAGATATCTATCTGGAACACAGGCAATAGGGATTTCTTTGAGGAAGACCACTGATTTTTCTATTACAGGTTATTCAGATGCTGACTGGGCAGGGGATATAAGTGATAGAAAAAGTCAGACAGGGTTTCTCATTTTTATAGGAGGAACATTGGTTGCTTGGGCTTCAAACAAGCAAACCACAGTCTCTAGATCCACCACAGAGGCAGAACATAGAGCAGTTGGCACCACAGTTGAACACATGGAGGCAGTAAAAGCTCTTCTTACAGAATTGGGAGTGGAAGTTCCATTACCTATGAAAGTATACTGTGATAATTTGAGTACCACTTTCATAGCACAGAATCCAGTGTGTCATACAAAAATGAAGCATATAGCACTGGACTTCCATTTTATTAAAGAAAGAACACGGAAAGGATCTTTGCAGGTTCTTCACATTGCTGGTGACAAGCAGCTAGCTGACATTTTGACAAAGCCCTTGAGACCAACACTATTCTTAATTTTGTAACCCAAACTTGTGTCCTCAATTACACAAGTTTGAGGGGGAATGTTAGAATAATTAGAAATTACTTTGTTTGCTTTAGTTAGTTAGATATTCTGTAATTAGTTAGTTAGTTTTACTTTCTAATATTCTCTTTGTTTGTTATTTAGTGGTCCACTACCAAAGGGTAGGTGAGACCTACTTTTTCCCATCCTATATATTCTATACGATGGTTGCTAATGAAATCAGCTTTCATTTGAGCAATTCACTATTATCGTCTAGATTTATACATTCATACATTTAACAACATTATTAGAGACATCACCAGGGAGTGATGCTCCTAGTGTCAGATGGAATTAGTTGCTTTTTGTACCGGAGATGCGGCCTCCCCAGCGCCCTCCCATCAGAGCTTGAAATCTATTTTGAAGTTGAATCGGGACGTAAGCGATGCGCTCCTCCGCTGATCTGATTCGTGACTGGATTTCAATTTCCTCAGTCGGCTGGATTTCAATTTCCTTAGTCGACTGGCTCTCGTTTCCCCCTCGGATCCTCCTCTGAGACGCATTGAGATAGGATTGAGGACGAGGATCTGCGCTGGAGGCTGTTTAGGTTAGGGAGGTTGTATAGGATGTGTGCTCGGCTCGCATGTTCCTCCGGGGAGAGACCGTAGCTTTCTATTCTCAAGGGCTCCCTCTGTTCCTCCGGGTTTTCCCGCCAGCAGTCCTGACCGATGGGTTGGTTTGAATCTGCCGGGTTGTCCGTCAATGGGGCCCTGTCCGCGTTGCTGGGTTGGATTGATTTAGCCGGGGTTTTCGGATCTTCTACCGGGTCGGTATTCGCCTCAACAATTGGTCCCTCATTCTCCCCTGTTCCATTGTTTTCTTTTCCCTGCGGAGAGATGTCCGCTGGTACGTTCGGGGGTGACTCTGCCAGAGATCTCTTCTCGACTAACGTGTGATTCTCCGTACTCCTCTTCTGCTGGCACTGTGTTGTGTCAGATTACGCGCCTATATTCCTTCCTCGTACGGTGTCGTCGGCGTGCTCAACTCGTACGGGTTTTGGGTTTTGAATTTTGTAACAGGACGGGAGTTGTGTTTTCGGGCTCACTGGAGTTGTCCATTGCAGCATCGTGTCCGATGTGCAGGTTCCATGCTCCTGGCCGGTCGTTCTCGGACCTTCGGCACTGCTGGGGCCAATGGCCAAAGCCCGCGCAGCGAAAACAGTAAGACACCCTCTGCTCATATTCGACACTAACAATCGTATCTCTGCCCGGGTCTCCTTCATGTTCCTCTGTCCTAATCCTGATGTTAGTTGGGTACGTGAAGCCCCCATCGATGACAAAGCAGGTTTTCAGCGGGGGAGAGAGGTGCGGGTGTCGAGGGGCTACGACAGATGCTTTAATTGGACTTCCCAGGGCGTTAGTAATTCTGCTAATCGCCTCATCACCCCACATTGCGGGTGGGATGTTGTGAATGATGGCTTTCTGGGGGACCGTCTCCAGGGCGTCCTCCGTGATGTTCCCATTTGCCTTCCATGGCTTGGCAATGATTAGATCATTTCCGTCATGGTCCCATTTGGCGTTCTTCAGGCGAGTGAAATCACTGTCGGCGTGGAAGCCGATTTTGTACCATTGGCAATTCACCTTTGTCACCCTGAAGGCACCCATTGGTTTCCATGTGTTCTTTATGAAGCTAGCCATCTTCCTCTTGTCTCTGGATGCTCCGATCAGCCTTACGAGGATTGATTTGCTGTCAAGACTATCGTTGGCGTTCATGGCAGTGTTTGGGACGTACACTGTGTTGTGCGACAGTGGGCGATAGTGTTTCAGTTTCTTCGTTGTCCTCCAACTGTTCCACGGTTGATTGTTGTCATCACCCATCTTGCGCGTTCTGCAGGAGAGAACAAACAGGGGAGGAAAGAAAGCAAATGGAGAAATATGTACGCGGGTGTCTCCGACAACCGTAGTTACCTTGGGAGACTCTCGCCGATCCTTTTAGGAAAGCGTGGTCTCAAGTGCGATCATTAGTCTCTGCCTCCGGGGAGCATCTCCGTCCATCGTCGCTTGAGTGAAGCAATCCCACATATTTTCTTAATCGTCCCCCATGAAAATCTTGAATACTCATCTACTATAAGTAGATAGTATTTATGTCCATAAATGGATGGAATAGGGACTGGTCCCCAAACATCTATATGATTTACTTCTGAGGCGATTCACTATATTTTAGTATATGTGAGAATGGTAGTTTGTTCATTTTGTTCATGGGACAATCAATGCATCTTTGTTTAGAATTATTATATTTAATTTTATAAGAGCTAAGTAGTTTGGGTTTAACAGAAGATGATGGCTGCCCACATCTTCTGTGTCAAATCTCATCTGCAGAATTCAAGTTCTTGGAAACAATAAAAGCTCTGCAAAGATTTCTCAAATTTATTCAGATAATAGTGACCATCTTATTCAAGCAATTTAGAACCTGTGATATTATCTTTAGCCTTAAAATTAGAATCATTCACGATAAAACTACAGTTTAAATCTTTTGACATTGATTGTATTGAAATTAAATTTATCTTTAAATTAGACACACACAAGGTATTTTTAAGTGATATTGTGTTATTATTTGATCTAATTTTAGCAGTTCCAATGTTGGAAATGGGCAGACCAAGCCCATTTCCTATAGTAATAAATTGCTTACCTAAGTACTCTTGAGTATCAGACAGATTGTCGGTCTCAGGAGTCATATGACGACTCAATACACCAGAGTCTATGAGCCAACTCCCATCTTTAGCTTTATCCTCAATTTCTGCCATTGCTTTTATTCCCTTTCTACAAGTCTTAGCACTGTGTCCAGGGGTATCGTAAATTTGACAGATTACTGAATTTTTATTTGATGAAGAGCGGAGCCATTGGCCCTTTTAAAATTTAAATTCTTCCCGCCATTTCTGTTCTTGCTATCTCGTAAATAGATTGTTGAATTTTTAGCAGGAAATACACATTAGATAGTTATCAATTTATCATGGTTCTATATGCGCTAGTGCGCTACCTGGAAGTGCTTTTCAAAGTCTCTCTAGTTGTTGGATCTTAATTGGATCCGTTTTTTTTTGCGCTTTTAAGTCTTAAAAAAAGAAGATTTTAGGGCTCTTTGCAAACTGGAAAATGCAAGAACACCTACAACCCCCCCCCCCAATGAATCTGAAGATGAACATGAGCCTGAACCAGTGATCTATAGATGTAAAAAGGCCAAGAAGAGGACATAATGTAATTTTATAATAGACTATTTTGTAGTATTTAAGTACATGAAGGGTGTTTAAACCTTATTTTGCATTCGTACTATACTATTATTGTATTTATAGTATATGAATCCTAAAAATATATGAAATTTATAATATTTTAAATTAATTACCAAAATTCCCTTGGCGCCTATGGTGCACCTAAAGCGTGCCAAAGCGGCAGTACGTTAGGTGCTGGCACACAGCGCAATCACGCATTTAAAAGCTTGCTAGCTGTAAGATTCAAATTTGAAGAACGGTGAAGAAACGTTTATTCTTTGACAACAGAAAATTGGGTTGCAAATGGATGGAGAAAATGAAGCGTCGGAATTCCGAACCCAATCTATCTGCCACAAAATCAATCTTGTCTCGATCTCTTAATCTGTCACCAGTAGCGGAGAGTCTATTTATGAGCACATGAACCTTGATATCATATTCAGTAATTCACTACTCGTTGACTCAGACGCTCAGTATCAGAATTCTTTTTATCTCGCAACTGATCATGAATATTTTGTGTGTCATATCTTTTGCGGTGATAAGTGAACCTTGAGCGAGAATATCATATGCTGTGCTATGATTCATAACAAGCGAGAATATCGGTGGACCGACCACCGCTTGAATCCAACCCATAACTATCCAATTTTTCTGTGATCAGATTTCATACAGAGAATCAGGCGAACCATCAGGATTTCTTTCAATTGGAATTATCTGGTTACTGCTAACGATCTCAGATTGATTATGGAACCACAGTAAATTTTTCATTTGTGCCTTTCAAATAGGATATGTTTCACTCTTTTCTAGGGGAATACGATTCCAATGCGAAGCTTGGCATTTGTGAAGGTACTCTAAAATGGAAGAAGCGGAGATGTTGTCGATGAATTGGAAGAAGCAGGAACGTCAGCAGGAGCCATCTTCACTGATCAAAATAATGGAAACAGAAACGATAAGAAATCTTGTCCTAATGAAGAATATGATTGTATTGATTGATTAGAAATGAGTTACACACATCACTGATTATGTAGTCGAAGTCAGAACTTATTAACTACCATAACTGCTAATCTAAGTAATTACAGTTTACAACTAATCATACAATATATTTATTTATTAATCACAATTGATTATTATTTTTATCATTTTTGTGTATGATAAATATCTTTTTTTATAAACGTCAACATAATGCAGAAAGATAACATTGTAACTAAACAAAATAAGCATAAACTTACTTTAACAAGACCAGTCGAACCTGTTTTTGAGACAAAAAATCGCGTCCGAGCTGTTAAAATAAAAAGCTCTGCAGAAATAGAAGAAGAGATGCTGGCAAAAATTCCGAAGTTCAAAGCAAGACCAGTAAATAAAAAGGTAAAACTTCTCATCACCATCATATGTTTAATTATGCTTTATATTCTGTTTCTTATGCCCAAATAGATTCTAGAAGCACCTGTCTGTCTTGGTCCCCTGTCAAGAAGTACCCCACATATTCCTCAATTTAAGGTTAGATTGTTAGAGATCATTTTAGTCGTACTCAGATGATATATTACTGATAATGTAATTTATTCTCTCCAGGAATTCCATTTTAAAACAATGGAAAGGGCTAATCGGCATGGTTCTGCATCAACATCATTGTCTTCATCATCACCATCAATCACTCCAATTGATCCTTCATGTGATGTAATGAGATCATTAGTTGTATCTGATATATGTATCTGCATCAACTATTTTTATCGAAATGATCTTTGTGTACAACAGGATCATCATCTCAATATTTTAAAGCTCACCCAACCAAAACAACCTTTTCTATTCACGTCTCTACGTGCCAGGGAAGTAGAGCTCAAGTCTACCGAGGAGTTGGAATTGGAGGAACTCGCAAAGGTTCCTAAATTTAAAGCAAAGGCATTGAATAAAAAAGTGCGATAAACTATCCTCGAAACTTAATGCTAAAGATATTTTATATGTTCATATATAATGTGTAAACCATATTTATCTTTGCATGATAAGTTTTTCCACCCAGATGTTCAAGAGCAAAGGAGATGCAAGTTCTTTGTTCAATCCTAAACAGCATACAACAATTTCTAAAGAATTCCATTTCGCAACTAATGATAGATTAGGTCCTTCTATGGTGGTGGAGGAAAGCTTCAAACAGGTTCTTCATGGATAGTTTATTCTTGATTTTTTGAATTTATGAAATAATGCATAATATCAGTATGCTTCTATCAGCTCTCAATACACTCAGAATGTAAGGCGAAAAATATTATTCCTAGAATTACCATGCCGAATCCTTTCAATCTTCATACCAAGGTAAATTTATTTACCCTATAAGAAATTCATTTCATAAAAAAATATCCAAAAAATTAATCAAATTGTGAAAAAAAACTACAAATTAGAAGTTGAAAAATATAAGGGAAAGCCTCAATAAAAAATTACACTATGAAAAAATGTATTTATAGGAAAGAGGATTGAAGAAAGAAACAAGAATTCAGGAGCAAATAAGAACAAAACAAATTGAAGAGGAAAAACTTCGGATTCCAAAGGCAAATCCATATCCATTCACCACAGATCATCCAATGGTATATATATTATAATAGTGAAATTTTGATGATTAAATGGTAATTATTATTTATTTGCTTAAATAGAAGAACAAAATTGTGTTTGTTATAAAATCATAGATACCTCCAAAGCCTGTACCAAAAAATACGACAAAGCCAAATGAATTTAAGTTGGAGAGTTTAACTAGGCACAAAGAATACATGCAAAAAAAGATGTGCAAAGAAGGATCTTTATAGCACAATCGATAACGAAAGAGTAAGAAATCAATTTAATTTTATGTATAAGAATATTTATTCTAATATTGGTTATTATTTATGAGGTTAGAGATCTGATTTCATTTGTGTATGCAGTATGTATATATAATAAATATTTCTTGGGTTTGAAATTGATATAAAAATTTGAATCTCAGATGGAAGAAAAGGAAGCGATCGATCTTAACAGCTTAACTTACGAAGATTTATAAGATTTCCAAAATCTAATTAAGGTTTGAGTATCACTTTATACTTTATCGGAAAAAATGATCGTGTTATTGTAAAAATAGTAGGTATTCTTTGCGGTAAAAAAATAATCTTTGTATTGAAATGTTACATATTAAAGAAAGATACTGAAGCAGTGAAAAGGCAATGAGAAATACAACAGAATCCCATACAAAACCTGTGCCACCTTATTCGTATTATTTTCCTTCTTCTTTGTCAATTAATTAGACAAATAAATACATGATCAATATTTGGACATATCATTAACTTTTAGCAAACTCTCTCTGGTTTAAATCTTTTACTTATTTGCACACACCTAATAACAACTAGGGTCTTTTAGACATGAAATAACCTCTTTAAGATACAAGGAGATTAACTCGAATAGTAACGATTACTATCAAGATTTTTGAAGATCCACGATTCAAGTGTCGATGTTTACTTTAATTAAATTTTTATTACGATATAACCTGTGATATATTATATGATTATGATATATCACTTGAAAATAAATATTTTTACTCTAACACCGTATTGGAACGGAAGAAGAAGAAGAAGCTCGTTGGGTGGAAGAAGGTTGAATGCCCGAATAATCATTTTACTCATTGAGTCTATCATATTTATACAAAGTATTGTAACAACTTATTATAACTACTATCGGAAACCAACTAACTTGTTAGTTGATTTCTTGCTTAAATACGCTCCCTCAAACTGGTGGGCATTGTCCAACAAGTTTGCTGATCCATTGTTGAAATAACTTTGTTAATAGTGGTTTAGTTAACAAATCCATCAATTGTTTGCTACCGTCTATATACTTAACTTTGATGATCCCTGCTTTCGATTTCTCCCTAACAAAATGAAAATCCATGGTGACACGTTTCATTTTGCTATGGCAAATGGGATTGTTTGCTATGAAACTTGCGCCTTGATTGTCGCTTAACACGTTTATCGGTAATGGAACTTGGATTCCTAATTCAGATAGTAGCGAACGAACCCCTTCGGCCTCCTCGACCGTTGTAGCGATCGCTCGGTATTCAACCTCCGTGCTTGACCGGGCTAATGTTGCCTGCTTCTTGGATGACCATGCCACCAATGAATCTCTGATGTAAATTAGGTATCCCGTGTGACTCTTTCTGTCCACGGGGTCGCCTCCCCAATTCGCGTCACAATAACCCGTAATGTTGAAATCTCGAACCTTGTTTAATGTGATGCCAAGCGTCTGAGTTCTCGTAAGATATCGGAGTAGCCTTTTCATTGCTACCCAATGACCTGATGTTGGTGAAGTCAAGAACTGCGACAATTCATTTACAGAAAATTGTATATCGGGTCAGGTCAACGTTAAGTATTGCAATGACCCGATTATCCGTCTATACTCCCGTTGATCCGGTGACTGTCCTTCCTCTGCCGGAAACTCGTTTCCTGGTAGCATTGGTGTCCATGCCGGTTTCGAGTCTAGCATCTCACAACTCTCCAATAGGTTTCGTAAATATTTTTGTTGAGATAGTTTAATTCCTGTTGGTGACCTGCTAACATGTATACCCAAAAAGAAATTAATTCTCCCAATTCACGAATTGCAAATTCACCTGCCAATTTGCTAATGACCGAATTCACCACTTCGGTTGACGATCCTGTAACAACTATATCGTCCACATAAGTAAACAAGTTTTCTTCCCTTGTTGTAGATGAAGATTGAAGGATCAGAATAGCTTTCCGTAAAATCTATTTGTATCAAAAATTCTCGCAACCTCCGGTACCACATTCTCGGAGATTGTTTTAGATCGTATAGAGCCTTCTCAAGTAAGCAAACGTTTTGTGGATATTTTGTATCATCGAATCCCACAGGTTGTGTCACGAGGATCCGTTCTTCAATATTCCCGTGTAGGAATGCATTAGATACGTCTATCTGCTTCAACACCCAATTTATGGAAATCGCAATCGTGAGCACTATTCTGACCGAATTTGATTTCACAACTAGGCTAAAAGTCTGATGATAATCACACCTTTCTATTTGTCGCATGTTGTTTGCTACCCACCTTGCTTTCAATCTTTGAATTGTCCCATCTTCAGCGTATTTGATTTTAAACACTCATTTGGTGTTGATTACTCTATCTCCGTCGGTGCGTGAAACTAATCTCCACGTTTTATTTTATTACCAAGGCATCAAATTCGTCCTTCATAGTCGCTTTCCACCCAGATCCTGTCAATGCCGCTTTTGCCGATCTTGGGATGACGATGTGATCTGATATAGCCGCGAGCCCGTACTTTAGATTGGGCTTGACGATTCCACGTGGCGCTCGTGTTACAACCTTCTCGTACCGTGTCTGCATTTCTGTGATAGGTGCTGCTGTAACGTTATCATCGGAGGTCGTGACGGAGTTGTTTGACGTCGGCCGGTTTTCATGATCGTCGGAAAAATCCCGATTTGTTTCTTCCCCAATGTTGAGTATTACATCTGGGTTTTGGAGTTCTCTAACCGGCGAAATCGTGTGATTCGGTTGTGGCTCTAGTGAAACCTCATAGCGTGGCAGATTTCTTAGATGATCGGGCAAAGTCTCTGTTGTCGGAGTAATGTCAAGAATTTCAAGATCGTTTGAAGTGACCGCGTCGTTATCTTCACCGATGTCACGACTTGTATTTTCTTCAAACAACTTACTATTCAATGAAAAATTATTTTCGATAAATCTCATGTTCTTTGATATGTAAATTTTCTTTTCTTGGACTAACCATAACCGTACCCTTTAATTGGCCCAGGCTTGGGGACTCAAATATAGAGTGAGTGAGTGAGTGAGTACGAGGAGGGCGATTTGGAGGGCGATTAAAGTGCGATTTGGTGTAGGGAGTACGGCAGCACGGAGGGAGAGAGAGACTGGAGAAAAAATTTCAAAATTGGAATTTTAACTAATAAAACAGGTACGGTTCTATTTTTTTGGATCAAACTCTGATATTTTGCGTACGTTCTTTACTGTAGCATCCGTGTTCTTCAATTTCTCCATGGAGAATACCTCCATGGAGGTTGAAGATGGTGAGGGGTGGACTGAAGTGAGTCATCGCAAGGCTGGGGGAGGGTCGAAAAATGCTGCGGAGTCTCCGGCGAGGGGAAATACATCTCTCAGAGGACGTGGGGGTGTTCGCATTCGAGGTAAGTCGGGTTTTGCAGGTGTACGAGGGCGGCAAAACCCAACAGCGAAGGAGAAGCTCACTGATGAGCAATTAAAGGCTAAGGCGGACGGTTTTAGGTTTGCAAAGCTTGCTGGGGATGGGTACCTTCCAGACACAATGGAACCTAGTGAGTTACAGAGAAGAAATCGAGTCAGGGAGGGGATGGGTTCACCAGACGACTTGGCGGCAATGGCGGAGCAGCGGAGGCTGCACGCGATCACAAGGAGGAATGCGATACTATCTGGGGAAGGTCTGTTAGCAGCCCCATCATCTCAAGCTGAGGCGGCGAGGAGGAATCGGGTCCGAGCTGGAACTGCTACCAGCGACGACCTGCAAAAAATGGAGGAACAGAGGAAAAAAAGAACAGAGTATCTGAGAAGGTTGAAGCTGATAAATGACGGGCTTTTGGGAGAGGCAACAGACAAGGGGGAAAGGGAAAGAAGAAGGAGAATCAGAGAAGGGAGAGCGACTGTGGAGGACGTAACACTGATTGAAGAGCAGCGGCTGAACGCTATCCGATCATCGGCTGCGGGGAAACCCATCGACTGGTGCAGCTCGAAATCATACGCATCACTGTTGAGGCCTGCGTCGGAGCTCCCAGAGGGCACCACCACCAATCTAAGCTACACGAAACCGACTGAGAGGCATGGAAGGATGGGAGCGTTACCGGAAGTGGAAACATTGAAGAGAATCGAGCAGGCGAGCTATGCCGGTACGCTCCTCGTCAGAAGGCTCACAGAGGAGAGGATTGATCCGCGATTTGCGAAAAATTTCGTGAGGCAGATATGGGGAATAGAGGGGGAGCAATTCAATGTGCAGATTAGGAGATCCGGCGTCTTCCTAATTCAATTCCGGCGACCGGAGGACTACATGACAGTACGGGAGGCAGGTGACACATGGATGAACGGGGTCTACACGATTGTGAGGAGCTGGACTGAAGGCAGTGCGATGGAAAAAGAGAGAATAACTTCTATGCCGATATGGGTTGGCCTGCCAAACTTCCCGGTGCACATCTGGTCGTCGGAGATCTTCTCGGCGATCGGAAGTGTGCTTGGAAAACCTATCAAGACCGATGCGTTCACTGCAAAAGGGCCAAATCCCAGTGGAGCGAAGATACTTGTGAGAATGGATGCCGCAGGGAACTTCCCGTCTGAGGTTCCGATATTTATGTATGGTGAAGATGGGTCGGAGACGGAAGACACATGCCCTGTGGTGTACATCAAACCACCACCGGTGTGTAGTAGGTGTGTTTCGTTTGGTCACATTAATTACGGAGAGGTGCAGATCCGTCGTCGAGAACCCCGCTGAAAAGGGACATACGACGTTCACCGGAGATGCAGACGCGGGGGGGGAGATGGCGAGCCAGAAACGTCATGGAGACAAAGATAGGGAAAAACTGTCAGGTGGCAGTGACGTTGCAGGGCGGGAGAAGGCGATTGGAACAGGTGGCGGGGATCTTAATACCATGAAGTATCAGCAAATGATGAGCAGACCAGTCAATGCCACGTGGGCGAAGGGACGGTGAGTGGAGAAGTAACGTATGACGTGGACATGCAAGACGTGAATCAGGAAGAGGATGATGCGGTGGGAATCGAGGCAATGAGGATCCGTGACGTGGAGCAACAAGAGAACCCAATAGGAACAGGTGGAAATCACTTAAATGACATGGCCAGACCAACCAATGAAGGGGACAAAGGTGTAGATGACGTAGGCAGAGGGACATCTCTGTACCAGACTGAAAGGGACGATTTAGAAGATCTTGTCGGATCCGGGGCGCCAGGACCGATAAGAAAGGGGGGCCCAAATAGGCTAAATACAAGTGCAAGGAAAACCACTCCAAGCGGAGGCGGGTTAGGCGGATCGCGGTCAAAACCCAATTACCAGAGCGGGGGAGAAGAAAGCAGAACAGAGGAAATGGAGAACAGGGGAGGTCTGAACCAGGAAGAGGATAGGGAAGGACCGTGTACGGAGAGGAAAATAAGGTGGGCGAATAATGAGACTATGACTCAAGCTCAACGGGAAGGAAAGCCGGAGCACGCTGTCGCAAATGTGCTACAGGGATCTACGTCACCGGACAGTGCGGGCCTGCACGCAATGGGTGCAGACAGCCTGTCTAAATTCGCAGAGGTCCAACGCGAGAACGGACCGTGCTTTGGACTGGGAGGAAACCTCCAAATGTCTGAGACAGAGATAGTGGAGGCGACAGCACGCGGTACGGTGCACCCATGGAAGACGTCGGAACTGTACGGCGACCACCTGGAAAAAGAAACTTATAACGGGGAGGGGAAGGAGATGGGTAATTACAAGAAATGCCATCAGTTAAATAAATCAATGCTACTGCAGCAAAGGAGTCAGATTAGCCAGATTGGGGTCAAATCAACCAAAAATCAGAGCACAATAGACCAATGGGTGCACCCGATGACCAAATCAAATCAGGACCACGCTGAATTGATCAGCCTGGATCAAGCCATAGCAGGTAACAAGCTAACAAATATGGCTTTAATTGCAGATCAAGCCAAAAAAGAACTAATCAAGGTGGATGAGTCAGAATGCAAAGGTGGTGCAACCGAGCAGGCTAGACCAGACCCCGGTGCAAGGAAGTCAAATGAAAAAGGGTCAGACCAGAAATTAGCAGAAGCTGGCTCGAACCCAACGTTCAATCTGGGTGTGACAAAGCAGGACCAATTAAAGAAGGGTGCCGGGTCGGTAAGGCAAAAGAAAGGGGGAGATCCGACCCGAATAAATAAAGCCAGGAAATACAAAATCGGCATCTGCCGGGAAGGAAAACTGAGATCGGAGAAGACGACCGGCTCTGATTCAATCTCTGCTCCGACGACGACAAGAGTGGCGGCTAGCAATAGGCGAGAAAGGAAATTGAGCAGAAGCAAGACGCTCTCGACGCAATTGAGCTCTCAAATCGGCAAGAGGAAGCGGTCGCCAGGGTCTCCGACTAATGGGTTACTAAGGAAGAAGCAGCACGACACAGTAGCTGAGAAGGCCGAGATCGACGAATGTCGAAGGGGAGAAACAGTTGCTGAAAAATCGGGCAACTCCCAAATACGATGAACAATCCAATTGGATGGAAACGGGGACGGCATTGGTGCTCTGCAATATGGAGAGGAACAGACCAAGGTGGCTGAAATCGCGGTGACTCACTCTCCCGCGACTGAATTCGCACCAGCTGTAAATGTCAGAGGCCAAAAATCGGTTAAAGAAAAACTAGCAAGGGCACCTGCGAAAGGAAAGGAAAGACAATCGACGAAGAACTTGGAGAAAAGGACATCAACCAAAACTAGATCGGATCATCTAGCTGAACAGGGAGAAGAAGAACTGATGGTGCTGCCAGATAGACCGTCGGGAAGGTTGGAATTTGATGACGCCTCTGAGCAGGGAGATGCTGACAGTGATCGCGATAAAGGGGGTCTTGTAAGGGAGAGAACCAATGTAAGCAACAAAGGCAATAAGAGCAGAGAATCACCGGCAACCCATTCATCGTCATCGAGAGAGAGAAAGGTATCAAAAAATAAACTAAAGCAGAGAGCAAGGCGTGAAGCAGGTAGGAATGCAGCGGCGACCATGGGGAAAAAGATATCAACCAAGTCCAGAGAGGACTACCTACTGGAGCCGGTAGTGGCAGGGGAAAATTCTGCAGCGGAGATCCAAATTGGGTTCAGTGGCTATTCGACAGCAACAGGATGGGAAGAGGAATCGGATTTCCAAGAAGCAATAGAGCAGGAGGGAGATTTCGAGAGTGGTGGGGAAAAAGGGGACGCCTTCTGGGGGACATCGCCACGAGAAGCAGACCGGCTCGACGATCGTCGGCGGGAGGAACTCCGGCAGCGGCAAAGTTCGCCCGACTTAATCACCAGGGGTGAGACAAGCGGGGGAGGTAAACGTTAATTTAAGCTTTAATTCTTTAACGCTAGTTAAGCCAAGTGCATTAAGCTAACTAGGATTAAAATAGGACTAAATTAAGGCTAGGATTAATAAAGAGGGTGGAAAGCTTACAAAAGTTTAAGTGGAGGGCAAAAAGGAAATAAACTTAAAATATATGGGGGGAATATGCAAATTAACAACAATAGAGTGGAAATACGTCAAATCAGTAGAAGCATGGGAAAAATATATATATATACTAGGTACATGCACGTGGGTAGGGAGGAAATAATAAAATGGGATGGGATAACATTAAATCAAGTAAGGGTAAAAGCATTAAATAAAAATAAGGGAATATCTAAGGAGATCAACGATTGGGCCTTAAGAGGCCCAAATAGAAATCGCCAAAAATCAACCAATTGGCTACTAACCTATAAATTGGAAATTCCAATTGCACCCAACATAAGAAACAGGGACCTAGAGGAGAGGGATAGAAAAATGAATATGGATAAGTTAAATGGGGAAGCCACACACGTTGGGTGGGGTGGACTCACTATAGGAAG
Organism: Zostera marina; assembly: GCA_001185155.1. Taxonomy (NCBI): domain Eukaryota; kingdom Viridiplantae; phylum Streptophyta; class Magnoliopsida; order Alismatales; family Zosteraceae; genus Zostera; species Zostera marina. The sequence goes on along the minus strand of LFYR01001193.1, from coordinate 710,149 downwards.
AGGAAGGGTGAGATGGATGCCTAGACCAAATAGGGCTCTGACTAAGATCCCAAATGGTCTTAGTCGACCAAAAGTCAAAATCCACCGAAGAAAAGGTGGGAAGGTGTTTAAATCACCCAAAGCTTAGTCAAGGTTAGTCCAAAATGTCGTTTGGAAGTTGGAATGTCTACGGACTAAACAGTGACATAAGGAAGGGCGAGGTAAAGAGGTTTGTTAAGAAATATAAGCTGGACATCTTTGGTCTATACGAGACCAAGATTATGAAGCGTAACTTTGCACACTGTAGTAAGATATTCGGACAGAATTTTTCAGTTATATCGAACAGGACCGATGACACAAACCAAAGGCCAGACTCTATCTGGCTAGTATGGGATGTGAGGAACTGGGAGATTGAGAGCTACATACTGGACCAACATTATATACATTGTGTAGCAAAGAATAAAGGGGGTTTTACAGTGCATGTAACCTTTGTACACGGGGCATCAGAGAGCAACG
>LFYR01001193.1:568918-709171 GCA_001185155.1 Zostera marina | reverse complement strand
ACGACCGTAGCCTGACCATCGACCTCAGGGTAGTTGAAGAGGGGAAGAGGCCTTTCAGATTCACAAACTCATGGTTAAGGAAGGATGAGTTGGAAGGGGTAGTCAGGGATGCTTGGCAAATCGAGGTATGGGGGACCTCGATGTACATATTCACTAGGAGGCTGAACAATGTGAAGAGGGTACTCAAGAGATGGAAGACATCAGAGGATCAAGCAAAGAGGAGAATCGCCCAAGCAGAGGCAGAAATCCAAAAGAATGAGGACTTGTTGGAGGTAAGACCATTTGATGAGGATATCCAGATGAGGCTGGATGGGTGCCTTAAGGATCTAAAAGGCCTGCTACAGGTGCAGGAGGAGGATGCGAGACAGAGGAGTAGGACAAATTGGTTGCGACTAGGGGATAAGAATACGAAATTCTTTGCAGCCATGACAAAACAAAGACAAACCCTAAATTCCCTCTACAAAATGTTAGGTCCGAATGGAAGGGTGGTGGTATCTAGAAGTGAGATGGAGACAAAAACGTTGGACCACTTCCAGGCACTATTTGCTGAAGGGGAGAAGGACTTAAGTACCGAAACCAGAAACTTCGTTAAAAAGGTTACATCTGAACAAAATAGGGAATTAGAGAGGATACCAGCGTACGATGAGATTAAGAAGGTAGTCATGACGCTAAACTCAGACAAAAGCCCTGGCCCAGACGGTTTCAACGGAGCCTTCTTTAAGGCCTTTTGGAACATTATAGACAAGGACCTAGTCAAAGCCATACAATCTATCTTTCTAGGAGAGCCCCTATTGAGACAAGTAAACGCTACGTTCATTACATTGGTCCCGAAAACCAAGAACCCCACAAGGTTGGACCAGTTTAGGCCCATATCTTGCATAAACACAACGTACAAGATCCTTTCAAAAGTCCTAATGAACAGGGTGGTACCAGTTGCAGATACCTTGATTGACAGCAATCAAACCGCTTTCCTACCAGGAAGGCTGATTGGGGACAATTATCTATTGACGACGGAAATGGTAACGGGATTCGGTAGGGCAAGTGGGGGAGCAAATGCAGCCATAAAGGTGGATCTTGCGAAGGCCTTTGACACATGCAGCTGACAGGCGATAGAGGACACTCTAATAGATATGGGGTTCAGTGAAATGATCACCAAGATCATAATGATGTGTATAACCACATCATCGTTATCTTTCCTGGTGAATGGGTCGCCGACGCCACAAATACTACCAAAGAGAGGAATTAGACAAGGAGACCCCCTCTCCCCGTACATATTCGCTCTCTTGATGCAAAACCTGACCATTCCCATAAATGAGAAAGTGGAGAGGACGCAAATAAGTACCTTTAAGAAGCACAACGTGATGGGAATATCACACTTGATCTATGCGGACGATCTTTTGATTTTCTGCAAAGCCAAGGAGGATTCCTTCAAATCCATCGATGGAGTGTTTAAAGTCTTCGAATCTAAGACAGGTCTGAGTGTAAGTGACCCAAAGAGTGAGGTGTTCTTTTCAAATTCCACAAAGAATAAGGAACAATTACTGGCACGCCTAAGGTTCAAGGAAGAGACCTTTCCAACAACGTATCTTGGACTGCCTCTATCACCTAGGATCCTCTACCCAAAGGACTGCGCCCCCCTAATCGAAAGAGTCAATAAGATGGTAGAGGGGTGGAAAACAAGGTTGTTGTCTCATGCGGGCAGGGTTCAGCTGTATCAATGGGGTATAATGGGTATAATCAATTTCTGGAATATGTCGAGCAGACTCCCGGCGGATACCCTTGAGGAATTGAGATCCATATCTTACAGATATATGTGGAGTGGGAAGCAAGATGTCCGATGGGACCAGATGACCCTTCCCAAAAAGGAGGGTGGAATGGGACTGAGGTGCTTCAGAGAGTCCGCTGAAGCGGCGAGGATGATAAGATTGGGTAGAATATGGATGGCAGACGACTCGATCTGGGCATCATGGATGAGGGGGAGATACGTGGATGGACGCGCTCTCAGAGATATAGAGAAGCACCCAAACTCGGATTCGGCCCTTTGGGCTGAAATCATTGATAAGAAGGATGTGATAGAGGGGAACCTAAAGTGTGAGGCTGATTATAATTACACCTGGGTAGGAAAAGGGACTTCCCTGACTTTCAAGAACGCTTGGGACTCCGTCAGAAATACTGAGCCAATAGACCACTACGGGGAGGGGGTTTGGACGACTAGTGTAAGGAAATTCAGCATAACACTCTGGAGGGCCAGGTGGTCCAAAATATCCATGAGAGCTGACTGGGCGGGTAGAATGGGAGGGGAGAACACAGACTGCATATTATGTGGGGGGACATGGGAATCACAAGACCATGTCTTCTTCAAATGCAAGTTCTCCAAGGATCTATGGACATATATTTTAAATGCAAAACCCAGTTTGATTACGTGTGCAGGTCTATCTTTAGAAACAGGTCATGGCGCAGGTAAAGACAAAGAACTCACCATGCTGAGGCCTGACTTGGACGTGGACGTACACGGCAGCGATAGTATGGGGAATCTGGACCGAAAGGAACAGGAGAGTACATGAGGACAGACGCACGAGCCCACAGGAGATAGGGAGGAGGACAGTACAAGATGTAACAGCGACATTCAAGGTGGACAAGTATAAAGCAAAAGGTACGAGAAGGGAACAGAGATGGATGGATATATGGACCGGAGGTGCCCAGTTGGCGAGAACGTGAAAATTGTATAATTCTTCATATTTGATATTGAGTCTGTAATCGTATTTTAATAGGAACTTGTATTAAGGGAAACTAAAACTGAGGTATATGGTGGGATGGGGTTCAACTAAAAATAGAACCCTGTCTTGCCAAATACTATAGGAGGGGACAAATTGGTAAATGGAATGACCAAAAAAGTCATATCCATATAGAGCTCTATCTCCCAGGGGGTGGACTCTATTATTAAAGTAGAAACGATATGTGGAATCACTTATGTGTAGTGGACCTAAAGGTAATGGCAGAGTTTTCCCTTGGAAAAGGAAAAGATGCCTTGGGCACACCAGGGTTTTTACACTCCCCATTGTCTTAGGCCCACTACGTAAGAACGATGAGACATAGATCATTCTAGGAAACATCGAGTCAGTTCCCCAAAGGTTGTGAAGGCCCAAACGATCGTAAGATCCGAGGTTGGAACAATGCGGAGGGTGTGGGGTGGATCGCATGTGATCTCACCCTTTTTTTTGTTTCGGAATCTATATTATCAGTTGGTTTTGTTTCAAAAAAAAAAAATTTCTTTTCTTTAATGTCATAGCACATATATCTGTCATGCTGTTGTGGGTATCCGATGAAAACGCAAGCCTTTGATTTTTCCTCCAATTTATTCCGTCGATGGTGTCTTAAACAAGGATAGTATTTGCTACAAAAAATTCTCAGTTTATCATAGTTTGGATTCCGGTTGAACAAAGCCTTCATTGTTGGATTGTACAAAGCCTTCCTTGAAGAATCCTTGTTGGATTTTGATTGTACAATTTGGCCACTATTAGGATGGCATAATCCCATAACCGTGTGGGCATCTTGGCGAAATGAAGCATAGTTAGAGCGGTATCCACAAGATACCTATGACGTCTTTCGACAGAGCCCATCTGAGGATGACAAGAAAAACGATGATCTATACCGAAATTTTCTAGATATTTAGTCAATGTTTTATATTCTTTAGCATTGTCTGTTTGTAAAGTTTGAATTTTGTAACCTGTTTGACATTCAATCCATGACTTAAATTTAAGAAATATTTCTGTAACTTCAGATTTCTTCTTTAACGGATATACCCAATTGAAACTAGTTGCTGCATCAACAAAATTGATGTAGAATTTAAATCCATTTATTGACTCTACTGGAGCTGGACCCCAAATATCTGAGAAAATTAACTGTAAAGGAGAATAAGAACGAGTGCTTTATTTTCTATGATGGTTATGTGATTTTTGTATCAAACAAGAGTCACAGTTCGATATATCTTTACATATTACAAAATTACGGAATCAACAACTAATTTCTTGATTGCTTTTTCATGTAAATGACCCATTCTTGTATGCCAATGTTTGCCTTCCAATGTTATTGTCAAAGCTTCACACGATTTATTTGCATCTATCTTTATTTGGTATAGACCACCTACTGCATCTCCTTCAGCAATTACCTCGTTAGTTTTTTGATCCAGAATTCTCACCTTCTGCTTATCGAATTGAACATATATGTGATTATCATAACATAATTGATTAATAGACAATATATTTCGTGAAGCTTCAGGTACTAAAAATACTTTATTAAGAATTAGGTTTGAAGCTACAATTTTATCAATTTTCTCAATCTTCATTGTCCCTCCATTAGCTGTAAAAACAGATTCATTCCTCGTATATTTCTAGAATTTATCTATTGAATTACCTGAATTTGTTATGTGAGAGGTAGCTCCAGTATCGGGGTACCAAATGACCGGAGCGCGGCCTGTAGTGATGATGTTAGCTGATGTATTTTCGTTGTGGGCTGATGCAAGAAATTTTTCAAAACCTGATGGAACTAGCCGTCTTGAATGCGAAGCCGGTGGGAATTTTAAAAAATCCACTCTATGATAACAATCTTTTGCCCCATGCCCTTTCTTGGAACAAATTTGACAAAAAATTCTATCCCGCCGTTCTTCAGATTTTCCTTTCACAATAGCATGGGCCTCAATTTTCTCTGTTGAAAACTGTAAATCATGATCGATCAATAAACTCTTGGAAACTAGTAAATGACATATTCTTATCAAATCGAGTAGTAATAGAAGTGATAAAAGATTTGTAATCGGATCCCAATCCCCCCAATGTAATGAGAATGATTTGGGAGTCCTTGATTTCCTCTCCCATTGCCGCAAGCTTGTCCTTCACGATCGTCACCCTCTTCAGGTAATCAGCCATCGATGTCTCTCCTTTCTTTATATGTTGTGTAATTCAAAATGCAGATGAAGCAATCTGGTTTCGGAGTCGGAAGAGTACATTTCGTTCAGCGACCTCCGTACCTTCGCAGACGTTGTGAGAGCTGCAACTTGCGGTAGAACCGTCAGTGAGAGTGACGTCAAGATCCAGCTGAGAATCAACTGGTCTTGTTGTTCATTGGCGGAGCCCGGAATCAGCTCTACTTCTCCGTTGACGAAGTCCAGTAGCTGATATCCCCTAAGCAATGCACAAAATTGTGCCCTCCAACAGAAAAGGTTTTCTTCGGTCAAGGTAACGCATTTAATCTGCTTTGTGATGATTGTTCTCCTTGATGCTTTCTCACTCCGTCCAGATGACAATGTGTGCGCAGCGGATAGTGGATCTTTTGAAGGTGAAAAATCGCCCTCATCTGTCGATGATACCATATTGGAACGGAAGAAGAAGCTCGTTGGGTGGAAGAAGGTTGAATGCTTGAATAATCATTTTACTCATTGAGTCTATCATATTTATACAAAGTATTGTAACAATTTATTATAACTACTATCGGAAAATTAGTTGGTTTCTTGCTTCAATACACCGTCATTACGTCCAGGGGTCGATCCATGGCTAAAGCACAGTTGAAGCATTAGACAATTTCTCAGATCCAGGGTAGACACTTTTTTTTATCAAGGTCAATTTTAAATTAAAAAGAAAAAATAAAAATGTTGTGTGGGTTATCCATAAATGTTGTGTGGGTTATCCACCCTCCTTATATCGCCGGTTACTTTCTCCTTACAACCACCAAGTCACCGCCACTAGAGCAATCCAATGGACCACCTTTGGATGGCTTCAATTATTTCTCCAATTTGACGCAATCGCAGGGTCTAGTAGTTGGTAAAGGTTGCAAAACCCTATATTCTAGTAAATTTTTTAAAATTCTTTATATCTTTTTTTTATAATCGACCTTTTTAAAACGGTCAAACCTTCAAATGATATACCAAAATTACATAATATATCATCGAATAAATCTAAATGGAAATATGTGAGGTTCGAATTTTGGACCTCAGCAACCTCAATAGTTACTGAGACCAGTAAGTCAATCTTACTGTGTCCTTCTTTATATCTCACGATTCTCAAGTCCAAGGTTTTTGATAGAGTTGCATATGCGACTAGGCGCAAACTCTGGGTTGCTTATTTTAATACCTATTTAAATTTTAAAATTAAAATGCAAAAATTTAAAACTTATAAAACTTAAGGATCTAAAAATAAAAAAACCCAATAAAAAAGGTAAAAAAGCTTAAAACCCTAACACCTAAAACCGTTCTCCCCCTTCCTCTACCCCAAAAACGCCGGATATTCTTTTCCAGTTCTGCCTCGCCGGAGCTTCATCCTCCCACCCTTGCCGGATCTTCTTTCTCTACTCGTTGGACGTATCCACTCGCCGTATCTTCTCTTTCTTGGCTTGTATTTTTATTTTCCAGACTTTGGATTTTTTTTTTACATAAAAAATCACCTGCCATCGCCTGGTCGCCTGAAAAATCTTGCTATTACATGGGTCAGGATAGATAATTGTTAGAAATAGAAGTATAAAACTATGGAAGTTTCTGTCTTTGACAACATCTTTCCTTGTACATTTTTGTGGATTTTATTTGGAATGTTTCAGTCTTTAATCTTTAGAATCAAAGGATGTTTTGATTTTTGACTAATTTCTTTAGACTCTTTTATTACTTTCCAGCCATCCAAGGAATAATTTATTAGACCGATTGTTTCAACTAAATCATGTTCGTTTCTAGTTTGAACTATTTTATTATACAGACTGGTCAATTTTTTTTCTTCCAGACTTTGAGTTTTGATTTCAGATTAGTTAAGTCAATCTAATGAAATATATAGATTTCTTAAATTCTCATTCCCCTCTCTACTGTTGCCCACAATAGCATGCTTTTGGAAAAACTACCACCGATCATGAAGAAAGAAGAGAAGAAGCGCAAAAAGAAGACAAGGCATGTGGAAAATAGCTCTCTTTCACTTGAAGATTCAATGATTGCTGGTATTGTTTTCTCAGGTTTTCTTTATTCCATTTTATCTTGTTGTTGTTGTTTTAGTCAATATCCCCTGACTTTTGTTGAGCTTTTGATAGACAAAAGTGATGACGGAGTTGAAGAAACCATGGACTCTGCAAACACTGAAAAAGTACACACAAAAGAACTTAAAAGACTTAGACATAAGGTAAGGCTACACTTCTTTTTGGTTCAATATGGATTTTGAAGTCTTGTTTTCTTACACATTGTATGCTTATCTTCCACTTGGCATTACTGTTGCCAATTTTGAACCACAAAAGAATGGATATTAATTATCTTTTTAACTTGATAATTACTGATTATATAATTATCTGTTGCTGCAGGACCCAGAATTTTATGATTATTTGAAAGAACATGATGAAGAACTTCTGAAATTCAACGATGATGGCACAGATGTAAGACTTTTTTTGATTGAGTCATTGTTTTTTGTTTTTTATTTCTTGGCCTTGGTGAATTTATGTAAAGAAAGATTCATGTTGACACCTCCAATATAAAGATAGGATTTCAGATTTCTTCCATAGTTTTGTTGAATGAAACTAATGCTGTTTAATTTGTTCCTCTTTTCAAATATAGGGCGATGATTCTGAAAATGAAGCCATTGATACAGGATCTCTAGATGAAGATATTGATGTGAGTTTCATAGAAAGTTTTTGTGAAATGATATAATTCTTCTGACTTTTTTATATAATTCTTTAACTAATTGCAGTATCTCACATCATATTCTATTTTGTAGTATGATTCTGAAGCTAGCACAGGTGATGTGAGGCAGAAAGTTAAATTACAACAAACACCAGCTAAACATATTACATCCGAAATGATTGATCTCTGGTGTGAGGGTATCAAGAAACATGAAAAGTTTGCTGCAATTCGTTCTTTGCTCCAAGCATTTCGAATTGCTTGTCATCATGGTGATGATGGTGAAAATAGGTTTACTATTATTTCTAGTAGTGTGTTCAACAAAGTAATGTTGTTTGTTTTAAATGAAATGGATGGCATACTTCGAGGACTGATTAAATTTCCTTTATCTGGGGGAAAGAAGGAAACTGTGTTGGAATTAACTACCACCATTGTATGGAAGAAATATGGTCATTTAGTTAGGCTGTATCTTGGCAACACCCTCCATGTATTGAATCAAATGACCGATGAACAAATGATTGCCTTTACGTTAAAGCGAATTAAGGATTCAGCTGTATTTTTGGCTGCATTTCCGGTTCTCCTGAGAAAGTATCTTAAGGTAATTGCACCCTATTAATATGTTTAACTTGCGTTATATGTATTATGATCATTTTGTTGTATAAACATCATTCCAGGTGCCAAGACTAATGTTTTTTTTTTTAAATTCTCTCTTGTTTATAGCAATGTTTGAAATATCCCGAGGCACAATGTGCCAGACACTAACACCTCATCACCTATTCGCGCCTAGTGTGCCACATGTATATTTAAAAATAAAATAAAATATACATGTAAAATTTCAAAATATAAAATAATCTAATATTATTAAAATATACCTGAAAATTTGAAATTCAGAAAATACTAAAATAAAGTAGTTCATTCAAATTTCAAATACGAAATAGAAAATAAGAGTAGTAAATTAATTTTCTAAAATCTAAGTTCAAATAAGAAAATTAGAACATGAACTAGTTTTCTAATTCCTGCTCTTCCTTTTCTATTTCCTAGAAGGAGGAAACAAACTGTTTTGGTTCTTTTCGTCTTTTTTCTATTTATAATTTATTTTTATTGGATTATCAGGGCAGATCAGATCCGGATCCGGATCTGGATCCGTTTGATAACCTGATTAGTTGAGGCGTGCCTAAATGTGCCTCAACTTGGTGTGCATTTTAAACCTTGTTTTATATAAATTCTCTGATTATTTTTTTACAGGTTGTGCTCCATTTCTGGAGTATTGGAGGATCTTCTCTTCAAGTTGTATCATTTTTATTTTTAAGAAATGTGTGTGTTCGGCTTGGTTCTGATTGTCTAGATACGTGCCTAAAGGGTATTTATAAGGCTTATGTATTGATTTGTAAAATCAAAGGAAAATATGCAAGTGTTTCGAAGTTGAAGCAAGTACGATTTCTTGGAAATTGTGTTACTGAACTCTATGGAATAGATCTTCCAATTTCTTATCAGCATGCTTTTAGCTCGATTCGTCAATTAGCAATTGTCTTAAGGAATGCACTCTCCGAAAAGCCTAAGGTTTGTTTTCCAATTTTCCTACTGATGATGTTGAATCAATTTTTTGAAAAATACCACCGATTTCTGAAGTATCATCAATTCGTCTAAGCTCTATTTGTCAATTCAATGTTTCCGAAGTATCAATGTAACAAATATGCAGTTGTGTGATGTCCATTAATATAAGAGATTGAAGGTTCAATCCTTATGACCACCAAAATATCAATTATATACTATTTGCAAAAAAATGAATATCGTCTTATTATTTATTCACTCCCAATGAATATTGATTGTTATTTTTCCTCTTTTGGATTTTGTTTTATCTCCAAAGGGGAAGAAAGAAGATGTCTTGAAGGGAAAGAGAGGTAGTAAAAAGCAGGAAGGAAGTTCAAAGAACAAAAAGGTATAGATTTAATGTTATTACGATTTGTAGAAATTGTTGCATCCTTGATTTGATCTCACTCTGTAGAATTTAAAATAATACCTGAGTCTCTTTTACAGGAAGCATATTTGAAAGTTTATGATTGGCAGTTCATCAATTGCCTTGAACTTTGGACCAATGTCATCTGCACCTATAATTCTGATGCTGACATCCATCATCTTGCCTACCCTTTGACTCAGATAATTTTTGGGGTTGCACGTTTGGTGCCAACTGCACGTTACTTGCCAATCAGACTTCAGTGTGCTAGGATGCTCAATCGAATTGGTTTTTCAACTAGTATGTTTTTACCTGTATCCGCACTTTTGCTTGATGTGCTAGAATTTAAAGAACTAAGCGAGCCCCCTGTTGGTCCTGGCAAAGGTGTAGATTTGCTTACGAGAAAGCTGGTATGTCATTTTCAACATTTGTACTTTGATTATTTTATTTTTTTCCAAAATTACTTCAATTTTGATTAATAAAAATGTATTGATATCGCAGGTAGGTAAGCCAACCCTTAAAACTCGTGCATTCCAGGAGGCATGCATATTGTCCATTGTTGACCTCCTTGCTGAACATTTTGCTCAATGGAGCTATTCCGTTTGCTTCTTTGAGCTCTCATTTATCACTATTGTCCGTCTTCGAAACTTCTGTAAAATTGCCAGAATTGACTTATTCCGTAAGGAGGTGAAGGAACTAATACGTCAGGTGCATATATATTATTCTCATTAGGTAAATCAAAGTAGTATTTTTATTAATGCCTTTTGATCGTACTTCAAAAAAGCAAAAAGCGTCGCCATTTTTCAGGAGGCGCTTTTTTGCTTTGTGGGGTATTTTTGTAAATACCTGAAAAATACATATAAAACCTACATTAAAATTTAAAATATATATAAAACTAAACCAAGGAGTTGTAGAGAAAGGCAGAAGCAGCTTTTCCGGCGAGAATGGGGGCTGCTCCGACAAGGTGCTAGGAAGAGGAGGAGAGATTTTGGGATTTTGGGAAAAGAGGGAGTGGGTTTTAATTTTAAAAAGTAAAAGATGTGGAAACTAGAAAGGGAAAAATAGTTTAGCGAAAGAATTATAATATATATATCTAAAGCCGGGTTGTGTTTTAGCTTGTAGAGTCAGGATCGGGTTCGTCTTGAAACCTTTGTCTTTAAGCTCGGACTCGAAGCTCGAAGTTGGACTTGAAGCTCGGGCTCATGAACCTGAAAATTAATTTTACCAAATATAACTTTGTTGGCCCTTGAACTTATGACCTGACCAATCCAAATTTTCTTCATGTTTTCTTCATGACCTTTAAGCCCAAGACGTTTAGAGCTTAGGCTCATTGCATGCAATCCTAAAAGCACCAATGTTTGCTACTGGATTTACTCTAAAGACCTGAACCTCTTTGCAGTTTTGCCGCACAAATTATTTTGAAAAAAGTTATTTTTAATGCACACACCTTCTTTATTTAACTTATTAAAACTGTTTATTTTCATCACAGGTTGAGGCAAATTCTATATTTACAAATGCTAAACGTTCAATTCTTGAGTATGGTCCTAGTGATCCATGTGTAGATTCTTTTCTTAAGGTTTGTAATTTGTATTTTTGACCATTTATCTTGTTTTGTTTTTTACCATTTCTGCCAATTATAATGAATTTATTATTAATACAGGCTGAAAAAGAATCTCAAAGCAGTCCTTTATCGCAATTCTCTGCCAATTTAAAGAAGAGAACTCAACAGAGGAGTAATGTTTTGTTAAATTCAAGGTTTGATATTAAGTTTACTTATTTCATGCATTTTTATTGGATAAAATTACAGGTGTTTCGAATGTTTCAGATCATTTCTATTGTAATCTATTATTATTCTTATTATTTAAAATTCACTTTTCTAGTGTGGTAGTTGGAGAACAATCTTTCAGAAACAAACCATCCTCTGATAGAGAGGAAGATGGCAACATTGATGATGATGTTAGTGATGACAATGTGAATTCTGAAGAAGGAAATTCTGCTTTTAGTTCATCCTGGTTACCTGACCCAAAGTATGGTGAATCTCTCTAAACCCACGTTACTCACATATAAAAATATTGCTTATAAATGATATATCCTCATTTTTCTGCTTAAAATACAGGGTTGGTCTTGCAAAAATAAAACGTGGTAAGGAGCAGCACCACCAAGAGATTAAAGAAGAGAAACAGGACTTCTTGGAGGAGGAGGATGTTGTGGAGGATTTAATTTTAAGTTCCGATGACGATGAGCTGTTAAGTAGTTCTGCCTCAGAGGATGAAAAAGACGACGATGATAAAGAAGGTGTGGTGAAGGTGAAAAAAAAGAGACATCGACCGCCTACTAAAAAGAAAAAGTCGAAAAAGAATTTGAAGAAAAAAATAAAGATGAATGAATAGACTATTTAGTGCCCAACTCTACTCATACTTATTCCTTTGCCTCGAGTCTTTTTCATTTCAGATGAGGGGGAAAAATATGAATATGAATTTGATTTTGATTTTGTAATTTTATTTATTAGTTATTTGATTTACTTCCAAATTGTTTCTCATTCTCATCATTTATGATTTAACACGGTAGATTCTTCCAATACAAACGGTTGAAAAAGAAAGAAAAGTATAGAACGCTGTATTCAAATATTTCACTGTTTGATTTTTTCTGGGCAAGAACTACTTCATTCCTATTGAAATTTCAACTTAATAAAAAAAATACTATTTGTTTCTTACCATCACAGGTATTTTTATTCTCTGAATCTTCTGTAAGTTGTGAAACAGAATTCTTCAGAGATTCAGTAAGGCATCTCTTCAATCTGTCTCATTTAGCAACTCTGGATGTTCTTCAGCGTAAGATCCAACATGATTATCCTTTAAATTCTAAATCAAACAATGACCCTTTTAGGTCAAAGTCACCGACGAGTATAAAATTGACCTGGCCGGCCGGAATTGGTGTCTCCGATCAGTAAGTAGTTGAAATTTTCGTGTTAAATGTATCACGTGAGTTGCATGCTTTTATAACGGTGGGTCCGTGGCCCGTGGGTAGGTATAGATTTTCATTAATTTTATTTTATATCTATATATAGCACGGCTATATAATTACTTTGCAAATATAACCCAATATAATCATTTTATTAGAAAAGTATACGTAATCTTTTGAAACTTCCTCTTGATAACCTTATGATTCTCTTACAAGTTACAAAATACAAGTTTATTTTGTCGTCATGTAAGAATAGATACATGATTACCACGAAAGAAAAGGATAAAATCTGCAAAATCTAAATAAAGCTGCTATATATGTAAGTAGGTAGTGGTGCCGTAGTGGTAGTGGAACTGGAGGCGAATCTCTATTCGATTGGATAACAGGATAGCAGTGGAGAATCGTTCAGGTGAGCTTCAGATTTTTCGATATCTATTCTTGATCTTCGAATTTCAATCGGATCTGTGGTTTCTCCGTCTGTCTTCTTCCATTGCAGATGATGAGGATATTTATTGGCGTCGTTATGATTTTATTGTTCTCGGTTCTTTCTCTTTTTATTTTGGGTACTTCTTATATTATATAGTTAAATACTTTAGTGGGTTATGTCAATTATCAAGGGGTTAGGGTTTTTCTCAATGATTGTGTATCTATAATGGGTAAAATCTGCCTTTTTATATTTGTTATGATTGGATCTCGATATTGAATAAAAAATAAGGAAAGTCTTCTTTGAGAGTAGTCTTGTTTTGTTATCTATTTTTTGTTTTTTCTTTCGTTGTTGTCGTGTTTTAAAGATCGTACTAGTAGTATTCAAACATTGTGTGTGAAATTGTCGAAATAATAACGTGACACTTTTATGATGTGTGAAGTTAGCGAGTTTTGTTGTTTTTCTAAATTGTGTGCCAAACATGCTACGATTGGAATGTCATGTACTCATGCGTGATGCACGCAAAGTATTTTCTAAATTGTGTTTTTTTAATGAATGGAAGGTTTGATTTTGTTACCTTTTGTATCGTTTTTTACATTTTGGGAAGAATTTTATTTTAAAATATGTTTTTGTTGGATATGAAAACAAACAAGAACACTATACACCCTAGAAATGAGGTGGAATAGATTTAGGTTTATCTGCTATTAATATTGATCACTCCTTAGTCGTTATTAAAACTACAAATGCTTAGACATTTAGGCAGTGAGTGAAAATCTATGTGTAAATTTCATACCATCGATATCTTATGTGATACTATATTTCTTTGTGGATACAATCTTAATATCACAGGTATTTGTTTGTGAAAATAAAAATAACTTTTAAGGTTCCTTGTTGAAATTTTTCAAGATTTCTATTTTTTCTCAATGGTACAAAGAGGAGAACTAAAAGAAGGAATAACCACATTTTATCTAAATTCTCTGCATTCAGAACGATGGAATTCGTTTTTAGTTGTTGAGAAAAGTTCATTAATCTAATTGTTGTTTTTAATTCTTCAGGAATACTTGAAAGTGATAGGATTTTATTGCGTCCATGCTCATATAATTTTATTCTTTACACTTTGATATAACTAGAGACGTGGAAAATGGCATCACTTACACCAGTAGCTGAATCAGCCAAAAATTCTTTGGAATGGGTTAAAAGTGACAACCGGCGATTATTGCATGCAGTTTACCGAGTCGGTGATCTAGACCGAACTATCAAGTATGCATATGGAATATCAAATTAATTAATTGTTGACTGAATTTATATGGTTTGTATGTATTATCCTCCTGTTAATGTCTTAATGATTTGTTTGTCGCAATCATGTTTCAGATTCTACACTGAGTGTTTTGGAATGAAATTGCTAAGGAAAAGAGACATTCCAGAGGAAAAATACTCTAATGCTTTCCTTGGGTTTGGCTCTGAGCTTTCTCAGTTTGTTGTTGAGCTGACATATAGTAAGTGTGTCAAATTTGTTCCATCTCCAAGAGTTTAGGAAGTAGTCAGTGGCTAATTCTGATGTGTTTGATTCAGCTGGTTTCATAGTCTTGCTTATTGTGTAACAGAAGACACTAATTATATTACTATACTAATATTTTTTAATTGATTTCTGATCAACTTATAGACTATGGAGTGGACAAATATGACATTGGCTCAGGTTTTGGTCATTTTGCAATTGCAACTGAAGATGTGAGTATATTCTATGGGTTTTTTTAAAATTATATTTACCTAGGAGATATCATGTTCTTGTAAATGAGCCAGCACTCTAACTTCCATCAATATAAAAATCGTTGGTATGTTCATTAACACATCAAGGAAATCATCAAAAATATTATTGTCATTGAACGTACATTCATGACTCTAGTTTATTGTTCTGTGAATTTTCTTAAGTTATATCAGTTTGCAACCTTGCATGGGATTTTATATCTGCTGATATATGAACTAAATTTCTCCATGGAAATGATAGATTAATAAACTGGTTGAGGACGTTAGGATCAAGGGTGGCAAGATTACACGTGAACCAGGCCCTGTTAAAGGAGGGAAATCTGTAATTGCTTTTGTGCAAGATCCAGATGGTTATATTTTTGAGATTATCCAAAGAGAGCCTACACCCGAACCTTTGTGCCAAGTTATGCTTCGTGTGGGCGACCTTGATAGGTCGATAAAGTTCTATGAAAAGGTAATTATCTATACCAAATGTTATTTACAATTTTAATATTCAATCAAAGAAGAATATTGTAATTCATATATGATTTTCTGAAAATGGATTGAGGGACGTTTAATGTTTGTTTTTCTTTAGGCTCTGGGAATGAAGTTTTTGAGGAAGACTGACAGACCTGAATATAAGGTATAACATTTTAAGATTTATTTCAATGTTTTTTTTCTCCTTTATGCTTTAGGTTACAAAGATATGTATATATATAATTGTATATACTGCAAACCTGCGACCAAACGAAACTAATTTGTAGATTAATATATGCAGTACACGGTTGCGATGATGGGTTATGCCGAAGAGGATAAGACCACAGTTCTTGAATTAACATACAACTATGGCGTGACTGAGTATTCCAAAGGAAATGCTTATGGACAGGTTTAGAATTTTGATGTGTCTTCTTTGCTCACTGCTTCAAAACAAACTCATTCACTACTTCAAAACAAATTTTGCTCACTTCTTTACTTATGTATCTTCACTTGTTTTTCCCTATCATCTAGGTTGCTATTAGCACAGATGATGTATATAAAAGTGCTGAAGCTGTTAAAATTGTGATTGAAGAGCTTGGTGGGAAGATAACTCGGCAACCTGGACCCATTCCTGGAATTAATACTAAGATAACTGCATTCCTCGACCCTGATGGCTGGAAAGTGGTGTGTATTTTCTCATAAATAAATATGCAATTACGAATAGCAAAATAACACAAAAATAACTTATTCCCCCCCCCCCAATTTAGGTACTTGTTGATACAGCTGATTTTCTCAAGGAGCTCCAGGACTAAGTTGGTGTGCAAAGCTGTTCGGGCACCAAGTATTATGCATGTGAAGAAATAAATAGCTTGTGGCGTTAGAATCTGTAGTCTTTAGAATAAATGAAACTTAGTTGTTTTCCTGTTTTGATTCCATCTACTTTTTTATGTTAATGAAATTTTTATCATTACCAGCTTCCTTAGAAGTAATAAATTTGATATTTTTAGTACATAGTGTAAGTCCAACAGACCAGGCCCATCAGGATCAGTCCGGCCCAATAAGCTTGTACGGTCTAATGGGTAATGAAGAAATATGATTGTGTAGTATAATACTGATTCTTTTATACCGTATCATCAAAATTATTAGTAGTTAATACTGTAATTAAACCTAATAATAAACTACACCTAAATTCTTAAATCATATCTGCTGTTCTAATCGAATACCCTCCTCTTGGTTCTTTCAGTCCTCCACCTCGTCGAATCGCCTCCTCATCCTCCGTCGCCGGTCTTTCCATCGCGGTGGGTTCGAATATAGTGTTTTCTGGGCGGAGCGGAAAGGGGGCGGGTCTACCGATTTCTAGATTCCTCTCCTCCCAACGAAAGTTTGGTGAGGCTTTTCTTCTTTATTTCAATTTCTCTCCGTTCGAACTCCCGTAGTCTGATTCTTCTTCTATTTTTCGGTTATCACCCCATCCGTTAACTTCCATTCTTATTTTCATTATTTAAGTCTTTAACTCAATGTCTCAGCTCGCAATCGAGTTTTTAGTTACTTCTTTTCAGTTTTTCAATCTGCCAGGACGCTAGGCCATTCTATTTCAATTTTCAAACAGCGAATCAGACTTATTTTCAGTTAGGGTAAGGTTCGATGCTTCGATTTCGATCGATTCCGATGTTTGATTGTTTTATTATTAGTTTCTTTTCACTGTCATTTGATTGTTTGTTTGATATCCGTTTCTGAAGATGTTCTTTTCTTGGATCAATGATGATTGAGAAGGGCTTATTTTAAACTTCTTCTCGTGTTGTCTTTAGCTTGATTCAAAGTCTGCCAACATACATCAGATTTCGAAATGAATTCTAGTTCATGCGTTCAGATTTATACTTCCAGAACTGCATTAGCATCACCTATGTTTACTCAACTCAATGATGTTCAATACTCTCATCAATATCTTTCGTTGAAGCCTTCAAAGAGAATTGGCCAGGTGAGGGCAAGTGCAGGTAATGAAAGTCAGAATCCATCTTCCTCTCCAGAGAGAAAGAATCCACTCGCTGTCATACTGGATGCTCCCAAAACAATATGGAAACAAATGTTGCGCCCATTGAGTGATTTCGGATATGGAAAAAGGAGCATTTGGGAGGGTGGTGTTGGGCTTTTTGTTGTTTCTGGTGCCATCGTTCTTGCTCTCAGTCTTGTTTGGTTGAAAGGCTTCCGTCATAATTCAAGGTTTAAGAAGTATCAAGCTGTATTTGAGTTCTCTCAGGCTTGTGGACTCAGCTTAGGAACACCAGTGAGGATTCGTGGGGTTACTGTTGGGTCAGTTGTTCATGTGAATTCTTCTTTGAAAAGTGTTGATGCCGTTGTTGAGGTATAATTTCATATGAAAGTTCTTTTTTCGTAGAGTGGATTATATATGGATAGTTTTATTTTTAGGGTCTATTTCTATTCTATTATTAAAGAACCACAAATATAGGAGTTGGTAAAACATCAAAGAATCCATCTCTATGTGCATAAGGAATCAAAACTTTAAGTTTTTGCCTTTTTCCGACATAAAGTGCATCGATGAAATTTTATGACAGGTTGAAGATGATAAAATCATTATTCCTCGAAATTCATTGGTTGAAGTGAATCAGTCCGGTCTTCTTATGGAGACAATGATTGATATCACCCCACAAGATCCACTTCCAATGCCATCTGTAGGCCCTCTTGATATTGATTGTGCTAAAGAAGGCCTCATTCTTTGTGATAAAGAGAAGATGAGTGGTAGAGAAGGAGTTAGCTTAGATGCATTGGTCGGGATATTCACCCGTTTGGGCCGTGAAATGGAAAAGGTTAGCATAACCCAAGCTTACTCTTTGGCTGAGAAAGTTGGAGCTGTCGTACTAGAAGCACAACCCCTTCTTGCGAAGGTACGACTCATTTACCTCTTTGCATTTCTAATATTGTTTTATATGGTGATATGAGTCATATGACTAATATCTTATCCTTTCATGGCATATTCCATTTCTCATCTATAAGATGTTGTAGTAATGTCACAGATAGAAGTAATGGCCGAAGATATTCAACCTTTGCTCTCTGATGTTCGTACTAGTGCTTTATTAGAAGATGTTAAGAAGTTAACTAAAAGTCTTGCTGAAGTGTCAAATGACATGAGGTAATGTGTTGTCTCGTGGACTGTGGTTCTATATTTTTTGGTAACATGGTATAATTTTGTCAAAATATTTGATACGATCCAGCAACTATCTTTATGATTTTATCTCCCAGGAAATCTAGAATCTCTGCCTGCATATTTCTTTTTTATGGCATTTCTGTTGTTATTATTTTATAATGTTTTTTGGTTCTGTATTTGCTTTCTCTCATGACTTGTTGTTTTACATTTTCACTTGGTTATCACAGGAAGGCGCAATCTTCTGTACTCACACAGGAGAGTGCAAAAATGTTTCAGGATTCTGTTACCGCTCTTATTTTCACTTTGAAGAACATTGAGGTCCTGAGCTTGCCCTTATTAATCTTTTTTTAAAATTACTCTTAGACAGCCAATTATTAAGTGTGTGATTTACAATTCTCTTGCTTTCACAGAATATTACCTCTGACGTATCTGAATTCACCGGCGATGAAGCAACGAGACGGAATATGAAGATGCTTATCAAATCCCTTAGCAGACTACTGTAATATCAGTAGGAAACCACCTGGGAGATGGTGATCCTTCGATAGGGAGGAGATCTAACTCGGAAACCCTTTGCGCTCTTCTCTGCCTCGGGCAAGATTATCATGAAATTCTTTTAGAATTAGTGATGTTTTTTTTTACAAAATACATACCATTTACCAGTTACCATGGACATTTTATTGAAAGTTCTTAATTGACACGTTTGATTTCCTATACTGTTTTATCAGGTTTATCAACACATTCGGATGTTCACTATTGCTAGTCTACTCATCATTGAAGGAAGATGATCGAGTGTGTGTATTTTGCTTTCCTTAAGGTGTGCCCAATACGTCGAATTTTGGGGAAATATCAAATAAGATAGATCCTTATACCATCACACGCAAATTCAACTATGGATTAATGTTGAGCCAAATAAAGTAGAAACTAATAGAGGGCAGACATGTATGATTACCAAATCTGTAAAGGACTAGAATGCAATTATATAAACCGGAAACGGATCACGACGGAAATAGAAAGCTCGGAAATAAAATCCTAGAAATAGTCAGGATTTTTTTATTCGGATTCGAGTTCAAGTTGAGGTAAAATATACCGATTACCGAGTTTGTAAAAAAATAACACCCGAATGGCCGAACCCAAATATAGAAGCAAATCAGCAATCATTTCTTAAGCCCGGCCCGTCTAAAATTTCATCATCCCTATTTAATCGGATCCCTAAAATAGGGGATTATGTTAGTTAAGTTGAAACTGAGGAACTGTGATTGTATTTGGCTAGTCTCCTTCTAAGCAGAACGATTCATTTGGCCAGCCAGCCAGCCAGCCCTAACTTCAAGGTATGGTGACGTTTTATTTTACTTGCCTCCGATCACGATCGTCTCTTTCTCTTTCTCTTTTGAATCCTAAAAAAGAAATTTGATTTTTTTTTTCGTTTTTACAGGGTAAAAAGGTTTTAGATATCATCCATTATCTATGGCAGTGGTCAACAGTGTAGTAAAATCGACGACTCTTGGGATCTCCACTCTCCGCAGCCAGGTCCCAATCGTTACACGTCTTCCTAATTTGTCTTTTGCGAGATCCAAAGTCTTGGCAAAGAAACCATTTGCTTGTCTTAGTGTCACTGCTACTATGTCCACATCAACTGGTAAAATTTTAATCTGTTGTGTGATTTAGAAATTTAGATTGTCATTCATGGTGGTTGATTCTGTAAATGGTTATATCAATCTATGTTCTTCAATATGTTTGATCTTCAGTTTAAAATGATGTTTCGTATTCTGTGACCTGTTTCGTGTTTTCTTTTGTTTTCCCTATAAAAAGATTTGGTATATGGAAATTTCTCCGTATTTTTCATTTTTCATATTTTGTTTTTTTCTTTCTTTCTTTCTTTCTTTCTTTCTTTCAGTGAATCTATTTTAAGTCCTAAATGTTCTATATAAATCTTTTTTTACCAGATATAATATTTTTTTCTTCTCAATTCTAGATGTAAAAGAAGCAATCAAAACTAATAAGGCACCTGCTGCTCTTGGGCCATATTCTCAGGCTATCAAGACTAACAATCTTCTTTTTGTGTCTGGTGTTTTAGGCCTCGTTCCGGAGGTTTGAATGCTTCTATATTTCTGTTAATTCTATAATTTTCTATAAATCTTAATACCTGAAAAAAATCTTTTTCTATAATTCTACGACAGACTGGAAAATTTGTCTCAGAAGATGTTGAGGAACAAACTGAGATGGTTGGTGAATGACGTTTGAATTTATAATATATTATATTTGCGTACATGTATGTTTGGTGATTGATGAATACATGTATCACCGAAATAGTGTTATCGGGTTATTATTTAAACAATGATCTGATTAACTTATTTTACTGTTTCTGCTAACAATTTATATATAGAAATTGGGCATGTCATGGTCTTTTTTAAACTGTGCAGGTTCTGAAGAATATGGGTGAAATACTTAAAGCAGGCGGAGCTAGCTATTCTTCGGTTGTTAAAACAACAATCATGTATGCAGTAATTTCTTTTATTACCACTTATGTTTACTGTCCAAACTCATTGTAAGCATTGCTGATTCTTGAATGTTTACCATGCAGGCTTGCAGATCTGAAAGACTTCAAGAAAGTAAATGATATCTATTCCAAATGTGAGTCAGAAGAATCTTTCTTTTTTAAACATATAATTACTTGATTTGTTTTCCTGCAAAATTATTTCTGAATCAGACCAACATTTGTAAGGGAAAATTCCACTGGTAGTCATTGTACTTTCAGGCCAAATGTCCAAAACAATCGACATTTTTTATTCAGTCACGAGTCGTGACTAAATAACAAATCTGTAATATCTTTTTCTTTGTGTGTGAAATTATTTTGAAATAATAATGATAAAAGTCGAAGGTCATTGGAAATATGTATTTTGCACCAATGAGCTATCATAGATGATTCCGTTATGTGATCGAGCTTCGATTTAAGAGAGTCGAAAGTCTCATTGCTATCTGAGGCGACTAGATTCCCAGTTGCCTTCCAAACTTTCTTTAATAGCCAGGATGAGTACCTACAATTATAGTAAAGCCGATCGACAGTTTTCGGACTCACGGAGTGCACAATTGGGGTCCATGCTTCGTCCCCTGGTGTTGATGCAGTTTGCTGTTGGTAGAGTTTTACCCGTCATAGGAGCTGTGATGATTTGGGGATTGTTGAGGCCCAGATGGATTTTGCTACATTATTGATGTAGCCGAAGCTCCAAGAACAAGTAAATGCAAGGAAGAAGATGGAATATCTTCTTCAGATCAGAAACTAGTCACTAAGTTTTTGGAATCCACTAAGAATCGAGTAAGAACAGGGGAGAAAAAAGAAAGAGAGAACAAAGGAGAAGAGTAAAGTAGAATAAAGGTAGTGATACCTGGATAATAGCACAATGATCAAAACTAATCCTCCTTGAGTTGGTCCACCATATTTATACTCTCATCATTGGTGGTGGGCAGCCCATATGATGTGAGTCAGGGTCCTTTTAGAAGGAAGGAGGGATGGTCCGACCTTGGTCGAACCATGTATGGGCCAGTTCTTCAGGATTAGGAGGCCCACTCTATTCTTCATTTATAATATCTTCTCCAATCTGTTTGGAGTCTATAATTACTAAAGTATAATTACTATACACTGCATCAATTATCTTTGTTCCTTTTTGGTCGTATGGTCTTCCATACATTTGCCAGCGATAAATGTTGACCATTTCCCTTCCACCAGAATGAATTATTTCTATTGCAGTTCATGCAATTACTTATATGAGTTCTGGACTTTAGTATATTTCTCCAAGCATTTGGATCATTCTACCTTGGCGTGATTGAATCCAGGAACGCATTTTTAACATGTCTTTGTCTAATCCAATCTGCCCAAATGACATTCTTCACCCATAACCTTCTAATGAAAATGTACTAGACGAGGAGAAGGTAGTAGCTGAATTAAAGGCTAACCTGGAACGACATATCCTGGAAAGAGACACGGAGGAGGATGTTGGAGATGAGTCAACCGAACAAGAGGCTGCCGGCAATCGTCGATCAATTCGGAATCGGATTCTGACAACCCGATTCTGTGTTTTTGTCCTTATTTAATCGGACCTTTAAAATAGGAGAGTGTTAATTACATATGTTAGTAAATAGTAATTGTAGTAGTATAAAGTGAAACCTTGTGTGACTTATAGAATTTATCTTTAATCCGATTAAATTTTCTTAGGAAAATAAAACGTGTTGAAGCAACCTAGGTATTCTCGTTACTGTTCCATTGATTTCCTCCACCACCTTCCTCTGTCCTCTTAATACCTTCCTACTCTTTTTGTCTTTCAATGATCCCTGCCAATTGCATTTTCTTGAAATTTCTCAGACCCAAGCTTGGATTTTGGCCATGTGGAGTGGGAAATGCCTCTCCGATGGAGGAAGAATACAACTAGTAAATTGGACTCTTGCAGGAAAATACACATACTGGGCTCAAGACACAACCTTACCAAAATCAGTCATAAGGAAAATAAGGAAGTTAGCCTATAACTTCATATGGGATGGAAAAAAAGGGATACCATGGAAACAAATGATCCTCCCCAAAGCAGAGGGAGGATTGAGAATAAGAAACCTAGATATCATAGTTCTAGCCATAAACTTTAAAAGGATTGCAAATTTCTGGATAAAATCAGACTCAATCCTGAATACATGGATCCAAGGGAGATACATAAAGAGAAGGACCCTTACAAACATTCAGATCAAAAACTCTATCGACTCCCATGCCTGTAAATTTATCATGGGAGATACCCCTAAGGCTACCAAATTACACAGTGCTCTGGAAAAGTGGAAACCCAAACAAGAAACTTGCAAAAATAGGTGAGGAAATTAGAGACAAAAACCATAAAGACACTCTAGCTGAAGGAATATGGGCCAACAAATCCACAAAATTCTCTATACTTCTACGGAGAATAAAATGGGGACACCTAAATACCTTTACCAGGCTAAATGGATGGGGCATGCCCATCCCACCCACCTGCCTATTATGCAACTTAGAAAATGAAACCAGAGGACACCTTTTCTTCAACTGCAGCTACTCAAGAGCTATCCTTCTACCCCTAGTTGAAAAATTAAACAATATTATCTGGAAAATCATGAACATCCCCACACCCACCACCACATACCCAAACATCAAAATAGGAGTAATTGAGGCATGTCAAAACTCAAAAGCTAACACACCACTCTCAAATTTGGGGCCTATTATGGAATATGATTCGAGCCTTGAGTTGGCACATATGGGCTGAAAGAAACAGAAGATGGCAGCAACATTCTCTCAGACCACCAGAAACGGTTCTTAAGGAGGTTTTAAATGTTATCAACAAGTCCTTTAGGCCAGAGAGCTTCAAAAAGAGTTGTTGTCACCCTTTGGGACCTAGCACGATACAGATATGGGAGACCAACCTCCGGAGGTAGATAGCCTAGCTTCTATACTAGGCAATATGGTTGTGTGGAAAGTGTCAACATGAGACTTGCTCTCATTTTCATATTCATATCTATATTTTATTGCTAGTTCTCATTGTATCATGGCAACACCCCTCATTTTTATAAATGAAAAATTTAACTGCTTCAAAAAAAACAAAAAAAGCTTTGATTTTGGATATGCCGTGTCTTCCCAAGCTAACTCCCTTTGGTTGCCCCAAATGAATCCGAATCTATGGGAAATTGAACTGATTTTCTTTAGAGCTTTCTTTGGGAGTAGAGTATTTTAGGTGATGTAGCTCTAGATCCATTAAACGAACTGTATCTGTGTCCATTATAGGATGGACTCTCGATCGCCTGACTAGTTGTTGAGTATAGATTGTATATTTGTAGTGATGGTAGCAATTCCGAGCAGTTCTCAAATCTCTGATATTTTGATTTCGAGTTGTATGTATATACATTATGATGTTTCTATATTATATGATGTAAATGATTACTTCTGCAGACTTTCCATCACCTTCTCCAGCAAGATCAACTTATCAAGCAGCTGCATTGCCATTGGATGCAAGAATTGAAATTGATTGCATTGCTGTCTTATAGTTGTGATCTCTCAACCTATCTTCTGGAATTAAAGAGATGAAGCTAATAAATAAATCGTTCATCTTTTCTGTTGAGACATTCTCTCTTCGTTATTGGCGTTTTTGAAAATTAAGAAATAATAGTTGATCAAAATTTTATATTTTTCTCTGAGAGTGTTTGGTGGGTCGTGTATCAATATATCATCTATATTTTTGCTGTCTTGTGTGTTTGGAATTTATCAGGAACTCACTCAGTTTGAAGGTTAAAATCAATACAATGAATTAGAATATGGATTGGGAAAATACAAGGCAAACAACAAAAAGGATATTTTTTTGGCAATTCGCAAGTGGCCAGGTAAAAAAGGATATTTTTTTGGCAATTCGCAGTGGTCAGGTAAAAAAATGCATTGCTGTTTTTTTTAATCCTTGTCATCGATTTGGAGTTTGAAGCGTTGGGTTGAAGTGATCCAAATTGTATGGAAACTTGACATTGCAGGAAACGGACAAAGAAGAACAGTCCACACTCCTATATATTTATGTATTGTAATTGATTATTACCATAGATGTCGTCATATTTGAATCAGGCCATCACATTCATTCCAATCCATTGGTATTTATTAACTACAGGTCAAAAATTTGACGTCATGTCTGACAAATCTAAAGTCATCAACTGTATGTAACAAGCAAGACAAAATATTGTTCCTGCAATAACACACCAAATCTTGTTCTCAAAACTCAAAGAGTGAACTCCAATAAGCCAATGATGAGTGGTTTTTATTTCCCATTTCCATAACTACACTACTTCATTTTACATTTATATATATCATCTGTTTAACTGCTTAAGGTATTTTTTGGTTGCAGATTATTTATTTTATTTCCAGGTGTGTGTGTGTTGAATTGTTGATGCAACCTTGTCAATTGGTATAGGAAATGAACATTGTTCTGCTTTGTTTAGAATCCATTGATTGGAATTGTGCTTTGAAAGAAGTGGAAATTCATCATTACAGAATTGTGGGACCTGATTAAAAGACTGTCTCTGCACAATAGGAATTGGAAAAGAAACACCTGCTCAATATGTCCATCCATTATCTATCTCCCTTTGTTTGTAATGTAATAACTCAGGAGTTATAATGATGATGTGATGGAATCTGAGGTTTTTTTGGTAAGAAGATGCTTTTCTCTTTCTTCTATTTGTCCAAACAGGCAAATGAAAATCCCACTGATACCATAATTAAACAAATTATCTTTGATTAATTATATAGCTAGTGACTGATGATGTGTTATTTATTGTTTTTAAGCACCAAGATGCCTTTGCCCGCTACAGGAGTATACAAGTGTGAAGCGTGAAAGAAAGAAAAAGATCAACAGTTTTGATTGGTGATGAAGATTGAAGAGGTCAAGAAGTTGGTTGGTCCCTCTGTTTTCTGCCTGTCTGCATTTTTTTAGTCCTTATCCTTGTTTTCTTCTTTTTCATAAATCTCCATGGTCCTTTCTCAACCACTTAGTGCCAAAACCTCAAGTCATTTTCCTAAAAAAGTGTTGGTTGGGATTTTTTTTTTTTTTGCAAAGTGAAATACAAAAGTAACACTGGGAGTTTTCTATGTTAGTAAAAATATAGATGTATTAAAATTGGGTTGAATATTCAACTTTTCACATTAACTATTAAAGTTTTTTTTTACGGTTGAGGGTTCAAATCTCACTTTGTATGCATGTGTATGTAATAATAATTTAATTTAATTTTCAACATGATAATGAATGAATTTGTTTAGAATTTAAATGATAACATTTCAATCTTCATGAGGTAAATTCTCTCTCTCTTAATAATTTCAATCCAGCCATGACCCATGCTGCCTCACATCATCCCATCTCCACTCATTATTATTGTTTAGTGTATGTCTGTCTGTTTGATTCCATAAACAAGAAAGGAAGAAAGAAAGAGAATCAATTTTGGAAGAACATCCACAGATCATGTTCTTCATTCCATCAACAGGAACGAACGCAGAAGCAGAAGCATGCATGTCTTTGGAATTTGTTTGTTAGTTTAATTAATCTGACTCACGAGATTGTAATTAATTAATTAATCGAAAATCAACAAACAAACAGAGAAAGAACATCATGACATGGGTTGAATTGAGAAGAATTCACATTTGCAGCGAAGTTTATAAACGAGCCGTTTGAGATTTAGCCGAAGAATCCGGTTTGGCGCCACACGGTGTTACGAACACGGTCCAAATCCCGGCCTTTGAGTTTTCTGCCGACGCCTTCGAACACGGAAGTTGCGACCATGTTGTTGTTGCCGGAGACGTTCTCTCTTGCCAAGTACTCGTGCGGTGGCATCCACTTCCCATCATCCAGATCCGCCGCAGGCTCACGTAGAGACTCAGAAGCTGGGTCCACTCGGAGGATCTCCGTCCATGCGGGTATGCTGACAGGAGCCGAAGTAGCGGCAGGTCGGTGTTGATGCTGCCGGTTACTGTCAGTGCTCTGGAATTGTTGTATGAGACGTGGGCGTGAACCTTCTCTCTCTTTTTCTATCTCTAATGCAAGAGATAGACCACTGACGTGATTCCCAGCACGCCATCGTCGTTGGTTTTGGTCGCTGGAGTGACAGCGTTCGGAGGTATACCACTCCTCTCGAACTTCGGTAACCTGCACTATATCGGAGACTCTCATCGTCGACCACATGTCTTCTTCAACAAGGTCTGGAAGGTCTTCTGTCGACTCAATTACATCATCGTGGTTAAACAAAATCGTACTGTTATTCCGTACACCCTTTCCCATCTTCTAGCTCTTGTGTTCAGTTTTTACCGGAGATCCAAATTCCAGCGATTGACCCTAAACCATAATACCACCACCACCACCCCTTTGGAGTTTTTGGACTCCTTTATTTATAGACCACTACACTATCCACGTCACCGATTTATATATATTTAAATACCAATAAATAATTAACATGATATAAAAATGTCTACCACGTTTTACCAGTTGCATGGGAAGATTCAACCTCTAAATATATAAAAACTTTAATTGTTATTATGACCAGTTAAATTAATTTATGTATGTCACTAATGCGTTCAATTTTCGTCATTAAAAAGATGACTTTTTGTCGAATTTATGAGTTAATTAACAACATTATCATTTTAAAAGATAGTGATTATTTTGATCTTTTCACAACTATAATATTTTTTTTGTTAACATGGTAAATAAGTAAATAAAAATTAAAATACATATAATGAGATTCGAATCTTAAACATTCAGTCATCTTAATAATGTATGTGATTAACTGATCGGATTAATCGAGTTGTGTTGGACTACTACAATAATTTGATTGTCTCTGATTTGAATCTAATTATTTCAGCATTTTCTTGATGCAACTAAACTTTAATATGAGTGGAATCGTTTTCTAAAAATTATGTATCGTTAATTATATATAATTATAATTATTTATTTATATGAATGAATGAATGAATGAAACAATAATTGAAGGAAAATAACAAAATTCACTCAAATAATTGAATAATATATTATATCATTATTAATCATTACGAGTTACGACATTATCAATTTATTATGTATATATAAATTCAAAAATTCACTCATATCACTGGTCAATATTTGCAATTGGCAGCGATGCCACAGGCCATGATTCTCCACGAGGGAGTCTACAGCCAATGTGGGCCCAATAAGCCTGAACACGTAAAAATTGGATTGGTCTTACAGGCGTAGTCCGGTCCTTTAAGGTAGGGTCCACTTACGAAACAGACGTGCTTTGATTGGACACGTGTCTGCACGTGGACTTCTTTGTCTTCTTTTTTTATTTTCGTAATATTTTGCCCAGCTGGCAACATCACTCATTAAAGTGCCCAATAATTTCTTTCTTCTAAATATCATCAGTGGATTGTCAATTACCGAAGCATACATCATATAAATGTTTAAGGAGGAATCATAAATGGATCATTGGGTCCTGCCCTCACGGGTTAAAAATAGAATCATACCCATTGACCCGTTACTGTAAATTCGATTTTTATTTTATTTTATTGAATATCTTATTAGAATCTTATCTTAAATCACCCACCTCGATTCTATTAAATTGCAAATTTTGGATTTATATGTTAATAAATCGAAATCTAAGATAATGATTATAAAACATCACTAGTGATGTTCAACAATGTTCTGACTTCATATATGTTTCTCATAATTGCATATCTCGATTTTTTTTTTTATAACGAAAAATACTTTTTTTGATAATATATCAAATTATGAATGAATCGTAATGAGATTTAAAGAAATATAAATTCATTATACGAACCATGTTTTTTTAAAAAAAAATTTTAACTGTAATTATTTATTGCTTTGAGTGTAAGTTTAGAATCATTGATGTCGATCAATAAGAGAACAACAACATTATATTACAAATAACATGGTGACTGACACAAGCCAGAGAAGTCACAGGTAACAACAAGAGTGAGTGGTCCTGATTTCCTAAAAGGTTAATGACCCTACTGACGTTGTTCTCATTTTACTTTTTAAGTTATTCCGCAGGACCACTGGATTTCCCCCTATTTTACGAGTTTCTACCCTTTTTGGCTTTTCCCTTAAATAAGTTAGTTAGTTTTTTTTTTACAAAGAAATTGACTTTTTTTATCTTTAGACCTTAGCATCGCGGCCCATGTACACAGGTCCACAGTCCACTTGGTGTTTGGTACAGCGGTAAAAAAATAACTATTTGATTTTTTTAACAGAAATAACTTGGGCTGATTTTAACATGGGCTTAGTGATATGGGCCTCATAGATAGGACTATGTTATGAGTCGGATTCGGGTTAATCTTTCTCTTTACAGAGACAAAAACCTAGAAATCTCTCACCCTCTGTTTTCCTTTTCTTCTTCTTCATAGTTATGGCGGGTTCCGACGATGTCGCTATCGATCACTACATAATACTAGGACTTCCGTCCGATGCCAATTCCACGAAATTATCTTTGGAAGATATAACGAAGGCATACAAGAATAAAGCCAGAGAACTCCATCCAGACAAGCGTCGCGATGTCTCTGCAGCCATCGCAACTGCTGAATTCCAACAGCTCACCTCATCATACGAAATTCTCAAAGATGCATCCGCTCGCAAGGCCTTTGACGCCCTTCTATCAGTCCGCCGGTATCGCACTCAATTGCGCTCGCAGGTGCAGTCCAAGCGCCAGAAGCTGGTATCCGATCTTGAGGAAAGGGAGCGAAAGGGCGAAAGAGACGAATTTGATCCGAGAAGAGAAGAAAAGGCAGCGGCTGCGAGGTTGAAGGTTGAGATTGAGAGGATTAGAGCGAAAATGAGAGCGAGCAGAAATGTAGGAGGGGAAAGAGCGCAGAAGGATACGAGAAACGGGGATGGAGGAGGAGGCGAAGGAGTGATGGAGATGGAGGAGAAAGAGAAGATTTTGAAGGTTTCTTGGGAGAGGGAAGGTGGAGAACAGTATAGTGCGGAGAGTTTGAGGAAGTTGTTTGAGAAATTTGGAGAAGTAGAAGACGTTATGATTAGAGAGAGAAGAGGGAAGAAGATGAAAAAGATTGCCTTGATTGTGATGAAGAGCAGAGATGCCGTGGTAAGTAGTAGTTCATTAACATCTTTTCCTTCGATTTTGTTTTCTATACTGTGTTGTTTTTTATTTAACATGAGATCATAGAAAAAATCCTAAACCCCTTTTCGGTTAAAATAACCATTAACTTGTCATATACTTGAACTTACCACCATTTGATTTTTGCTGATTGTTTGAACTAACCAGATACTCGGATAGTGTGTAAGGATAAAACCTTTCTCTCGTATCCTGTTGTATCAGAAGGTTCAGATGGCTTAATCTTACAGTGATACAAAAACAAAAATATCTTTCAATTTTATTTCATTAATCCAATAGTAAATAGACTTAGAGGTATCATGTTACTTCTTATGGAGTTCTAATTTCGTCTATGTATGTTTTTAGATTACAGCAACACAAAACATGTGTGGCAGTCTTTCAAATCCTCTGCTTGTTTTACCCCTTCATCCTTGTAATACAGTCACCGCTGCATCTCCACCTGCAACATCTTCTGTGCCAACGACACCTAGTTGTAACCATGTTCTTGGTACCGGATATCAGGCATTTGAAGATTCTGTAATGCAGAAACTTCAAAAGGTATATTTTTTCTTCTTAGTTAAACTTTCCTCCCTCTCTTAAAATGAATCGATGAATAATCCATGTTACTTTGTTTTGCAGGCAGCAGAAAGGCAGAAGAATTTAAATTCTTAGGATTCAAATACATCTTTGCTTTAAATTCCTAACAATTCAAATAACTCTTTTGACTTAGAGTTTATATTTCATGGATGTATAGTATAATTATTACAATTTACATATTGATTTCATGTATTAGTTTATACTTTATAGAAGATTGATTGACCGCCCTATGTAAATTAATTTGTATTTGAAATTTGAATGTTTATGTTCTAATTTCCTATACCGATTGTGTAACTCTTTCAATAGTTTTTGAATTGCCTGCACGTTCAAACACTGCATAAATATGCTATTAATTCTAGAAAAAGACAAAATATGACCATCTGAAAATCTTTTCCAAGATCGTTGGAACCTTCGAGGTGTTTGATGGCTCATGCATTTGGTAGGATCTAGGAGCCTTAAAATTATTATAAACCCTTGTAAATGTTTTTTTTAAATCAACTATTCAAATCGATGTAGTAGAATAAAAGAGAGTAAGAGACATTCTTTGAAGAATTGAGTATAAATTGTACTGTCAACTGAAAACATCCAGAATACTGCACGAAAATTTTATCCTACCTTTGACGGTTGTGATTCAATCCTCACCTAAATCATCAGAAGTTTGCGAGGTCAATCCTGTTATATGCTGACATAACCTGTACATGAACCAATTCAGATTAAAGATAAACATAACATTGGATGGACAAGCTAAATATTATCCAAAAAACGGGATTATTCTTGATTTCTTGGTCACAACTTACATGTTCAATTTTTCTGTCCTCTGTCTGATCTGATTAGAAAATATAACTGGAGGAACATTATTCTGTAATGAATCCTGCAATTTCATTCTCTCCTTCAACCACCTCTCGGCATTGTCACATTCAGTGATAACCTGAACGCAAAACCAGTTGGTAGATAATTGCAGAACAATATCAAATTCCAAAATCTACCAAAAATAAAGTCGCTTTCTTTTTACCAAATTTATTTCAGATGTGGGTAATGCCTTTGCACCTCTCCTGTGATGAAGAATGGATTTTTTAAGTTCACTTATTGCTTCAGTCCTAGCTCTTTCCTCTTTAAATCGATCTTCAATGGGGCAAATGAGCTAACGACATCACAACAGCAGAGAAACACATAAAAATTAAAAACGACATGTGTAATGACTATGGAGGGTTAGCATAAAAAAGCATTGTGGTTTTTTTGTTACCTTTTTCAATTCTTCCATTTTGCACAAGTAAACCTTTTCCGACTCATCATCCCCTTCCTCGTATAGCCATTCTTCTGTTTCTTGAAGTTTACTGGCAATTTCTTCCTTTTCTGAAGCATTCACAAAGCTCATGTACTTCTCAAAAAGCTGTCACTGTGTTAGTGTAGCCACTAAAAAAGATAAAATTGAAAAACTCAAATTAAGATCATTACCATATTGCGAGAATCATAGACATAAGCCTCTAAAGCATTTTTCCTCTCTTTGGTCTGTTCAACTATTCTATCTTGAAGTGTAAGCCGTTTTTCTAGGGCTTGAGCCAGGGATATGTCAGTTGTTGTCATCCCACCAAAAACAACTTCATTAACTGGAATCTCTATCCATTTTTTTGAATTTCTCTCTTTCATAACAGTAACCTGCAAGTTGCAGTGTTAAATAAAATAATGTAGTTCTGCAAACATAAAAAAATATCAGATTAATTTTAACAAACTGTTAAGTCTGTAATTATTTACCATTTAAATAGTTTAATAAATTTCGGGAAATCAGGAGGGAATAACTGCAGTTTTTACGACTTACGAGTATATAGTGTTGACACAGACAAAAAGGTAACGATTTTAGTTAAATATCTTGGTCTATATTTTATTGCGCAGGAAAAAAATCTTGTTTATACTTTATACTACTAAAGAATAAAGATCATTGATTACTGTATGTTACAAATAATATAAAAGATAGCATGATGGAGAATTTCAGTTTATACTTTAGAGAGAAAGCAGTTAAGATTTTTTCTCTACAAGATGTGCATATTAAGTAATTAATCATGAAAGTATAAAACTAAATGACACTAGGGATGTTAATTGAACCTACCAAAGTTTGAGTTCGGTTCGTTTAATTAAACGAATCAATTTTAAGGTTTGGGTTGGTTCGTTATCTAAACGAACCGAACCCGGATCGAACCGAATCCAATTCGTCGAACCCGAACTTTTTTTGCAACCCTAAATGACACATTGATTCATTCACACATGAAGAATCTCTCATAATGGTAATTCTACCTAAAAATATTTCATGTTAACTAATTATGAATCTAAATAGCCATTTCTTTAAAGTTGAAATATATGAAGAATACAGTAACATAATACATAGTACCATGTTTCATATCAGTGCAAGTTATAATACATTCACATTTCATGATTGTCAATAAGCCTTCATGTACAAAATCACACATTCACACCTTCATGGTTCTCATATGCAAAATGAGTTATCTATCGATCTAAATGTATTATGTAAGGATTAAGATAATAAATAAACATATTCCAAATAAATTTGATATTTTTCTTTAATTTCCTATTCTATCACAAATTGACAAGCCAAACTGTTCACAGAAAAAAGTTGGATCCTCAAATAGCATTTAATTATTAATATTTATTTTCATGATAAAGTTCAATGAGAAAAGTATAATTTTCAACGTCAAATGACAATAACAAAGTGAAGAGTGAACAAACAAAATAAAAATTAAGAAGTCTAAATGATTAATAAATCTTTTTCAATTTAGCTCTTCAAAATATATTATTGATAAATATAAATTCAAGTTTAAAAAAAAATTACCCCGTCATGTTTTTGTTCTCCAAATCCATCAATGGGGGAGCATTGAGATAATGGCTTTGCAATATTGTGAGCATCATCCTTTCTACTATTAATATCATACACTTGGTCTGTGTATGCTGTTGATTTTGCCAATGGACTCGTTGTATAATCATTTTGAATCAACTGCAATAACAATTGGATAATGGTCTTGTCAAATTGCCATCATCTAAAGAAGATAATTAATCATTTAACATAAATACACAGGAATATTTACCGTGGCTGTGTCGATGGTGATAACGCCATTAAGATTTAGGTGAGCTCTAACTTTAATTATGGGTATTTTATGATACTGAAGTTCTGGAAAAGGGCCAACCTATAACTCCATAATAAATAAATAAAAATACTGACAAACAGATGAAAGAGGGATAAATTTTATTGCAGAGAAAAGAAACAAACTCATCAAGGGATAAAATGCAACAATTTATTTTTCTTTTCGAGAGAAGTTCTGTAAAAACTTAATTGTGGAAAAAACAAAATGCTACTTACTGTCAATAGTTCTCAACAAATATTTTTTTGCAAATATGATATGTTGAAGTGGTACATCTTTTAGCAATTTCCTGCTATAAATTAAAAGTATTAATAGCTAACATTGCTTGACGTAGCAGCACGTAAATCCAATAATATGCCTTCACTAGACAGTGATAATGGAATTCTCTTATGTCTTCATGCTTTCCACTCTTTGAAGGCGTGACTATAAATAGGAGAGTGAGTAATATTTAATAGAAGAGGCAGAGTTTATCTTTTTAATCTAGGCACTCTCTTCTCTCCGGTAGATTCTAGATGGTCATTAGTGAATTCCAATACTCACATTAATCTATCTCTTTTAGGTCTAACATTTGCCTAATTGCTTCTAGCTCATTGTAATTCGATAGTGTTTGAAGTCTCATTAGATTTCTTCATGCCAATGATTCTCATTGCCAGGTAATCATTCACATTATTTGAGTTGGATGCAATGTCAACAATTCTTTTAAACTGGAAGTTGAATTCATTGAATGTATATAGCAACAAACTTCAATCAAATGCAGTCTTACCAATTGACCCATCTTAATATTGAATTTGTTATTAAATGCATCAATGCAGAGTTCATAATTTACACATATGATTGCCAATAAAAGTGGAACTAACAACCCACATAATCATAAAACCTGTAAATAAAAATTGCAAAAAAATATATATTAAAAGATGGTAAGATACATACCGTAAAACGGCTTATTTTATTATCCATGCAATGAGGCAATTCAGTTTTGTCAGCATATGTTGTTTCCAGGCTGAATTCTTGAGAATACTGTAAAGAAAGTATTTTAGTACTTGGAAGGGGGGCGCCTTTTCGAAATAACACGTGACTTGGATGTGTCGAATCGAGACCTTCATCTGCTGAAATTTGAATCGAGAAGGGAAATAAATCCCGAACCTGCATTATCAGCAAATCATGATGCATATTCTGATTTATATAAGTAAAGAGAACTAGGAGATAGAAAATCCTACAAAAGATGAGGATGTCTTCAATGAGGATATGTAAATAAACAATCCAGATAACAAAAACATGCCCCAAAACTTTGCCATAAAAATATGTGACAATGTAAAAATAATTTGGTCTTATTAAAAAAATGAAAAAGAAGAATATGGTTCTTTCCAAACACTTTAAAAATCACATATACTTATAAAACTAAAGACGTCCAGACTTAGCAAGTTAGCATTGTACATCAAAGATCACACATTCACACTATACGTCCATACCTCGTAATTTCTAACTCTAAATGCAGGGCTTAGCATTGCACATTGAAGAGCACATCCACGGGCAATACATTCACTCGAATTTAGCGTCCGCCTCGGTTCCTTTCTAAAAAATCCACTCAAAGCCTTTGATATTGCTGGAATTCGGGATCCAGATCCAACAAGCTCCACAGAATGGATCCTTTCAGTTGTCAGTCGAGCGTCAATCAAAGCCTTATTGCACTGTAGAAGAATTTTTTCTAGCAAACCAGAAGACAATGTCTCAAAATCCTCCCTCTTAATAAAACTTTTCACATCTTTCTCATCCATCAAACACTCAATGCTAATCGGTGCCTCAGCATTGGCACTCAGAACTCTCTTCAGCTTCTCACAAGCCGCCCTCAACCGTATACTTGCCCGTAAATTTGACCAAACATCAATATTATATACTTCCCTAAACTCACGACCAAAGTACTTAAATAGCACCTCGTCAAAATCCCTTCCTCCCAAATCCCTATCAAACGTATGAGCAATAATCCTCACCCCCCCACTGTCAAACTTGGCAACACACACCTGCGTATCGCAATGGCCAATATCAACAAACACCACAAAGGTAGATTCCGATTTTACATCAGTTTTATAGATCCCGTACTCCAGCGCAGTAGAGGTGAGATCATGCATCAACCGCAAAGGCCTCAGTCCCGCAATCGCCGCGGCATCAAGATAGGCTCGTCTCTGCAAATCAGTAAAATAAGAAGGAATTCCAATCACGCAATCCGATATCGGAGACTCAGTCACCCTCTCCGACAATTGCTTCAGATGCGAAAACAGCATCCCAAGCAACTGGACCGGAGTGAACTCGGAGTCCTCATTCAAATACCTAACGTGCACCATAATCCCTCCATCAGCGGCTGGGGATACTTTAAACGGGAGGAAATGAAGTTCCCGTTGCATACGATCTTCGTCGAAACGTCTTCCGATAAGACGTTTAAGTTGCGAGATGGTGAACCTCGGATTCATCATTGCAGATGCGGCTCCGGCAGATCCAATGAAGCGTTGCTTCTCCGTGAATGACACCACAGAAGGTGTCTCTCGATTGGACTCATCGTTGAGCAGCACATCGATTCCGCGATGCTGCGCCGCGGCGATGACGCAGTTATCGTTTCCAATGTCGAATCCCACTACGATCATCGAGATCACCTACCTACACAAACCCTGGAAATGGATGGAGGGGAGATGAAATCTGGAAAGTACAAACCAGTTTTTCCACGTCAGCTCATCAGTCTTGCTTCTAGTCTTCTAGAAAATCGTTTAATGCATCATTAACTATTTAAACATCGTGCTAATTAGATAATATAATTAATTAATTATAGATAGAGATTCTATAATTTTAGTAATATTTATCATCTAGACATTTATCTTATTAATAGTAGATTAGCAGGGGTTGGATTCAGGTGTTACTAGAAATATCTTATAAAATATTAATCTTGACCGTCTGTTTTTTTTAACGGTAGATTTATACATATTTTACGAAATAAAACTTTCATTAAATATAAGATAATTTATAAAATATTTACAATCTGTTACAACTACAAAAAAAATTGTCTTTTGAACTAAGAAAAAACAATATTTTAAATTTAATGATTTTATTGAATGAAATAACGAAAGCTGCATTTCGTTTTCCACTATCCCACTACGGGGGGCAGGCACTAGCGCACTACCCTACAAAGTACAAATCTACAATATCGCTTGGGCCAACAAAACAAGGGCATATCTAACGCACCTACATAAGCCACAAGAAAAGGTGAAGATAACACAACTCACTCTTTCATCTTTTCCAAAGGGAAAACAAAGAATCTATACAAATTTTGGAATCACAGATCGACACGAACACAAATCCGAAGAAACTGGAGAAGAAATCACACAGTAAATTTTTGGTCGGTATATGATGATGAACAAAGAATAAATAGGATAGTTGCTTTTATTATTATTTTCTAGTTTAAACTTTAAAATGAGATAACAGATTTTCGTCGTCGTTTTACCGTTTTACCTATGAATTTGATCTCAAAATAATCAATAAATCTAGTTCTGACGCTGATTTCTTCCATTCTGTTTTATGGATCTCTTCTTAAGACCAGTCTATATTTGGTGTGATTGTTTGGTATGGCAAAGATCTGTCATCTAGCCTGCCTTTGATATGATTTGGGATTTTCTGTCTGATATTTGATTTGACTTAGGACTTAGTGATTTTTTTTGTAGGAAAAATCAACAGACTAGTGAGGAAAGGTTAACTATTTGTGTTCCAGATTTTGACAACTGGCATGCAATTTATTTAGGTCATGTTTGTCATATTCGTTTTAAGATCTGATTTCTTTTTTTTTTCCCCTTCTGGTGGATTGCTTTCATGTTCTGATTGATGCTGTAGATTTTTAGCTTTGATTTTTTGTAATAGAAATCATAGAACATATATTAGGGCTTTATCATACCATTTATGAACTCCAAAATCACATTCAAATCCTTCAAGAATATCTTATCTTGTAGATTTCAATTCTTATTTAAAAAACTTCTGCTACTATGGCATATTTTTTACAGTAAATTCCCATTTTTAATGTATATTTTCTTCTGTCTCAGATTTTATAGTGATACAATGCATCAATGCATGCTTGTAAATAAATCTTTGATATTGGGCAACTATACACAACTTCCTCACCTGTATTCATGCCAATAGCCATGGAGACGATTCAGAATAATGATGTTGTGACTTTTATCAAAACTTCTGCACATACCATTAACCCACTAACGTTACAGGCGGATGACCAGGGATGTGTTATGGTTGTAGAGAAATCTAGAAAGTCTTTGAGGAATAGACCATACATAAACTACCGTCAATTTGATGACAATTCAGATGAAGAATCACCTCTGGAAATTTATGACCATGTCAGTAAAATGTCCCAATATTTGGTCCATCCATGATCCATAAATTCTTCTCATATGTGTGCTGAGTTTTTTGTTTTTTTAGTAATGTGTTACCATTGTGTTTTCACTTATCACGCAGGAAGTTGACGTAAAATCCAGACGGAAAAAGAAAGGGATTATCCGTGGTTGCCCAGACTGTGAAAATTGTCAAAAAGTGATTTTTTTTATTAAAATCCTTTGCTGTTTACTTGAGAGTTAAGAGAAATTATTGAAGATGTTTTGACTGCACAACAGGTTCTTGCAAGATGGCACCCAGAGGATGCATGCAGACCTGTACTTGATGAAGCTCCCGTATTTTACCCAAGTGAAGAGGTATCCGTTTGTACATCATTTTGAAGATATATGTTTATCATTCTACATTTAATTATTATTTGTTAATAGTATTATGCATTTCTTTTTGTTCGTCTAAAGATATTGATGTAATTGCAGGAGTTTGCAGATACTCTTAAATATATAGAAAGCATACGTGAAAAAGCAGAGCCATATGGGATTTGCCGCATTGTTCCTCCCTCTTCTTGGAAACCGTCTTGCCCACTCAAGAAGAAGTTTGTTTGGGAAAATTCAAGGTTTACCACTCGTGTTCAACGGGTCGATTTACTTCAAAACAAACACACCACAAACAGGATGTCTAATGTCGGTAGTGGTGTTATGAGGAAAAGGCAACGACTTTGTACAACTGGAACAGAACTAGAGAATGACTGTGGATCTTTTGTAAAAAATGATGTGTTTAGCCACCATGATAATTCTGCCAAATTTGGATTCGAACCTGGACCAGATTTCACATTGGAATCTTTTCAGAAATATGCTGATGATTTTAAAAACCAATATTTTTATGCAAATGATGTAAATTCATATAAAAATATTGGTTTGGATCATCCTCAAAGATGGGAACCATCAGAAGAAGACATTGAAGGTGAGTATTGGCGGATAGTTGAGAAAGCAACTGAGGAGATTGAGGTACATTCATTTACAGATTTGAAGTGAGAATTTTCTTTTTTTAGGAATATGTAGTTATGTACTTTGTTTCTTTCATTTTTCACTTTAACATTTCAAATTTATCCCTCAGGTATTATATGGAGCTGATCTGGAAACAGGAGAATTTGGTAGTGGTTTTCCAAAAGAATCTCCAACTGATAACAATCTAGAAGAAGATTACGTGAAGACAGGTTGGAACTTGAATAAATTTCCTCGACTGATGGGCTCTGTGCTTGCTTTTGAAAGTGAGGATATTTCTGGCGTATTGGTGCCATGGCTGTACATTGGAATGTGTTTTTCATCATTTTGTTGGGTAAGTCTGTACATAGTTACATATAAGATATAACTATATAACCACAAGCCTTTAATTCTGAAATATTATGTAGATACATATTGGAGAGGTCTTGTTTATAGTTTATACGTGGTACCTATTTTTTGCTACAGCATGTTGAAGATCATCATTTCTATTCATTGAACTACATGCATTGGGGTTCACCAAAAATATGGTACGGAGTTCCAGGAAAAGATGCATTACAACTAGAGGCAGCTATGAAGAAACATCTACCAGACTTATTTGTTGAACAACCTGACCTGCTTCATAAACTTGTATGTAATAAGTTTACTGTATGAATATAAATGATTTTTCTTTAGATATTTAACCCTTTCCCCAATCCCTATTCACACAAATGGAGAAAGTTTCATATTTTTATTCCACTTTTTATTTCTATTTCTTATAATAGTGCTTTTCCATTTTACAGGTTACCCAGTTTTCTCCTTCCTTACTAAGAGCAGAGGGTGTACCCGTATACCGGTGTGTGCAGCATTCTGGGGAATTTGTCCTTACATTTCCCCGTGCTTATCATTCAGGATTTAACTGCGGATTCAATTGCGCTGAAGCTGTAAATGTTGCTCCTATTGATTGGTTGCCTCATGGACAAAAAGCCGTTGAACTTTATCGTGATCAGGCTCATATGATATCTGTTTCCCATGATAAATTATTGCTAGGAGCTGCAAGGAAAGCTGTCAGATCTCAATGGGATATGTTATTCCTCAAGAAGACAACACCAGAAAACCTAATATGGAAAGATATATGTGGACAGGACAAAACCCTGGTGAATGCATTAAAGGTATTTTTTTCTCTTTTAAATTGTAGATGTTTTACATTTTTTTTTAACTTGACTTGTATTTCTATATGTCTCACTTTTTTTTCTTAGATGCGTGTGGAGATGGAGCGTGCGAGAAGAGAATGTTTCCTCTCCTCACAGTCAAGGAAAATGGATTCCAGCTTTGATGCTAATGATGAAAAAGAATGTTTCATGTGCCATTATGATTTGCACCTATCTGCTGCTGGTTGCTCATGTTCCTCAGATAAATTTGCATGTTTGGTCCATGCTAAGAAAATGTGTTCATGTGATTGGACCAAGAGGTTTTTTCTTTTTCGTTATGAGATCAGTGAATTAAATATTTTAATTGATGCTCTCGGAGGTAAATTGAGTGCAGTGCACAAATGGGGAATGACTGATCTTGGGTTGAGTTTAAGTAGCTATGTCACAAAATCTAAAACTAAATCAGAAGGAAAAAAAGAAGGAAAGGTAAATGAAGGTGTATCATCTAATTCAACATCCAGTACTGAACATAACTGCAATCAAAAGAATAATAGGCAGACCTTGTGGAATAGAAATCAGTCAAAAAGTAGATGTGGAACTTTTCATGAGAAAGGTGAAGAATTTGAAAAAAAACAGCCTATAAAAGAGTCACTAAATGCAACAGGTTGTCATCTTTCCAAAGAAAGTTCAAAGAATACAATACGTCTAATTAAACTGTCAAATTCAGGAGATGTAAGCAGTATCCTGTCAAACTCTGATTTCAATCAGTCCACAATTAAGGATGCAAATTGTACCCTGTCAAACTCTGATGGAAAAAAAAGATCTTTGTCTTTTGAAAATCATATTATCACACGTTTAAAAGGAAGAGGACACAAGGAATCGCTTCAGTCAATTGCTGATCAAATGAATAAAGATCTTATTATAAGAATCAAGGACTCTGATGACCAGTTAACTGCATGTGATGCTGATGACAAAGATCAGGTTCGTAGCGTATGTGAGACTAATGCATCTGGTATGATTAAAAACGATGCTTCTTTGGATCAAGTTGTGGAAGAAGCTGACCATTTAAGTTTACATTCAAAAGGCAATGAAGATGGAAAATATGAAATGTTAAAAGAGAATCACATTCCACAAGATCAACCATTAAATTCAAATCATTGCTTACAAAATCCCTGCGTTTGGAAAAAGGAAAGTTATCATGACATTTGTAATATCAGAAATAAGTCACAAAATTCACATGTATATGAAACTGCTGATGCAACAAAGACATTCAAAAGGGTCAATGTTGAGATTGATTCTGCTCTACATCCAAAATCTGAAAAACCACAGGCAGTTACAGGGAGTCAATCTTGTTCACCAATTATAACTGAGAGACACTTACAAAAAGGTGTTCGTATAGCAAAAATAGTGCGTCGAATTAACTACAATGTTGATGTTTTGGAATATGGCACTGTTCATTCTGGAAGTTTGTGGTCTACGGGTCATGCTATATTTCCAAATGGTATGTGCACAATTTTTTAAGAGTAATTTCTGCATTATTTTGTTTTCTTTATTATCTTTACACCAGTATGTGCATTGGTTTTTATTTGCCTCTTGTTAGTTATTATTACATCCATTATGATATATGTTAATTATTAGTTATTATATATAATATGCAAGGAACTGAGGAAGGTTGGAAGTCATATTTTTAATGAATTCAAATCTGGTGCGGTTAATTATACCAGGGTTTTGGATTGGTAGTTTTTTAGAGCTAACAACTATGATCATGTTTAGAGTTAACAACTATGACCATGTTGATTGTTAGCAGCTATAATCTTGTTCAGAGTTAGAAACACTAAGGTTAATTTTGAGTTTTCCGACCACTCTGAACACACTTTTCTAAAAAACTTATACAATTAACCATACCAGAAATGTCGTATATTTTTAACATTTTTGTTGCAGGATATAAAAGTCGGGTAAAGTATTTAAGCATACTAGATCCTACTCAAATGTGCTCCTACATCTCACAGATCCTTGACAGTGGACTGGATGGACCTTTATTTATGGTAATGAATGCTTCGTTGCTGTTTTATTAATTTTGAGTATCTTATTGTAAATTTGTAATTGTACTAAAGTACTACTGATTTTTGCAACACTAGTGTATTATTTACTATTTTACTGTCATGAATCTTGGTAAGCTTGTCATTTGTCAATATTCGAATATCCAAATTTGACCAAATATCTGAAATCCAAATTCGCCAAAATTATTCGAATGATCCGAATTCGGATAAATTATTTTATTAACCCCCTCTGCTGAATTTAACATTTAAGATTTTCAGTGTGAAGATGATGCTGTGATGTACTTATAGTTTGATTTGATGTCAAATTCTCAATTTTGTTACTCTTTGATTTAATAGCAATGATTTATTTGTTTTTTGTTGGCAATGCCAAAATTTCTTATATATCTACAATTTTGTCGTACAGGTTCAGGTAGAACATTGTCCAAATGAGGTATTCATACATTTAACTCCCACCAAATCCTGGGATATGGTAAGAGAGAGGGTAAATCTTGAAATAAGGCGTGCACATAATCATGGAAAATCCAATATTCCTACTTTGCAGCATCAATACTCAATTGACGGTCTTGAAATGTTTGGGTTGAATTCTCCACCAATCATTCAGGTAACTTGACTATTTCATTCCTTAATACTTGGAAATTTGGAATAAATTAACATTCATATGGACCAAACAATCCGGAGGTCTTCAATGATTCTTTGGAATTTGGATTAAGAGAAATTTAAAAATTGTAGAGTCTTGTTATGAATTAGAACCACCTTCAAAATTTATCCATATTCTCGAAAATGGAAGAAAAAAACTCTGATTATTATTTTTTTGTTTGGAAAAGGCAATCGAGGCAATTGATTATAATCAAATCTCTGTGGAATACTGG
The DNA here is from genome assembly GCA_001185155.1 of Zostera marina. Taxonomy (NCBI): domain Eukaryota; kingdom Viridiplantae; phylum Streptophyta; class Magnoliopsida; order Alismatales; family Zosteraceae; genus Zostera; species Zostera marina. The sequence continues at coordinate 666,014 of LFYR01001193.1, read as the reverse complement.
AGGCAGAAACCTCAGAATCAGAAAAAAGCTTCAATTGCAAGTGGATCTAAAAAAGAAACTGATGCCCATGATACATTTTCGCTTACTAGTTCCAATGACATTCTTGAAGGTTTTTTTAAGAAGGCTAGCTGTGTTGAGTTGCAACTGTTGCATCAACTTTTTACTAATAACAGGTTAGATTCTAATCAGGAAATCATTCAAATTCTAATGAAAGTCAAGCAGAGATCCTCTCAACCTTCTGTTTCTGATCATACATAAATTTCTTCTAAGAGCCCTTTTATCCCATTAGATTTTTTCAGTTCATTTACAACCGCCCACAATTTCTATTACCACCATGAAGTCCAACCCTGTGAATTTTCACCATGCTTTTCAAATCATAAGCAAAACTTTTTTTATCTACTAAAGTTGCCTCGAAGCTAAGAGCTTCATGATCACAACTAACAATGGTAGGGTAGGCACATTAGTGATCATGTATTGTATTTTTTTAACAAGGTCTTTGTATCATATATTGTAAATTTTTTTCATTCATAATATTTTTTCAATTTAGCCGGGATAATGGATTGTTGATAAATGATAATCCAATCCTCCAAGGTCCTAGGGTCTGTTTTTTTTTTGCATTAGCATTTTCCCGGAATTTTTTTAGTGTTCGTTTGCTTGGGATAAAACACAAAGTAAAACGAAAACAAGAGTTATATTGCAATTGAATAATAAATTAGAAAACAAGTGTAATTAGAAAACAAGAGTTATGTTACAATATAAGATTGACTCACTGGTCTAAGGAACTATTAAGGTTTCTGAGATCCAGTGTCTGAATTTTACTTTGTACATTTTTACTTAGATTTGTTCGATGGTTTTGTTAGGTTGTCAACTCTATATATGTTTATCAAAAAAAATTGACTTTACATTTTACACAAAGCTCTGATATCATAGATTATATTACTGTGAAAATTAAATGAAAATCAAACTAAAACATTAAATCCTTAACAATTTTAATAATTAGCGATTAAAGTTAATGGCATTCAGATTTCAAAAGAGTCAAAACAAATACTGAATGAAGGATCTTTTTCAAATAACTTAAAATCCGAGGTTTTTTTTTTTAAATAATCCAAGATTTGGAATTTGATTGAGAAACGACTCGCGTAAATAATGAACTACTTGTTCTGGTCAGAAATTACGACGGTGTTTGAAATCCAATCCTTGATATTTTCTATCATTATTTTATGGGTGGAAAACAAACGAAATGAAGCATCATCACTCCACCGTCTTTTCACACTACACCCGGATGAAGAGTCTCGATATGATCCCAAGCAGAAAGAGCTATGAAAGGTTGATCGACTCCTGTTGCAAGATGAATTCTATGGATTTAGGATTCGGATACTTTGGAGCGATGCTGAAACATGGTCAGCATCCCAATCTTCTGATATGCAACACTCTTATTTACAGTCTTTGTTCTGCTTCCAGATTTACCGATGCATTGAATATGGCCGAGGGAATGACAAGATTGAATTCCACATGTATTCCTAACCTAACCACATATAGATCGATCATCATGGGTTTATGTAGACATGGAGATGCCGACAAGGCCATTGAACTTTTGGGTAAGATGAGAAGAGAAAGTAAGGATGAAAACATTAAGTCTGTTATCTTTCTCTATAGCTTCGTGTTGAATTCTCTATGCAAAAACGGTGCAATGGATGAAGCTCTCAAGGTGCTCGATGAAATGCATGCGAATGGATTCTATCCCAGACTTGAAACCTACAACTCCCTTATAAATGGATATTGCAAGAAAGATAATGGGATCAAGTCACTTGATGTTTTCGACCGATTGGTCAGTAGTGGGATTCAACCGGACACCATAACATTCAGCATTTTGTTGAATTTTCTTTGCAAACGTGGGGAGATGAGTGAGGTTTTGAAGCTGTTCGAAGCCATGGAGGTGATTGGAGAAAGAGGAGGAGGTCAGATAACACCAGGTATTTATTCTTACAATATCTTGATTGAAGGCTATTGCCTTGCCGGCCAAATGAATTCCGCTTTGCGATTATTTCGATCTATGTTTGCAAAACATGGGATCAGACCTGATATTTACTCATATAACATCTTGATTAATGGGTTCTGCAAGAATGAAAAGGTTGATGAGGCTATGTGTGTACTTGGGGAGATGTATCGAATTGGGATACTACCCGATGTCATCACTTATAACTGTGTGATTGATGAGCTATGTCATATTGGTAGGATAAAGATCGTTGAAGCTGTTTTAAAGGACATGGAAGATCAAGGGATATTTCCAACCAAAGAAACATACAATTCTATCATCTCTAGAGTCTGTAGCTTGGGTGATTGGCATCTTGCAATGAGGTACTTGCATGAAATGATCGATCGCAAGATTTCTTTGAATGTCGTAACGAACAGTACACTGATCCATACTCTTTGTAAAGAAGGAAAGGTTAAAGTAGCAGGTGAGTTATTAGACTTGATGGTTCAAAATCACAGGGAGTTAAATGCGATCTCTTATACATCTCTGATGAATGGATATTGTATGGTGGGGAATTTGAAGAAAGTGGTGCAAGTATTTGAGCAGATGATCACAAAAGGGCACAAACCAGATGTTGTCTCCTATTCGATATTGGTTAAAGGCTACTGCATGATAGGGGAGGATATAGAAGAGGCTCTGAGATGGTATGAAGAAATGCAACTTAATGGTATTAACCCTAATGTTATTACACATAACACTTTGCTGAAAGGGTTATTCAAATTCGGAAGAGTTGCAGAAGCCAGGGAATTATATAAAGAGATGGAACACGATAAGACGTCCAATATCGCAACACACATGATTATGTTTGATGGGCTTTGCAAGAACAATTACCTAGAAGATGCTATTGAATTTTTTCAATATTGTAAGGAAGGTTCTGATGGCAAAATCCAATATAGGAAGGTTATTGAATCTGAAAGCCTTGGGAAAATAGATAAAATCAACTTGCCTCATAAAAGGTTAAGAGGGTTGAGTTGAGTGGCCGGAGAACATGGCGCCATGATAACCGGATCATAGAAATTTGATAATAATACAGAACAGAAACAGCAGGAGAATGTATATATCCATCTAGACCAAAGCCTGTGCAGGTGAATTATCTATATATATATATCAATGTCTCTTTTTAAGCAGGATATATATATACCAATTTTTTCTTAACAAATCACATATGTGGTGAAATTCTCAAAAATCCATGTAAGCACTTAAATTTTAATAAAATTAAGATCGAATTTCGATCATATGTAGTATGTCTATAAGGAGCTTACCTTATAGATACTGAACCCTCAAAAACTCGAATCTTGAACCCTCAGAAACCTTAATAATTACTACCTTTAGTGTGATTATATAATAATTACCTTGAACCCTAAATATAATTTTTTATTTACTAGCTATCACACCCTTAATGAGCTTATCGAGCCGTGCTTGGAAAGTTGAAGCTCAAGCTCGGCTCGAAAAGCTGGAGCTCGCGATGTTCGAGCTCAAACTACTTGACGTCCTAAATTCCTAATCATATGTTATAATTTGAAATAGCTTTAGTGTGTTTGATCACATTAATATTTGATGATCGCAAAAAGAGGTTTCATGTTAAAATCAAATCCATCACTGCAATTGCATTCTATTCTGTCAGAATCAGACAATCCATGCATGATTACATGCAACTTCGATGTCTATATAATGATTTTATATATATATATATACAGATACATGCAGCTCAATCCAAGCTAGGTAATTCGGAGAAGCTATAGCTAGCTATATCGCCGGGTAATTCATGGATTTGACAGTGATAAGCTATCCTAAACGCCACTGCAGTGATGCCAACCTCAACATATCCGGCTGTAATAACATCGAAACGTATCTGACGGGAAACTTTGAGACGATCGGAGACCTCAAACATGCACTGTTGTCTTCTTCTCCTTCATCATCGGAGTCAATCAACAGAACCATCTTCCTTGCATTGAGTAACGATGGTGACATAACGTTGCTGACGGAAGACCAAAGGAAGCCATCGCATTACGACGTGATCGACGGTTCGACCATCTTGATAACGAACAAGTTGAGTCCACGTTCCTTGGAGGTGACTGTAAACTTCGAGAAGTGGTCGGAGAAGAGATGGTTCTACAGCACCGACGAAGTCTCCGATGTGAAGAGATGGGTTGAGGAGGAATTCCACGTGCCTCCTCGTCGACAGATCCTGGATATATTCCGCAACGAGATGCATGCAGACATGAAGCTCGAAGACTACGCGATCAACGAACGACCTTCCATCCGACTTCGAGAAATCGCCGTGGATCAAACGAGAATGATCCGTTTCGACGTGAACATCGAATTCCGGAACGATGGCGCTTACCAACGACGTGAGAAGTACTGCATGGAGAATCGCGACACTCTGCGTATGCTGATGCTTAACGTTGAGATCCGAAACGGAAGCAGGAACTGGAAGTCGTTTTCCTTGAGCATCGGAGGAATTGGGCAGTGCATAGAATCAGCGGCGACTGGTCTTAGCTTTGAAGAACTCGGAGTGGTTGATGGATCAGAGTTGAATCTTGTTTTATCCTCATGAATTCCAGATCAAATGGGTATTCGGGCAATCTGATCCCAACAACCCGACCTAACGGTTATAATTAATCAATTGTTTGCTCGTCGCTTATACGTGAATCTGACAAATTGGCGCAGAAGAATTTTCTAAAGATGGAGATGATTGTTGAAGAATTTTCAGAATTGGATATGTAAATGGAAAAAGTGGTTCAGAATCAGATCGAAATTGCATTCTATTTTAATCTTGATCATCTTCTCCGTCGAATGCCTGTCAATTTCCACCGTACGTTATATGCCATAATTAGTTCCAATCTTGGCATTTATCGATCGATCGACTAGATTAATTTCAAGCTGTAGATAGGTAGATAGATAGATAGATGAATCAGAGCCTTACGGTGTTTTACAAGGGAATGAAAAGGGAGATCGAAAATGCAGAAAAGATATGTAACGTCGGACAACTCAAAGCTTTTCTTGAATCACTTTACGGCGTGACATTCTCCGATCACATCCTCTTCATACTCAAAAGGAACCGGTGGCGGCTGCTGGGACCAAGATGTGATGAGACACCGTTCTTTGAGAAGAAATCAGTGCTTCTCATATATCGGAAGATCAACTCTCCTAGCACACCTGTGCTTGTGAATCTCAGGTTCACCGCCGGAGCAGTGGCGATGAAGTGGTTCAATGCGGGCGATGAGTTGACGAAGGTGATGAGATGGGCGGAACTGGAGTTCCATGTTCCTCCCAAACGTCAAAAGCTGGAGATCTACAATTACGAAATGGAGATCATAAACAACGAGAGCAATCTTTTAGATTACGTGACTTGTCGAGAAGATCCGATCATTACTTTGATAGAGCAGCCGGATACGTTACCGGAAGTGAGAAAGACGATTTATCTGAATATCATAGACCCGACCACTGATGCTGTGAAAAAAATGACGTTCCAGCTCCAAATGAGTGATACTTTGCACACCATGATCAGAGAACTGAGGTGCAGAGATCCGTCCGTTTATTTTGGATCTAGATATCAAATCTTGATGCGTGGAAGAAAACCTTTGCCGATCGCTGGTGTTGAAATCGAACGTCTTGCTCTGGAAGATGGAGCTCATTTGATTCTATTTCTTTATATATGACCTAATAATAGCATTCATAACATTCTTAATTAATTAACCAATTTACTTTTTTTATTTAATCAACTACTTACTCATTAGGGTTTCAAGTTCAACTCGTCTCGTTGGGTTCGGGTTCAAACTCGTGCTCGTTAAGTTTGAGCTCATGAACTTATAGATATATACGAGCTCGAACCTTAAATATGGACGGACGAAGAGGTCGATGCGGTAATAATAGCTAGTAGTATACTTTGTATTCATTGAAATCAAATATTGAATCGATATTGAATTTTTTTCTTTTCACTCTAGCTACTGATTACCAATCAATATATCATCTCTTTTGTGATAAACACAATTCAAAATCACTTACTTATCATCTATTAAAAGGATTATCTTCTATCCTAATTTTTTTTCATTTTACTAAATTTCCTGAATTCATATTGACTCATATGTTATTTTTCATCTTATCTAAACTAAAACAGAGACACATGGATATGATAGCAAACACATTGAGGGCCCTCTATTTAATTTGACCCTATTTCCCCTTTCTACTTAAAGAATACATATTATGGATCACTTTTTATGAATCACATATCGACTGATCCTGAGAATTACTACCTGTGAAACAGAGAGATCACCATGCCCTAATCACTAGGAGAAAACTTGGCTTTATTTGTTTTAGGGACCATCAAGGAACCTACTGATAAGAACTCACCTGATTAATTTGAGACATGGCTCACATGCCATGGTGTGATTAGACAGTGGTTGTGGGGTTCTCACTACAAGATTCCTACGTTTCAGCGACGATCAGAAATCGTCGCTGAAAGTCAAAAATCGTCGCTAAATTGGTTTCAGCGACGATTATTGATCGTCGCTAAAGTTTCGATGTAGGTCGCCTCGCTAAAAATTTAGCGACGATGTTGGATATCGTCGCTAATTATCAGCGACGATGACGATGTGTCATCGTCGCTGATGTAATCCCACACGCGCGTTATTTTTTGGCGCCAAAAAATAGCATCATCGCTGAATCGTCGCTAATATTTGAAAAAGATCATCGCCATATCGTCGCTCTCAATAAATTTTAATATTCCTTGTCTCAACTTATCGTCGCTAAATCGTCGTTAAATCATCGCTTTTGTTAAATTTTAATTTTCCCTGTTTCAACTTATCGTCGCTAAATCGTCGCTTTTGTTAAATTTTAATTTTCCCTGTTTCAACTTATCGTCGCTAAATCGTCGCTAAAATATAATACAATAAAAAAAATGTTTTATTTATATAGGTGCTCATTTAGAGCCTTACTATTCAATCACACCTGTAAATACATGCAAATACAATTCAACCCTAAATACGTACAATTCAATACCTGCAAATACAATTCAATTCACACCAATTACATACATTCAATCGATCACACCAATCACATACATTCAATCATACAAATTTCACATATTGAATCACAAATGAATCACAAATTAGATTAAATGTTTATTAAAGATAATAGAGTTATAATAGAGATTACAATTACAATAGAGTTAAGTGTTTCAATTACAATAGAGGTAAGTGTTTTACAATTTTTTTTGTTGAACAATATTGGAAATATCTAAAGTCTTACCTTTTGGTCGAGGTGTCGAATTCAAAGTAGTATCTTCTTCCCAATAATTTCTCGATAATGGAATAAGTTGGTTCAACTGAGAAGAAACAAGAACATTACTCGATGATGGACGATTCGGGTCGTTGTTTGTAGCATTAGCCTGAAAATAAATGAAGATATTCAAAAATTAATAAATTTAAAAACTAATTTAAAAACATTTATTAAACTCACATGTATATTGTCAATTAACCGTTGTTCCATCATTTTAAATCGTTTTTCGTTTTCTATTTCGAACGCTTCCATATTCGTTTTTCAACGGCTTTGGAAACTGCCAATTCAAATTCTTCAGTGTTGTGCTTCTCAGTTTCCTCATTGCTCATTTTCTTTCTCCTCTTATTTGATAACATAGAGTCATTGCCAACTCTAAATCCCATAATGCGCCCATATTTCTTTCCCTTTGATGCTTTCAGCCAAGGTCCAATATGATCGTTTTTAAACAGAGGCTTCGTATGAAATGTAGTTGAACCTTGAGACGATAAATTTTCATCTTCGCTATCGTCATCAGAATCACTGTCTTCTTGTCTTCGAAGTTCTTCATTCAAATTTTCATATTCGGCCTTTACGAAAATCAAATATGAAATAATTAAGAAAAAATAAATATATTATGAATAATTAATAAATGATCACTCACCATCATAGTTTTTCCTCTATCATTTAACGGCGTATGAGTTGACAAGAATGCCTCTTGAAATGACGGTTTTCGACCTAATTTGAGACTCTATACGAAAAAATCTAGTTAAAATAATTCATAAAATATTTAAATTGAAATGAATTTAAAATATAAACTTACTAATGCATGAGAGTTGGCTTCAAAAGAACCCGATCCACCTTTGTACACCAAATAATCGTCGTTTTTAGTTCGTTGGAAATGACAAGAGGCTGCAATCTAATATCATATTTAATGTGAGCAGATGGGTACTTCTCGAAGTACTTCATAAAGTATATCCAGGATCAGTGATTTGGAAGCACGCTTCAAAGCCTCCAATAAAAATGCCATTCAGAAAAGTTGAGAACTGCAATCAGATTATTCGGATCGGAAAAGAGTTGAATTTCTATCTTGTTAATGTTTGTGGGAATGATATTGTCCCACAAACAATATTCGGAAGAAATGAAGGATTGAAGAAACTTGGTGTGTAATACTTGGTGGATTGAAGAAATCAGATAATTTCGTATGTTGATGCAGTTGTCAAATGGGGATGTTTTCGAGAAGACCCATGACGAATTGGATTTCGAGTTTCTGGGAAACGTCAGAGGGAAAGAGTGGCGATTGCAGACCAATATGTATGGAAATGGAAGTACATCAATTGGCAAAGAAGAAAGATATCAACTTTGGTTCGATCCGACAGAGGATTTCCACCATTACGGTTTTCTTTGGACAGAATCTCATCATGTAAGTATTAACTAAACACAAACACAAGCTCTTAGATTTTAAGATTTTATTTCTTCTTATACTACTACAACTACTTCTTTGGGGATCGGAATGCGGAACAGGAAATTAGCAGGGTTCATAGACTTGGATTTTGTTACCCGTTTGTCAATTATGATGACATCTTTCTTTTGAACGCAGATTCTTTATCGACGACATTCCGATCAGGAAAGTCACAAGGAACGAAACTATCGCCGGCCATTTCCCTTCGAAACCCATGTCGTTATATGCTACCATATGGGACGGATCCAGCTGGGCAACTTCCGGAGGACGGTACAAAGTTAATTACATGGTGGATTTTTCGGAAGGAAACAAGAAGTTGAAACTTGGTGTGTAATACTTGGTGGATTGAAGAAATGAAGAAATGAACGATTTTGGGGAAATGAAGAAATGAACGATTGAAATCAATAATCAATAATACTTGGTAGATTGAAATGAACGATTGAAATGAACGATTAAGAAATGAACGATTGAAGAACATTACCTCCGGCGAAAAATCTGGCGAGAAGGAGAGTTGAGAAAAATCCGGCGAGAAGGATTTGGGGAAATTTGGGAAAAATTTGGGGTAAATGGAGGGTTTAGGTTTAGGGGAAGTATTTGGGGAAATTTGGGAATTTAATTGGGTAATTTAATAAATTGGTCCTAATTTAATAAATTGGGTTTTGGGGTTTTTGGGGGGAAATCGATTTGGGGGGAATAACATTACTTTTGGAAAATTTATAAATAATACTTTATTCTTTTAAAATTTTATAAATAGGTCCGCATTATTAGCGATGATAAATTTTAAATCGTCCGTTATATGTTATATCTAACGACGATTATCAATATATCGTCGCTAATATCGCGGGTTTTCTTCAAAATCCTTCTTGTAATTTAACGACGATCCAAAATCGTCGCTAAAATCGTCGTTGTAGACCTCTTTTCTTGTAGTGTCTGTCTCTAAGGAAATTGCCTCACAGATCATATGTACACGCTGATGATGTTACTGTTATGTGGACTGACCTGAGGGATCAGTTCAGACAGTCCAATTAATGAAACTCATGTTTACCAATTGTCTAATGATGTTGCTATGACTCTTCAAGGTACTGTGCCAACTTTTTATACCAAACTGAAAACTGCTTGGAGAGAGGTAAAGGCCTATGGAGAGGTCCCTATTTGTGATTGTGGAAAGTGTGAATGCAATGTGAATGGTAGAATCAAAAATAGAGAAGAAATATAGAAGGTTAGGAAATTCCTAATGGGTCTAAACGATGAGTTTAGACAAGTCAGATCTAATATCCTTGCCGTGGATGCTCTGCCTAATTTGGATAAAACATTTCAGTTAATTACATATGAGAAGGCTCAACATGGGCTTCAAGGGTATCAAAATGTTGATGCACATGCTCTGTTTATCTCAAGGACATCTTCTGTCAGGCCATGCAGTAAGAATTCTGAGCCTTCCCATGCTGAGAAGGCACCCATGACGTCTCAACCATCCTTTGCTTACTCAAAGAAAAGACCAACACCACCTTATGAACTCATGTACTATAAAAGTGAGAGACAAATCAACACCAACTACTATTGTCACCATTGCTCAGTGTTTGGGCATTCAGATGAGAGGTGTTTTGTTCTTCATGGATATCCTGAGGGAAGAAAACAAGAAAAATTTGTCTCATCTTCCACTCCCTAAAATCAAGTGAAACCGAGACCCAAAGCTACTGTCAACTGTGCTACAACTTCAAGAGCTTGGTCTGCCTGGGAGAAGGAAAAATCACCTGTGAGCTCTGGTATGGAATCTTCCAAAGAAAAATCAGATGAAAACCCTATTAGTCCTCATGGTTTCCATTGTATGTGAAGTACAATCCTAAACTAAGACACCATGATTCAGGTAAATATATCAAACTTTGTTTTCAATTCTCATATATCAAACAATTTTTGGATTGTGGACTCGATCAGGTGCATCTGAGCACTTGTGTAGCAATAAAACTTTTTTTCAAAACATCAAATCACGTGTGAAATATCTATTTCACTACCAAATGGAATGAGCCAATTAATAGTTTCATCCAAAGGGAATGTGGTGGTCTCCCCCACCATAACCAAAGGATGTCTATTTTATTCCATCTTTTATTATCAACTTGCTATTTATCAACAAACTTGCAATTTCTGATGAATTTATTATACAATTTTCTAAAAAATTTGCTATCATTCTTCACAAGGTGAGGATGAAGGATCTTGGTCGAGCTGAAACAAGGGGGGGCTCTACCTCCTACAATATGTATCACCAAGGAGAATTTATTTTGTTGGTGCTACCGACTTTTCAAACTTGTGGCACCAGAGACTTGGTCACACCTCAGTTGATAGACTTAATTATATTTTTAAACATTATCTTAACATTAAATCTCAAAACAATATTACTCACTGTGAGACTTGCCATTTTTTACAACAGCAAAGATTATCATTCTCTAAAAATGCATCTAGATGTGATAATATGTTTGATTTAATTCATATGGATGTATGAGGAAGTTTCTCTACTTCAACCATTGATGGGAAAAGATATTTTCTAACATTGGTTGATGATTATACCAGGTACACTTGGGTCTACTTACTTGCATCAAAATCTGAATGCTATAATTTTTTTGTAACTTTTTTAACCTAGTCAAAACACAATTTCAGACCTCCATCAAAGTCATTAGGTCAGACATTCTCCTTCATCATGAAGTCTTTCCTAGAAGCTAATGGCATCCATCACTTCTCAAGTTGTCCTTATACACCCCAATAAAATGGGATAGTAAAGAGGAAGTACCAACATATCTTAAATGTAGCTAGGGCATTTCATATGCAATCTTCCCTACACATCAAACTTTGGGGCTTCTCTGTCCTACGTGTTGTTTATGTAATAAACAGACTCCCATCCAAAGTCTCTGATCGTAAATCCCCATATGAAATCTTATTCAACAAAATTCCTAAGTACAACAACATAAAAACCTTAACTCTTGTAAGGGAAAACAAATTCTCACCAAGGACTAAAAGGTGTATGTATATTGAGAATGTAATAACTCAAAAAAAAAAATTTTAAGTACCTTGGTGGGCCAATTTAACTAAGGGTAGTTTAATAATGTGTTAATAGAAATAGATAAACCCTAGAATATAAGGGTTGAAGAAAGGGAAAAAGGGAGAGGGAAGAAAAAGGAAACGGAAGTAGAGTGAAGAACTTCTACACTACGGCGAGGTTGGGATACAAACGAAGACAGAACTCCTATGAGGGGTCGTGTGAGACGGTGCTTGGGTGGGTGGAAATCTTAGTGTGGCTTATGTGTAGAGAAGTCTCAAAGGCAAGGGAAGGTATGGGATTTTCGTTTGTATGGGTTTTAATGTTGAAATAGAAAACAAAATGTGAGATTCTTGTGCATTTGTTGGATCTATGTGGCAGTGATAATGATTAATGTAGGGGGTGGGAGTTGGGTTAGACTCCGTAGGGTTAGGGTGGAAAAATATGGATTTAGTTGTGACCTGTAAAATAACATCAAATAAATGATGTATGAAATTTATCACACATCTGTTAGCGTGAGATTAAGTTCTGTATGAACTTGTGATATGTATTAGGTGTCTTCTATCATGCTTTTAAGTTGAAATAATAGTTTTCCATTTGTCTCTACTGAATTTTATTTTTAGGATAAACTCTTATGAGTTATGTGAATGTTGTGTGGAAGAATAATTGCAGGAATGTTGCTTGCTATAATATTTTCAGATGAACTTGGGGGCAGTGCTGGATTTTTGAGTGGTTTACAGGGATTTTCTTCATGTTTATCTTTTTCTATATTCTAAGAAGATTTTAGATTTAGTTTCAGATTTTTGGGGGTTTAATTGTGGTTATTTTTTCGGTATTTTTAAGAGATTTTAGATTTAAAATTTTGGGTTGCTGCAAGATTTTTATTTGAGTTTATTCAGTACTAGTAGAAGATTGTAGATTAAAATTTTGGATTTTTCTTGGGGTTTAATGGGCAGGGCAGGTGGGGGGTAAATTATATTTAGTGATAAGTATGTAAATAGTGGTGATGCTGAATAGTTAGCAATCTCATATTGAGTAGTGTGGTTATACCACTGAGCTGAATCTAAATGACTAATTTCATTTAGATCATTTTGTTGGTTTTGATATTTTTACATTTCAGTCCTCAGACCTTCGTTTTTCAGATTTTTTTTCGATTTTAGGTTTCATGTTAGTTCACTCGGCTTTCTGGGTTTTGTTTTTCACCTGGATCTACTTTTATATATCTTAATATTTTTGTTTTGATTTGATTTGACGAAATGGTCCATCACGACATATTTTATTTCCTTCTCTTATGTTCTACACCGGGTTTCATGTGGGCTAGATGCATGAGGTAAGGGTTGTTGGATTGATGAGTGAGTGATTCATGATATGTGATAATTACATTGTGGAATAGTGAGTGTAATCTTGTGACCAATAAGTGAAGTGTTACTTGAGTGAGAGTGGATAACATTGATTGTAAGTGGATTACCGTTATAGTGTGAGAGTTATGTAATAGTGTAGAATATTGTGAATCGCATCAATTTTCCATGATTATGTCCTTATTATGTGATGTGGCTGTCGTTGAGGGATTCATACTGAGTTCATTGTGTGATATTTTCCACGATAAAATATTTGACTCATCCATCTTTGTGTTCATTGTGTGATATGATAGAATCAATGAAAAGAGGCATGACAGTGAAGGGGCGGAGTTCATTGCGTTTTTGTTGTGTTTATTTTGTCTTGTTAAACCTTAGTTCGGATAGAGACTATGGTTTAGGTGGATTATGAACCATGCATGTTGTTAGTATTAATACTTAAACTTATGGGTATATTTGACATATATTGTGATTCGTATTATATGACTACACTCACTCTCATGAGTGGGTGATTTTGTGTGACTTTAATGATGTAATATTAGTCATAGGATCGTTAACATCCCAATCAGGGATGTTATAGAGAACTCTTCAAATCAAAAGGGTTGCACCCTATATGATCTAAAGACATAACATCTTTGCAGTAGGGATGGTGTCTTTCATGAAAATATCTTTCCATTGGAAAACACTCAAACAACCATTGAAACCAGCCAACAACTCACAACCAACAACTCAACCCTTACATGCACCTGATGACTTAGAAAGTGATGAAAGCCCCCAAATTCAGGAACACACTATCAATGAGAATCAAATATTAGAGGAAAACATGAACCTCTCTGAGGTCACTCAAGAAACCCTAATCCCACTTCAGACCAACAACTAGTCACCAGATTAGGAAGGTCATCTAAAAGACCTGAATATCTGAGTGAATACTTCTGCTCTTTTACAACTAGCAAAGGAAATTCCAAAGGTACCTCATTCCCTATGTATGATTATATAACATACTGTATAAGAGATTATCCACCTCTCACACTGACTTCCTTGATAAAATCTCCACAACTCATAAACCATCTTCTTACAATCAAGCAAAACTAAATCTCAATTGGGTCAAAGCTATGAATGAAGAACTTAGTGCTCTTGAATTAAATGACACTTGGAAAATTGTCCCCAAACCAAAAGATAGGAAAGTCATTGGATCCAGGTGGGTCTACAAAGTCAAATACAAGTCCAATGAGGACATTGAAAGACTCAAGGCCAGGCTTATGGCCAAGGACCACACCCAAATTGAAGGCTTTGATTACATTGAAATATTTTCCCATGTTGCCAAAATAGTTTCAGTAAGAACCGTCATTGCAGTTGCATCCCTCAAGAGTTGGCACATCTTCCAAATGAATATGAGCAATGTCTTTCTTCATGGTGATCTCACTGAAAAAATCTTTATGAACCTTCCTCCAGGCATGTTATCATCTAATGATACTATGGTTTACAAACCTTAAAAATCCTTATATGGTCTAAAACAGACCAATAGAAACTGGTATAAAAAACTAACAAACTTCCTCCTATCATTTGGGTTCACTCAATCCAAGGCAGACTACACCCTGTTTTTCAAACAGACTCCTACATCTTACACCTGCCTGTTAATCTATGTTGATGATCTTATTATCTCAGAAGATTCTTTGGATGACATGGATAAATTAAAGAAACACTTACATAATGAATTCCATATAAAAGACCTTGGGAAACTCAAATATTTCTTTGGGATTAAAGTATCGCAATCACCTCAAAAGATCTTCATATCCCAAAGGAAATATGCTCTTGATATACTCCATAAATTTACACAATTGGGCTCTGCCCCATCTGACATATCTTTAAACATGACTTGAAAAATGATCAATCAAGCCCTACTCTAAATGACCCTTCTCAATTCAGAAAATTAATTGGTAAGCTATTTTACTTGACAATAACAAGGTCTGATATTGCCTTCTCTGTGAGCCATCTCAGCTAGTTCTTTGCCAACCTCACTCAATCACATTTCAATGCTGGTATTAAAGTTCTCAAATATATTAAAAACACCCTAGCTAAAACTATATTATATGAAAGAAATACATCTATCAAACTTGATGTTTTTTGTGATGCGAATTGGACGGGTTGCCCAACTTCTAGTAAGTCTATAATAGGTTATTGCATATTGCTTGGAAATTCAATCATTTCTTGAAAATCAAAAAAACAACCCACTATTTCTAAATATTCCGCAGAATCTGAATACAGGGCAAGGCGATGACCTCCACTGTTTGTGAAATCATGTGGTTGCATTATTTTCTTAATGATTTACAGGTGAAACCAAGCTGCAATACCCATTTATATTGTGATAATCAAGTTGTCATACACATAACCTCAAATCCTGTTTTTCATGAAAGAACAAAGCATATTGAGATTGATTGCCATCTTGTTAGGGATCACCTTCAAGCTGGTTTGTTTAAATTACATTATATTGCATCTTAAAATCAACTTGTAGATATCTTGACGTGCAAAGCTTAAGAAACATACTACCCAAGTTGGGAATGTACGATATCCACTCTCCAACTTGAGGGGTATTAAGCAACCCACATTTTCAATGGACTGCAATATTTATCTCTTAGGGCCCAATAGCTCAATATTCGTTTTAATATTTAAATGCACTTAGGTTAATTTACTTAATCGGGTTTTTGTAATTCAAACAACACTTTTGGTTATTATTTGATTAAATAGGGAAACCCCCATTCCCAAACTGCGCGCCTCCTCACCCTCTCATCTCCGATCGTCGGTGTTCTCTAACTCTGTGTTGTTTGGTTACTTTGTTATATTTTGTATCTATATATCTCATATCATCATTGTCTTGCTCATAACATTAATTTGTTTCTTCAAATTCATTTAAAAGTTTTGATTCATTAATTAAAATAAATTTTTATGGTTATACCAGCTCAAGTTTTGTCGAATATGATCCAATGATCATTATAACAATGCTAGTCTCCTCAACTATTCTGATAAGCACTGTTGTTGCATTCACTATACGAAAACATATTAAAAATGACGGGTTTTTTTTGAGTAAAAATGACGAATACTTCGTCATTTTTTGGGTCTAACGACGAAATTTCCGTCATTTTGGGCTCTACTTTTCCTTCCCCATTATGACTGAATTTTTTCCGACGGAAATCTGTTAAAATTGACGAAAATTCCTTTATTTCTGATACTGAACAAAAATGAAAGAATTTCCCACATTTTCGATCCGTCATTTTAAGGATAATCTAAATATTTATTGCACGCCCCAGAATGAAAGCAACCCCTTTGGAAATTGGTAGGAAGAACCTAAAATTCATCTACTGAATTCAGTACTCTTCCCATGGTTGAGTACCCATCTATGTAATGTGTACGTTGTTCGTTCTAAATATTTTCACTGACGATGAAAACTAATCCCATTCCTTCTATCTTCCTCCATATCTTAACATCTCGCTACCTGAGCTTTCCACGCGGCAAGGTGTTTATCGGATTGCCCCCAGAGCTAGTGGTCTCACAAGGAGTCAAGGATATCAAGCTGATTGACTTTAGAAGGTTCACCTGAACACCGCTCAAACTCAAGGTTCTGCTCCTGCGACCTTCCTTAACCGCCAGTCGACGTCATGCTACCCGAGCTCTCTACGCCGTAAGTCATATATCAGATGCGCCCCCAGAGCTAATGGTCTTTAGATTCCAATGTGTCGATTAGATGGTTTCAGATGATCGCCGGAGTACTTTGGAAGATCAATCGCCATCGCTCTCTTTCGTCATCTCCCAGTCGAGGGCTTTGGAATGATGTAATGGGAGCTATTGGTTTCACCTTCACTGGTTGTTAACTTATCATAAAAATCCAGGCCAAATGGAGGGTGGAAAGGTAAATTTCGATAACTCTAGGGGTTATTGCTTAACAAAAGTAAATGAATTAATTGTATAGAAAATTAGAAGCGCTATCTCTTTTCTGTCTTCTCCTGTCCACTCACTCCACCGAAAAAGGAAGGGCAAGAACCCTAAACCCTTGACCTAATCAACCCCGACAAAAAATCCCCGCCGTCGTCTTTTCAGTGCTGCGATAATCTTTGTTGGGGTTAGATTTTGGGAACATGGGTTTTCCATGTGTATCGACTTATTCAACTCACACCGGTGTCTCTACTTTCAATCACAGATTACACTTCTATCATCCCTCCATTCGAGAGCTCGCATCGCCTCATTTGTCTGCATCTCGAAGATCGGTTATTGGGTTCCTTCCGGTACTGTTACACCACCACACCGGGATCCTTGAGAGGTATTGACGTATTATTTTGCTTCTTTCTTTGGCGGATTGAATATTTTATGTTATCTTTGGACCCCACTCGTTCTTTTGTCGACTGAACTTGGTGTTCTGTGTAGTTTGTTTAGACGATGTGTGATTGGTCGATTGATTTTTTCTTTTCTTTTTCAATTGATCATTTGATTACGATTTCTTTTTTATCATTATTCAATTATTTTTGCTGGTTTCTAGTTTTTTTTACTGATATATATTAGTTTCACGACTGGATAATGAGTTTCTTAGCTGATAATTAATGACCGATTGTTTTTTCAAAAATTGGAACATCTCATTTTGGACTGCAGGAAATTATTTAAATCTTCTCAGGATTCAAGACATGTCCGGACCCTACGGTCCCCTTATTCACCTGTTGCACTGAAAGGTGATGCCAGGCGATCTGTTCATAATTCTGCTGCATTTTATCATCCCAATTCTGGATCATCATCTGTAAAATCAAATAGACCACTCACAGAGACGTGCAGTCATCAGCACACAACTAACAACAGCAAGTTAGAATGGAAAATGGAAGGCCACCGAGAAAATTTGAAGCGAATGCTTTACCAGACTGCCGGTTCAATTCATGGGGATGCAGATGGAAGGAAGAATGTTTTGGATGTTTCTTTTTCTAGTCATAATTCTGATAATGTTGTTAAGAAAGAAGATACCTCAATGGATTCACTTTCTCGAAAATCTAGCAGTAATTTTCAAGATATCATGTATGAAACACCTCAGAATGTGTTAACTGGTCAAACAAAGGTAAATGGCATCACAGCACTTAAAGGGTGTTCTACAGGAACCAAGGAATGTTCAAAGAAAATATCGGGTTTGAATACCTTGTCCAGTGATTCCATTCAGTGCGAACCGTATACAAATGGAAAAAAGCACAATTTGGATGTTTATAATACTAGGCCTAGTGGCACTGTAAGGTCTCATGAATCAACCAGTAAAGTAACGAATACCCTAACAAAAAAATCTTGTGAAGTTGTCGATCCTCAACATGAACAACGGACAAAGCTTCTTCGCATATATGATGAAGTTCTTGTTGTAGATGATATCTCAACAGCAAAAATTGTTGTCCAGTTGCTTACGACCAAGTACAGGCATCTCATTCATGCATGTGATACTGAGGCATGTTTTCCAAATACCAATTGTTTATACTGTTTAATCCCACAATCATTTATAATTCTGGCAATATTTTCAAAACATTCCCTGTATACAATATTACAAATATGAGTACATGCATATTTGGAATAAATTCACTATAAAATCTATCAGTGTATCAGTTATATAATATATATCTTCTTTATGTTTTTTTTGAAAAACTGAAGCAAATCGAATTATATTTTATTTATGCTACTATATAATTTTCAAGTAATGATTAAAATGCAGGTGTCCAACATTGACGTAAAGCAGGAAACTCCAGTTAACCATGGTGAAATGACATGTTTTAGCATATATTCTGGTCCGACAGCCAACTTTGGAAAAGGAAAATCATGTATCTGGGTAGATTTGCTAGACGGTGATGATGATATTATAATGGTATTTGCTCCATTTTTTGAAGACCCCTCCATTAAAAAGGTAATGAACTGGGAAACAAACCAAAATACATATTAGTGGAGTTAGTTAATTTTTCTAGAAACGACAAGGCATGGATAGTAGTATATCACTATAGGGATTTATACTTTACACTCCGTAGTTCATACTACATACAAGATTAGTCGCGTCTTTGGTCTTTTTAGTCCAAAGAAGTTCAATGTGTATCATCATCTCTGATTTTGGAGTTTACTTGAACTCTTTTTTAATTACTGTTTGGATCAATATTTCTGAATCTAACCATTTTTATTATCTTTTTTATATTTTTTTTTGTTTCTTGAATCGGTAATCTGATACTCGGTGAACTTCAATAACTTTATATCTAATTTATAATATTTCCTATAAATCTATAATAATTTAATTTTTTATCTGGAAGAATTAAAATTTATCATCTGCTGTTGATGACAGGTTTGGCATAATTACAGTTTTGATTATCATATTATTGAGAACTATGGCATAAATGTTTCTGGATTTCATGCTGACACAATGCATCTTGCAAGACTTTGGGATTCTTCAAGAAGAAGGAAGGGTGGATATTCTCTTGAAGCTCTTACAGGTGATCCAATGGTCATGGATACAATAAATTCTGTAAAACTAAATGGCACTGCCATTGACTCGGTTATATCACAAAAAACTAATAAAACTGCTGGAAAGATATCTATGAAGTATATTTTTGGCAAGAAAAAATTGAAGAAAGATGGTTCTGAAGGAAAACTTGTTGAACTTGCTCCTGTTGAAATTCTCCAGAGGGAAGAACGGATTCTGTTTATTTGCTATTCTGCTCTTGATTCAATAAGCACTTTAAAACTTTTTGAAAGTATGAAAAGAAAGTTGGAGAAAATGGATTGGATTTTTGAAAATACGAGGAGAGGAAATATGTACGATTTCTATTCGAAATATTGGCTACCTTTTGGCAATATTTTAGTTGAAATGGAAGCCGAAGGAATTCTTGTTGATCGAACACATCTTTCTGAAATTGAGAAAGTGGCCATTATGGAACAAAAAATCGTGGCAGACAAATTTAGGAATTGGGCAACTGAATATTGTCCTGATGCTAGACACATGAATGTAGGGAGCGATACTCAAATCCGGCAGCTATTTTTTGGGGGTTTGATTAACCCGTATGTATACTTTCATCTGACTTTACAAATTTGATTTTTACTATTAATTGGTCTTTATTTCTACTTGTATTATTTTTTTTTTGAAACAATTAATTCTACCTGTGTTTGTTATTATTATTTTCTAATGAAGTTAATGATTCAGAGCGATTTTCTGGTATTTTTAAATTATTTATTTCATAGTTTGTTTACCACATTATCTCTAAATTTGATTGTATATGCCTATTGTATTATTAATACTATACATCAATAATATAATGACATTATTTATTTTGACAGCAAGAATCAAGATGTTTCCTTACCTAAAACAAAAGCTTTCAAAGTGCCAAATGTTGATAATGTGATTGAAGAGGGGAAAAAATCTCCTTTAAAATTTCGGACAATCACACTAACAAAAATAGGTGACAAAATGCAAGCAGAATGCTTTACAAAATCTGGATGGCCTTCAGTTAGTGGTGATGCTTTAAAGAGCTTTGCTGGAAATGTTTCTGCTAATGAAACTATTTTACACGATGATGAGTTTCAAACAGACGACATTGACAATGACTCAGATGATGATGCAGTTTCAGAAGAGGGGGAGACGGGAAATCCTATAGTCAACTTTGAGGATAATAAAGCTGATTCTGTTTATGGAACAGCCTACAAAGCGTTTGGAGGTGGTAAAAAGGGAAGAGAGGCTTGCCATGCAATTGCAGCCCTTCGAGAAATCTCTTCTATTGACTCCTTGATATCGAACTTCATTCTTCCTTTGCAGGTAAGAACATTTTTTTTTAATTTCAGTGACAACACAGCTAGTCATGATGTCTTGCAAGTTGCAACTATTTTGAGTTTCACAAGATACAATACGGAATCCCATAATCTAAGCTTTTTCATGTGTAAAAATTCCACATGCATTATGCCGTATGCAATCTCAGAAATATAATAATATGTAAAACAGTCATAGATGGAATAATATATACTAATTTTAATGTAGTTTTTATACTATATAATATATTTTGAAAGAAGTGAAGAATAGTTGCTAGAAATGCCTCGAATAAGCTTGCCTGAGCATGCTGGAGGAAGTAATAAGCTCGGACAGACAGAAACCCTAGCGACCTAATTGCAAACTTTGCATGATTTAAATCATGATTTCAAAGAGAAAGGGGCAGAAACATGATTTCTTACAGCTCTTTTTTAATTTAATCTCGCCGGTCAAGTCAGATGACTCAGGTCTGATCTGGATCTGCCTAACCTAAACCATTTATGAAACCTCAGCAGTGCATGTAAAGTCATGGCATAATATCACAAAGATATGATAGATTTTTTGAAAACCTTATTAATTAAAGAAAACAAATATATATCCTTGAATCTTGATGGTTTGCCTGGTTTTTTTATCCATTTCATGAAAGATTAATATTACATGAAAGAGATGAAACACTATTCTAAAGGGAAATTAAATTTCAATGACTAGGGAGTTTGCAATCTCCCTTTTAAGCAACACCATCTTTTCCTAAAATGGTCCAATGTTTTGTTAAATCTTCTCGAATATTTTAGATGCACACAACTTTTTTATTAAAGGGGTTGGTAATGCTTGGATAACAGGGGAATCATATATCTGGTAAAGATGGAAAAATTCACTGTTCATTAAATATCAATACTGAAACTGGACGTTTATCTGCTAGGAGACCAAATTTGCAGGTTTGTCTAATTAATCTCTAAATTCTTTTCCATTTTTAATATTGTCTGTAGTTTTTGTGTATATTTAACATATAATTTTGTACATGTATTAATTAATGTGATCAGATTTTTATATTATTTAATTCAAAGTTTTAAAAGAGGCGCTTTAGCGTCAAAGTGTTCTTGGATGGGTGCTTTTTCTATCTGGGTAATCAGGCGGATTCGGGTTTGGATCTGTCCGACTACCCTTTTTTTAGTGATATATTGATAATATTATAATAATTTATAACTTTTAATTTTATTTCTTTACCATTCTACTCATTTTTTAAATTAAAATCTTCACTCCCTTTTTTCCCAAAAGGAAAAATCTTAAAATCTCAGTTACCGGCCAAGAATCTCGCCAAAGGTTTCTGGTGACCCCTCTCCTTCCGGTCTGCTTTGGCCGTTTTCTGGCAAACCTTGTTTATTTTATTTCTTTCCACTCATTTCTCCATTCCATTGTTTAAGAACCATTACATGTAATCATGTATTACTCCTGGTGGTTTAGCCTTTAAGCGTCCTGAAAAAAGATGTTTTTCGCTTTTTTAAACTATGATTTGATTTGTTTAGAAATTAATATAGTTTTCTGCTATGTTTATTTTTTTGTTTATATGAGTATTAACTATTATACTCTATTATTAATAAAAAATTTAAAAATGAGTTTCTTACTTTCTTGTTCTAAAGATAATTTTCCATCTTTGCATAATGTAATAGCAATATAGCATTAGTATATTATATCAAACAACATTGTTTGTCTAACACTTAAATGATATTTTTAAATCAGGGGACTGTCTCGACTATTGTGTTCCTCATAATTTTTCTGTATTTTCCCAGAATCCACCAGCATTGGAGAAGGATCGATACAAAATCCGGAAGGCTTTTGTTGCTGCACCAGGAAAGTCACTTATTGTTGCTGACTATGGGCAGGTTTATAGTTTTATCCATAATTAAATTGATATCGGCAATTAACATGATAGATTTGTTCACAATTCACATCTTTGACTGGTTTGCATAGTTGGAGCTTAGAATCTTGGCTCATCTTACTAATTGTACAAGCATGTTGGATGCCTTTAAAGCTGGGGGTGACTTTCATTCAAGGACTGCAATGAATATGTATGAGTATATTCGTAGTGACGTAGAAGAAGGGAAGGTACTTCTTGAATGGTTACCACAACCAGGTGAAGTGAAGCCTCCAGTTCCTTTACTAAAGGTAGGTTTTTACTTTTTAGGTTTTTATAAGTGTCATTTTTCTTTCTACTATTGTTTTCTAAAAACACGCCACATTTATTTTTCCTTGAAGATTGTCAATGTGTGATGCAATGATTTTTCGTGGAAATTATTACTTCTCTAATTCGGTTTATATAAATAAATAGTCTTAGAATTTTGATGATCTCCAGTTGAGTTATAGGATTATGTTCTTTATCAAGATGAAGCCTAATTGCAAAATTATGTAATTATTCCCTGCTTTAATTTCATATTCATATGTAGTAGAGTCATGCAACTTCAATTTCATTATTACATTGCAATCAGTGATATTTTAGGATGATAGTTGCACGTACTACTATTTTACATTTTTTACTCAAAAAATAATCAGTTATATTTCAATTTTTTCCCTATAGTCTTTATTATTCAAATGTGAGGAATATTACTTGAGTAATTGCTTATATTGGTCGCATACTTGTTGCATTAGGCTCATTTTTGTTTCTTATTTCTATAATTCTATTTCCATTTTATGTAATTGCTCTGACCAATACTTTCCAATTAATCCTAAAACTTCATAGTAGTAGCCTGTAATATTTTGCACATTTGAGTATTAAAATGGTTAGTTATCTTATCTTGTCATTTCAGGATGCTTATGCTTCTGAAAGGAGGAAAGCAAAAATGCTGAATTTCTCCATTGCTTATGGAAAAACAGCTAATGGTCTCTCTAGGGATTGGAAGGTACTTACTGCCAAAGGTTTAAAAAAACATCTTATCATAATTTGATTGTAATATTGTATACAGAGATAGCCTATATCATGTTTCTTTTATTTATAAAAAACGAGTCAACTTTGTACACTTTCATAGAATTCCTGTACATTTTCAACTTTGCTAGCAAATTGTTAGTTGCTAATCAGTTTTACACTGGCTCATATACTTGAATTTTTCTTTGCACAATGTCCTTGTCACATTATCAATTCTGACCTTTATTTCAGGTGTCTATTGAGGAGGCAAGAGGGACACTTAAGTTGTGGTATAAAGATAGAAAAGAAGTTTTAAAATGGCAAGAAGAACAGAAAGCTAAAGCTTTGGAGAAACAAGTTGTGCATACATTGCTTGGACGGGCACGCAATTTTCCTTGGGTGGCATCAGATAGTAAAGCTATAAAGAATCACAATCTAAGAGCTGCGATAAATGCCCCTGTGCAGGTGAGTTGGTTTCATGCTTATGGTTTCATGTTTCAACTCAGTCTATAACATTATTTCTTCTTGTAGAACTAAAGTAGTAATAATTTTACATATTCTGAACTCTCTTTCATCAGGGTAGTGCAGCAGATGTGGCCATGTGTGCTATGCTCCAAATCGTAAAGAATGATCGTCTAAATGAGCTTAAATGGAAGCTACTCTTGCAGGTCTTCAAGTTTTTAATTAGTTGATATTATAAATTTTATACCTTCAACTGTCTCTAATATAGAGATCACATGAGTATAATATACTATAAGTGCTGTGCTTCATGAAGTTTTCTTTCAGGTCCATGACGAAGTTATACTTGAAGGACCATCTGAGACTGCAGAGGAAGCAAAGGCAATTGTTGTTGAATGCATGTCAAAACCCTTTGATGGCCACAATATGCTTAAGGTCGATCTCGTGGTCGATGCTAAGTATGCTCAATCTTGGTATGCTGCTAAGTAAAATTACCAAGCTCCTCCATCAAACAACCTAAATATTAACAGAAAGCTGCAGTTCTTTGATATGCCTGTTTTGTGATGCCCAAAGAATCTTTTATGCTGACTGCTGAATAACAAGACTAAGACTTGGTGACAGCTTTTGGCATATACATGGAATTTTTTCTTGCAGCCCAAAAATTAACCTCCTGTATGATATTGATAAATTACTCACTTTCTAACCTGAATTATGTGTACAGTATTTTTAACATATGTTTTTAAAAATTGTTAATTTACTAGAGCTGTTAATGATTATAGATTTTAGATATTGTTCAGGTAGAGGATGATTTTCCTAGTAACAAAAAACAGTAATATTTTTGGATAAATTTTAACAAATTTGAGTGACAGGATTCTGTTATTACACATACCTTTCATGACACCATAACAATAACATTTAATCTACATGACTAACAGAAACAAAACAATAATATGAAAGCTGGATTCCCAGAAGCTTAAGAAAACAATGATTTTTATTTTATTCTTGCAATCTTGAATCTCACATGAAACGAAAATTGAGTGATCATTTTAAAAGAATATGAGGAGTATGATGTATAAATTAAAAAAAAAAAGCAAATTAAAGAAGTTTTATTATTTCAATCTTTTTTGGAAGTCCTCTTCCTATACTGCATCTTAATCCAGTTGATCCCATGCTTAGCATGGATTTTGACCGCCACTGCACTGATTTTGGTCACTTTCTTAGCCTTGGTGAAGCTTTTTTTGGCAACAACCTTCATCTTTTCCATATTGTTGCCTCCTGTTTTCTTTTTGTATCTGGTTGGAGTTTTATTGCCGTTATCGTCACCGTTTCCCCACTGCTCATCCCAGGTCGCTCCGTCATTCGCAACAGTGCCCATTTATCTACCTATCATCAGACATTCAGATTTTGGACAGATCATCGGAATCGATCAAAGTAAATCCAGATTAAAATCCAAACAAATTAGATCTTATTCATTCACCTTGAAGCTAGCTGATCAGTCCGTTCGCGGTCCGTCGTCACTCAGGCGGCAGGAGGATCAAACTTGATCACGATCACGATCACGATCACAATCACGATCTCTGCGGGATGGAGGAGATGGTAAATATAAAATATGGGGATATAAATACCCACGATTTCTTGTTTGAATTTTAACATTGTTTGTTACAAACTCTTAAAATCCATTAAAATATTAGATCCTCTCCAAACCCATTAAAGTCAATGGGTCTGGGTCGGGTATAGAGAAAATAGGAAAACTAAATTTAAATTAAGATAATAATTAATCATATCTAAGATAATTAAATAGAAAATGATTAATGTGAGATATGAATTTTGAGATGTCATGTTAGATACCATCATTTTTTGTCTTTAATTTTAAATCCAATAATTCCTTTGAAATGATTAAATATTATACAAATTTCGATTTCAAACTATCTTATTTAAATTATCTGACATGAATCTAAAAATTAAGAGTTTAAGAGTAGCAATTAGCAAATAATTATAAGTTAAACCGCTTCTAATCAGAGCAATTTATTCAAATCTCGCTCATAAACCAATTTTATCTTTATCTTTGATGTTTTAATTCATAAACCGATGAGAGTAGCAAAATCTACCAAACTACTGATAATTTACAACTGTAAGTATACAGTAAGTTGAACTAATCTAGATGCTTCAATAACCTTTTAATCTTTTGTATCATAAGGAGAAAAAATTTACCACTGCATAAGTGGATAAAACCTGAGGGCAGAGATCTCATATTACACAAACAAGTAGAGATATATATATTAGAAATCTTCACAAACTCAAGCTAAAATCTTCCTTCCGTAATCTACTTTGTCTTTTGATTAGAAATTTGGAATAAATGTTAACCAGAATTCACTCATTATATATAAAAGAAGGGAGGCAAGCAGTGATCTTAACAAATGACAGTACCAATTCACAAGTTATTGTATGTTGATCTCCCACGAGGATGCTAGCTGCATCAATAGTCGCTCTGCGGTTGCACCTTCCCAGTCCTCTTGTGGCTCCATTAAAGAAGCATTGTGCAGTCCCGTAAGTATTTCTTTCTTGTTTTCAATATGTACACCCAAGTATTCAGGTCCATTTTCCACAACTAGTTCAGTTAACTGCAAGTAAATAAAGTTAGAACTAGCGATCTAGATGTGTGAATACATAAATTTATGATGAACCAAAGGCATGAATTAATCGACATTTGTGAATCTACATACCTGTTGAATCCAAGCAAAAGCTATATCGTGTAAACTCTGTTCGGAAAGAAACTGAACTACAGCATACAATACATCATTTGCTACTTCATTACATAACTGATCCATTACAGGACCAGTTCGGTCCATCAATTTTAGGAGTAAAAGGTCATCCCCACTGGACAAGATTGCAGAATACGCTGAATCCAAATCACCAGCGAGTAGTGAATCCATTGCACATGTCCAGTTCGCCCACATTGGTCCTCTTTCCGCTCCATAATTGTCATCATTTAAAGCTTCACCATCCAGCTCAGCTACGAGTTTTTTTGGTTGAGTTCGATGAGTACCATTGTCCTCCCCAGCAACCCGGATGGCCTCTAGAGTTGCTTCATCTTTTGAAGCCTGCCAAACACTTCTTGCAGAAGGACCTTCCCCAAGCCTAAAAGGGCCCGACCCCTTCTCCCATCCTCTTCTGTTGCCAATTTGATCACCACTATCGTATTCCATTCTAGAGAGTCTGCCTTCAACTGATGATGAATTATTGAGCCCTCTCCTAGCTACAAGACCATTTTTTGGAGAAGCATAACCATGCGTGTCCCAAGATTCAGTGTCTGATCTCCAGTGTTGATCTCTTCCTCGCAAACCAGAGGGCATACCACCATCAGATGATAGATACCTTTCTGTAAAAGGCATCCGTCCTTCTCCTGTTCTGCTATATTTAGAGTTTGAATACTCGGAAAATCCATTAAATTTGGTTGAACCCCTACCGGGAGATCCTTCAAATCCCATCATCATATTATTGCTTCTTCTTCCTGAGACTGCCAGATCCCTTGCCATTTCCTCAACAACTCTCTCAAGTCCTCTCACTCTATTTTCAAGTGTCACCATGCTATCATGAGATCCTCCCATGAAATCCTGAAACAAGAAAAAAAAATCAAGAAATTTCTGAAACTATGATATATTTTAATTCAATGCAGGATTTAAATTTAATGAACAAACCTGCAGCATATTCATCAGATCAGATTGCTGCCTTTCTAACTGTGATAGTTGTCTTTGTATAGTAAGCCAACTACTTTTGTTATTCATTGTAGATGATTCAAAATTATTGTCACTTCTGGATATGAGAGGATGCGCAGAGGAATCTTTTTGACCAGCATTTACTATATCATCTGAATCCAAACCCCTCATCAGTTTTGAATCTTTGCTCTTAAAGATTCTCTGTTCTGTTAATCTATCTCTGGCAAACTCATTCAGATCTTGAGTTTTGGTATATCCCCCTGATTTTCTTTGTGCGTTAGCATAGCTGCCTCGGATGTCTGTGGAGTCATGGGATGAAATCCTTTGAGAGTTTAGACCCTTGGATTCTTGTTCACCTTCTCCTTGCAGCTGCTGATTTTTAGAAGGTACCACTACTTCCACAGGTAAATCATCTGAACTACGTGTTTCAAGTTTCTGAAAGAACTCTGGATTCAACTCTTTGTCATTTAAACAAGATAGTTTCTTCTTCAATATATTTACTGCTTTCTCTTGTATCCCACTACTTTTGGGCTCAGAAATTTGACAAGTATTCAAAGTTTTTTTTGTCGACAAATCCAATACTTTATCAGTGAGATTCGAACCCCTGACATCAAACTTTTGAACATGATCAGAAGTTGCACCTGAATCTTCATTATCTGCAACAGAGACTTTTAATGGCAACATGAAACATAATTGAGTAACATCAAAAAGAGTTTAACAAGGCACAAGCCTGAAGGATCTACCATCCGCAAAACTATTTCTTCCCACTGGAGTTTTATCCTCTTCCCCCCCTATCCTCTTCCATAGGCCTAATGCCTCTGTTATGCTATCTCTAACAGGTTTTACCTGCAAAAACATAGAATATGAAAATCTAACTGTATGTTTTATTAGATTAATAACATCACAGAGAAATCATAAAATATATTTCTAGAATTAATGTTAGGAAGTTTGGAATAAAATGGATTTCAACACCCAAAGTTCCCAAACCTTGTCAAACCGGCACGCTTCTAATGCAGCTATCGTAGAAACAGTCCCATCACCAATCAAATGAGTCGAATTGGAAGCTAAAACACTCAGTGTATCAGCAGCTGCCTTACGAGTGGTCCAATCACTATTCTCCATACATTCACGTATAACTTGCAATAATGACTGCATTCCTTGAACTGTAATTGCTCCCACCTGGACAGAGACAGATTTAATCATCGAATATTATGCAGTGTTTTTCAGCAAAAAAAAATCGATATCCTATTTCGACTTCGCCCAATCAAAGTCAAGGAGACTGCATTGCGATTGCATGCACACATCTTGTTGATTTTAATTACATTCATGTTTTTAATAAAAAAAACTGCATTCATGTAACTGATGAAAATACATTGCATGGTCATCTATCTTTTCATAGAAATAATTCACCTGAGACAAACTGGAAACCACCAAGAGCAACGAAGCTTTAGAGAGAAAGCTCTGCCCACCAAGGAGTTTACAGATCCTTGGCACCAACTTCTGAAACGCAAATCCAACAGCATTGCACCTCTCATCACTCCCCCCTTCTCCAAAAGCACATTCCACCACTTTAGCTAAACAAACAGCGGCCCCGGCCTGTGCTCCCTTGTTCTGCTCAGCCATGGCTTCAAAGAGTGGTTTCACGAAAAGCGCAACCACCGACGTATAACTCTCTACCAAAGGATCATTAATTGTCCCAAGATAAAGTGCCGACAGGGAACCGATTGCATCCCGGCAAGCGTCACGGACAGAAGTATCAGAAGAAGAGTCCTTTACACGCCGGACAACATGTGAGATGATTTTGGGAAGATGAGAAGATGCGGATTCAGGGTGGGTAGAGCATAGGAAGGCTAATATACGGAGACACTCACGCTTGGCGGTGGTTGGCGGTTGTCTGGTGGAAGGATCGACTGACGATGGAGGATCATGGAGGAGCGTGTTAACAAACATCGGAAATCTCTCAGGCGGTAATGTCCGGATTATATTCTCGAGGTCATCGACAGCAATTTGGTGGGTGTCTCGGTCCGATAGCTTGGACAATGATCCGAGGATTCTTTGCTTGAGCTCTACGGTGGCGAGATGGGAGGACAACGAAGAGGAGTGGTTGATTTTGTTGGGAGAATGTTGAATTCTAGGGTTTTTAGACGACGGCTTGTTGATGCAAGTCGCCATTGGAGGAAAGGGGGGGAGATTGGATCTTCGAAAGAGGAAGAAGAAGATCGAAAGATGTGAGAGTGACCTTATAAATATACAACTACTTGTTCCGCCGGAACCGATTAAGATTAGCTACAGTCTACAGATGGCGTTCAAACACGACTAACTATTCGGTTCGTTTCGGGTTCAATTCGGTTATTAACCAAACCAAACCTTAAAACAGATTCGTTTAATTAAACGAACCGAACTCAATCCTTGTTTTCGAAGAACGGTTTGGTTTATTTTGTTTATAATTTTTATTATATTTTATATTTATATTATAAACTTATACTATCTAATTTTTTATTATAAATTTATATTTTTATATTTCTATATTTTTGCAAATTTTCATTAATATAGTATATTAATGCAGATTTTTAATCAACAAAAAGAAAAGATGATTAATGATTGATTTAACAAAAGAAAATATACTATGAAGATAGTCAGATGGACATGTTTTTTTTAATGTTATTTTTAGGATGATTTAAAAAAAATTCATTATTCGACGAACTATTCGGTTCGAGTTCGGTTATTAAACGAACCAAACCAAATACTTAGATATTCAAATTGTAGTTGCAACGCTAGCTACAGACATACAGCAATTAATGATTCAAACTAAACTCTCACACCAGTTCAGCTGTCCCAAACTGTAGGATCCATCTACTTTATCTTAGGTTGAGAGTACATCTCACCACTTCCCAGGGGATTGATATAATAAATCAGTCGCTCAGTTTTGACGGTGGAAGAATCGGCGTGCTCCTCTCCAGGTGAAATACTGAAATCGTTTTTTTTGGTCGACGTGCTCCTCTCCTTTTTTTTATTATCTCTCTATCTCTGAATTAGGTAAAATTACTGTTATTTTCTCCGAATTAGGGTTTTATTTAGGGTTCTAATGGGATACAACTTTTTCTTCTTTTGTAGTCATGACTGATGGGAGACCTCAATTTGGCAATGCTAATGGAAGGATAATCAAGGTGGGAGCGACTGGAAAAATCGGTTCTTTGATGTCTAGAGAGCTGGAGTCGGCGGTACTACCTACAAATGAATCCAGCAAGAAATTGCAAGAGACTCCCGTGTCAGATTCAAAAATTGGACACAGAGCTCCGATGCTAAGAACAGTAGGAAATAAGGCGAATAGCAACAATGCGAAGAAGAATGGGTATTCTT
This sequence comes from Zostera marina, assembly GCA_001185155.1. Classification (NCBI taxonomy): domain Eukaryota; kingdom Viridiplantae; phylum Streptophyta; class Magnoliopsida; order Alismatales; family Zosteraceae; genus Zostera; species Zostera marina. The sequence continues at coordinate 634,664 of LFYR01001193.1, read as the reverse complement.
ACATTGCAAAAGTTGTAGATCTTAAATGCAACTATCCCATGGGCAGTGGTCGACTTAAAAAACTTGGAGGCTTTTCTAAACTCTCTGTATCCATTATCTGATTCTGCTAGGTTCTTGTTTTAAATTTCTGAATATTTTGGATAGTAATATCACTTACTTAGTTCATGATCAAATTTCTGAATGGTTTGAATAATATCTCTGTATCCATCCCAATTGGTGTTTGTTTATGAGTATCTAACATAATCAACATTTTGAATCTCATAATGAATATTTATCTTTTATAGGAGTCGAAGATCTTCAGCAGTTCCTTCTTCACCTTATCTTCGACAAAGGATAATTTGACAGCATTCTTAGCAAAATCATACAATTCATCTCTGCTAAGCCCTTGATTTTGAACCAGAGGTAAAAAAAACACTTCAGATCAAAGTCAGTCAGTAGAGTAGTACTAGTTTTTTTTACTTACCAAAAGTTGTACCAGCAATGTAGTATTCATGAGATAGACTTGTAGAAAACAGACCACAGTCATCCGTACAAATCGCCATTGGATGCATCTCGTTGTAAAGATCAGCTGGGAGAAATATTTTTAACATGATATGAGTTGAAAGACAAATTACAGAGCATATGTCAGCGTTGAGGGAAAAAATGCAGACCGAAATGGTGATCATCTAAAGATGAAACACATTCTGTTCGAACATTAGATGTCAAACAAATCTCAACTGGAATTTTAGATGATTTCAGTAATTTCCAATGAGAATCGTCAAGGCAACAGGCGTGGCCTACTCTTTCTGGTTGAAATTCCAACATAGCTTGGATTTCCTCCTGGTTAGGTACCTAGAGTCAAGGAGATACTTCAGGGTTTATCTTTATGCTACAAAAAATGCATAGATCGACAAACCTCCCCACAGTGAAGAGTAACAGAAAGTCCTTGCTCTTTAGCATACTTCAATGCAGGTAAAAATGTGGACCTGTAAAATGGTAAACAAGATTGGTAAAGAAAATGACTGCCTGCAGTCCTTAAACTTGTTACCATGATCAATTTGTATTTTTACCATTGCCCAACAACAGGATTGCCAGAAAGGTCGATGCCGACCACTCCAGAATCCCTCAGTTTCAGTGCTAAATCAACCTGTTATAAGGTAAATTTGTATGACTTGTGTCATCAAGTTTATGATTGTAAATAAAACCAGCAGGCAAATTAACATTTAACGGCAAACATACTGTTTCCATAGCAGATTCGGTTGTTTGGCGACGATCAATACTGAGAAGAATTCGAACATGGATCTTCCTTGTTTGTTTTATTTCATTGCCGAAACTGTTTATAACAGTTTCTGGTTCTTCATTTGATGAAGTCTGTGTGGAATTGAGAACAACCTCAACTTCATCAACATTGTTTAAACCTTGCATCACTGCCTTCATATATGAATCTTTTGTCATTCCCTTAGCTTCATTATGCTGTTAAAAAATAAGAAGGCATTTTCATTCGTTATCATGTTAGATTATGTTAACTAAATTTCAGTATACCAAGAAGTAAGGAACCTTTGGGGTTGTCCTTAGCTCAAGGTAGATAACATTTTCAGAAGCGAAATCTTCAACAACCTGAACAAAGTAACATGTCAGATTCAAAGAGGTAACTTAAGTTAGCTTTGGTAATTGGTATCACTGATCATGTCTTACTTCCTTTGTGATTCTTGTGACGGTAGAATGGTCTGTGGCGATAATATGATAAAGATCAAACAGTTCAAAACATTCCGGTAGTGTTCGACTGCCTATACATAAATATAAAATACAAAACCATCTTATCTCATTTCTTGTGATGTTCATAAATCACAACCTTACTTTTTAAGATCACAGGTTCCACATCTTCCAAAACAATGATGCCATTTTCACCCAATCCTCTTGCAAGCTCTCTGTAATATATTATGCGGAATGAAAATCCCTGCAATGAAAAGAAGTAAAAGCAGACGGAAATCCAACTGATGACTGATGATGAAGAAGAAAAGAGGGGAAGTAGGAGGCGAAAGGAACGAACAGAAGAGTGGAGTCTCTGATGGATCCGTTTAAGTGAGCGTGTAGTTCAATCTTTGGTATTTCCCTGCACCATTCTCGCATTTTCTTGTCATCCTCCATCTTTCTCGCCATTTTGCTCTCTCTACTTGTTGCTAGATGACGACGGAGCTGACGTTATTGCCATTTTTGGGATTTGAATAAATACTTGTAATCGGGTACATCTTCACTTCGATTCTGACCCGATTAATCACTACTTTATTTGTTTAATAAACCCTGAAATTTAGACTGATAAACTGACTATTCTCCGTTTCATAATTTCATTCACCATCGAACCCTAATTGGAAAAATTGAAGTGGACAGAGAAACTGGACCACTGAAGATTCCGATTTCTGTTCATATCTGGTATGTGTTCTTCTTCGTGCTGAGGTTTTTGTTTAAACTTCAACTTGATTTCCGCAACATATAGGCCAAATCCACCACATTATCCTATGTTCATTTCAAAAATCGGCTGTCACTATCATTCATCAGGTAGTTAGTTAGTTATCTTTGTATTGATCCGATTGTGGATCGGTGAATCCTGGATCGTAAACTGCAATGCTGATAACCGACAGACGTTGTGGTAGGAAAACTGCCGTCGGTTACCTTGGAAAATACTGTGTCATTGCACATTCTATTCCGGTGCTCGATCTTCATCATCCTCGTTCCTCTTTGCGATGACGTGATTTGATATCTGGATGAATTGAATATATATGAACGTTTTATTTATTTTATAGAATGTTTTAAGCTTTAAGTTTTTACATCGTAGATTTGAATTTTCTTTTGCGATTTACTGTTTTTACAGGAGATGGGAAGAAATAGTTCCACACAACCGGAACCAAGTTTAGCCGTAGATGTTGTTGGTGGGGGAAACAAGGATGGTTCGTCCCCGAACCGAAGAATCACGGACTATTTGGATCTAAAGTTTCCGGTTTTTAATGGGGTGGATGATGATGTATTTTGTTGGGAGTGGCGCGTGGAGCTGTTTTTTAAACTGTGTGAAACACCGGAAGAAGAATGGGTAGACATTGCAGCATATCACCTTGAAGGAAAAGCGTTTCGGTGGTACCGATTTTACGTAGGCATTCAAGGAAAACTGACTTGGCAAGAATTGGTTGAAGGGCTGAAAAACCGATTTGAACCTACTCTGTATCAGTATGCGTTTGGACACCTAGGTAGGTTAACTCAGGATGGAAGTTTGGAGGATTATCTGCGTCAATTTGAGAGGTATGGGTGCCGAGTTACTGGAAAGGTCCCTGAGCATCTGTGGATCAGTGTCTTCATCTCTGGTTTGAATCCTGAGCTTCGATTTGAGTTGCTGAAGCGTAAACCCCAGACTATTAGTGACACGATTAGCTTGGCCAGAATGAATGATAAGATAATACAACCGATACCTGAGGAGCAGTAGATGGAGTAATTTGGTGGGGTTGAGAAAATAAACGGTTTTATTGCGTAGCCTTTGATTACATGTTTGAATTCCAATTTGTTTTTTTTAATCATTGTCGTTTGTTCAGTCAATATATGTTTGTATGCATGCATCATGTTTGTCATGTGAATTTGTTTTTTTTTTAAACATTATGTGAATTTGTTGTTAGTGGTTACAGTATGCGATTAATGTAACTTGAAGCTCGAAGAAGATAGCAGCAATTAAGCAATGGAGATCCAAACATGCATGATCCAAATGCTCAAATAAGGTGTGTTTATTTTCAAGTACATTCCAACATATTTTCAGATGCATGATTGAATCTTAAAAATTGATCTGCTGATTCGTTTGTATGCTTCTTAATTGTGTTTAATATTTATTTAAAAATTGACCTACTTTCTGATCTGCTTATGTTTAAAAATTAAACTACTGATTATCAAACTGCCCCAAAAGGCCAAAACATATCTTTAAAAAAATAGACTCTGGTATATTATACAATTTGATTCTGGTATTGGAATATGTTCGAATAATATCTAAATAGAAAAATTTGAATTCGGATTAAATCCAAATTCGGTTAACCTACGAATCTTACTTTTTAGACAGTAGATCCTACCATTTTGATTTTTGAATGTATATGATAATAATTTTAATTCTTGAATATATTGGGGCTGTTTTCTTTTATATATTAGGTATTTAGGTGAATGGCTCTGTGTGAATTAACATTCTTAGTGACCTGACCGACAATTTGGCTTGCATAAAATCTACGAAAAGTAACACTTAAGAGAGTAAATGGAATAGTAATCAACTACAGTCTACAGAGCAGAAATTAATAATAGATAAAACTAACAAACTAATCACACTTATTAGGGGAGGAGGGAAATAAGTAAACTTCTTTTTGTAAGAACCAACACCATCTCCAGAACGGCTCAACTTCGTAATTACTCTCTTGTGGCAATGGCAATTATGCCATTATTCCCTCGGATAGATCGCTGCCCGGAGAGGATGTTTCATGATGACGGTGAAAGCGAAAGTTTCAGTTGGATCCGGCATTTCTCCAGGTACTGGAACCCATCGATACTCCCTGATCATCCTTGAAAGCATCAAATTAATATGGAGCATACCTAACGTATACGCTGGGCAAATTCTCCTCCCAACTCCAAATGGCATCATCCTCACCGCTTTCTTCCCTGTCAAATCAACTTCCATTCCCTCACCTCCTTCCAGAAACCTCTCCGGCCGAAATTCCGTCGGATTCTCCCAGTGGTCCGGATTCGTCGTCAGCCATGCAGTGTAAAGCTCAACATTTGCGTCTTTCGGGATGAAGTATCCCCCCAACTCGGTGTCCGTTGTAGCTGAATGTGATAGCATGAACTGGCTCGGAGGGTGTCGTCGGAGAGTCTCTTTCACTACGGCTTTAAGGTACTCCATGTTCTCCACATCGGATTCTGTGATCTCCACCACGCTCTTGTCTTTCCCCACTTTGGAGACGATTTCTTGGTACAACTTCTCCTGCATGTCTTGGTTCAGTACCATCTCTAACAGGGCCCATTCCAGTGTGGTTGCACTTGTGTCGGTACCGGCGCTGAGCACTTCGGAACAGAGAGTCATGAGTTCCTCGTCTCCGAGCCGTCCCCGCTCTTGTGGATCCAGTTCATACAGCGAGTCGATGTACGCACCGCCAATCGGACTCTCCATCTCCCATTTCCCGCCGTAGTTCTTGTCTCCGCCGCTCTCAACGAAGAGCCTTCGAGCTTGAACGAGAGGAAGAAGACAAGCCTTCTGTCTTTCCCGAAGTTGTCTGGCTTTCTTGAGCTGTCCCCGGAATAATGGTGTAAAGACGGAGAGGAAATCGGCGAGATGGAGCGTGCTTATAAGCATGACCTGCTTCATGACCTCCTCGATCTCCTGCACCAAACTCTCCGCCACCTTTGCGCCGAAACAAATACAGACCAATATGCTGCATACCGTGAGCCTACAGTTATCCATGACTTTGACGGCACCGGTGTTCTCAAACTCCGATCGAATCCTCCCCATGTGGTTCTTCATTGCCCAATCTCGGATCCAACCAAACTGCTTGACCTTCGCCGGAGAAACCACTTCCATTATAAAGTTCCGTCTTAGAACCCGCCACAATGGACCATACTCGGCGGAGTTGACAGTGCACTTGCCGACGGAGAAAAGGAGTCGGGTGGGAGAATCCGCCGGACGCGATGCGAAGAGAGGACCTTTCTGGACCAGAGCCTCGTGAATGAGGTCGTCGCTCGTAATAATAATGAGAGTACGCTCACCCATCTTCATGGTGAAAATGGGTCCATACTTCTCTCGGAGATCACGGACAACGTACATGAACGGACGGTTTTGCAAAACCACTTGGAAGAGGTTTCCGACAAGCGGCCATCCCGGCGGCCCTGGAGGGAGTCTTCGGTGATTATTGACTACAGCACTCTTGGAGTTGAACGTTTTCTTCCACCAAAAAACGAGCACCACCATTGTGGCGATGAATATGACGATATCTAAGGTTTCCACTCCTGCTACTTTAACTTTTTCCATGGTTCTGGACTGCACCGTCACCGACTAGCCGTGGTTTTATACAAAACTCTGACCGACGATGGGGTAGAATTAGGTCGCTTTGAAATTTGCGAGGAAGGAGATGGAGGAAGGAAGACGTGGATAGTAATTTCATTGGGATTTTCAATGAATTTATTAAAGAGCTTTTACTGCGTTTGACGATTTGGCCAACTGGTTGGTGAAAGTCTGTATTGTGAATTTACTTTTTTGACAAGATATTAAATAGATTAGAAATTAAACTTAGATTCGAACTTTGGATTTTCTTTTTAATGAAAATTGGATAATAGTTTTTTTTTTAATTTAAAACCGGTTGATAATTTATTAATTTCAAAATGTTTTACTTTCTCAAATTTTAAATTTTGGTTACCGTGTCAAATAAAACCTGACTCGACGGGCTCGGTTCGTTTATGCTCGGGCTTGCGAGTCTAATCATCAAACTCGTTTAGCTTAACGAGCCGAGTCGACGTGCTCGTTAAGTTCGAGTAGGTTTGGTAAGAAATATAAAAAATATTATATTTAAAAAGAATAGAGGTGTAAGACAGATGATGAAATGTTTGTTAAGTGTGCGAGAGGTCTCATGTCTCGAAATAATTATTTTTTTTAATTCGAACTCAGGCTCCTGCACTTGAGCCCGAGCCAAGTCCAAGCTCGGCCAAACCAGACTCGGCGAGCTCGAGCCCGACTCTGGATAGCCTAGTTCTATAAGCAAAAGCTCGACTCGGCTTAGTCTTAACTTTTTCTTCTATAGACAAATATCAAAGACCCCCTAATGTTTAAATACAAAAACTATAAGGCCTTAATATTAGGCCGGTCGTTCTGCTGTAAATTTGTAAGTCTGTGCTGGCAGTGATGGCCGGAAATGAGTAAATGCATGGACAGCTCACGGTTGGACTTTAGACTCGGAAAATTTATTTAAAAAAAGAAGCCATGATTCCCCGTCTGTGTCAGTCAAGGGAAATTACAATTCAATTATACAGCTATATCCAAAAACCCAAGATTCAACTCATGTTAGAACATGGTTTTGAACAACCCAATGTTTTTTCCGACAAACATTTTAGCCCAAATCAATCTATTTTGTTTCTTTTCGCATTGTTTTTTCTTCTATCTTTAATTAACCTTAGAAAGATCTTCACTATGGTTAAGTATATTTACAAAAATACCATTTCGAACTCTTCATTCAACAAATTCCATGGTGGGTGATTGTCTAGAGTGTTTATCGTCGTCGACGACTTCAAAATGGTTCGTTTTGGACAATTATTTTGCTTGATTTGAGTCCGGCCCATGTATGTCGATTAAGGGTGGGCCTTGTATTAATATGCGAAAAATTGGTTATGGAAGAGCTTTAGTGAAAATGTATGAGAGATTAATCTTTTGTACTGACAATTCTCTTGCGATAACCTGGTTGTGTTCTATATGTTGATCTTTCTCGACATGCTTCATCCTTGCATGTAAGTTAAATTTAATCCGATATGTCGAGGTTTTTTGCGATTTGTGTTGCTGACTTGCTATCTGTGTTGACTGTTGATCATTGGTGTTGTGTCAGTATCTGGTATGTCGATTATTGACACACTGCAATCTTGACGCACTTTCCCCAATATGTGTTTTCTTTCAACAACTCCACTGATGTCTGGAATATGAATTTGATTTGATCTTATTCCTTTCACATAGGTTTTGAATTGTGTGTATGTTCTTAATAAATTATTTCATTTTTGATGAAACTTCTGTTTTGTTATTCATTAACATAGCCCATGTGGCTCTTAAGTAATCGTCTGCTATGGTCAGAAAATAATTTCGTCCGTTTCAGCCCTTTTGGAGAAGATTTGAAACATCACTGGCATCTTGGTTAGGGTTAGGTCAAGTTAAGAGAGAATATTATAAAGATAAATCATTAACTGTGAGTTAGAAAAAAGGGTTAGGATTTTGAGGAGTTACATGCCGGCGCCGGTTGTGATCATCAGAACCCTCACCCTACACAACATGTATGTATGTATGTATAATAAACAAATAGATATAGATGTTTGAAACTTAGTTAGATGTAGAATTGTAGGAAGGAAAAAAGGAATTTTCTTTGGGAAAAAAACCTGGTAAAACAAAGCTTCACTGTGCTAGCTGCAACTTCTTCTGCTTTACTGCTTAAGCCTTTGCCTGTGTAATTTTGAAAGGGTGAGGAAAAATGATAAGAAAAGTGACAATTAAGAGGTAAACCATCGAAACCTGAGAGTAAAGGAATGTTCCGACGATGGCAATGGCAGCACCAAGACAGTTGATGGGCTGCACCGGCGTGCTGAAGATGATGATGGATGATACGATAACCGAAACTCTTTTCATCGTGTTACCGATACTGAATGTTAACGGCGAAATTTGATCCAATGACATGTAGGACACTTGATTGTATAGATGGTAAAACACACTTTGGGCAGCTACCCACCTTACCACATAAAATCATGGAGGCATGAACAGTTGGTTAATTATGAGGAACTAATCTGAACTTCTAAGTTGAAAGAGAGAGATTGAAATCGATTACCAGACAAAATTAGGGCCGATAGTTGAAACCGCCTCTTTCCACCCAGCTGCCCACATCGCAGGGCCTTCGACCGCCAAGGCAAATGGTGTGAGTATGAGCAATGAGAGCATAGATAGGCAGGCATAGTAGTTCATCCCACTCACAGACTTTCCTGTCATTCCCTTCTTGGAAAAGATGTTTCTAAACACAAATGCTATGTTTGAGATCATAGCACCCATGAATCCTGAAATAAACAACAAACAAACATGTTTTGTAAATTGCAAATCTATGATCTATAATTCTATATATCTGTCTGATTGTTTGTTTCATTCATAGTTCATAGCATATAGCAAAATTCCTTTTTTCATTTTGAATTTAAATCTCACCAATCATATTGAAATTGAGCTCAGTAAGTGCGGCAAGAGAGCATCCACCGATGATTGGGATCAACGAGAGGTAAACGGATGTCGGAAAGGTATCTCCGAGCAAAAACCGTGACACCAACACACTGAATGCAGGTTCTCCACTTTTTATGATGTGTGTGAAAGAGACGGCCACCTTTGACATGCTCACTGTGGCCGCAACATGTCCGATTGTGTGGGCAATTGCAACCTGACAAACGTAGGAATCAATCAATAAATAAATCACAATATGCAATATAGAAAGAGATGAATTGGGGAATTCTATTATTTTTTTATCAAACTCACCGGAGCAAGCGCCTTCCAGAAATCAGGGTCGGTTTTTGGTGGCTCGGCAATCCGAATTCCCCATGAAATTAGCATCATAAGCGATCCGGCGGCGAGAGAAAGCGTCGATGTTAGCCATGGGTAAGGAAAAGCATTCAGAACCTTCTTGTTGTAGATGTTAAAGACCACATTCAAAGCCCACCAAGTGGCGAAGTATATTCCGATCTTCAATTTTGCCGATTTTGGTTGTTCGGGAACAACGCTCCCATCTCCCTCTAACGCCTCTACTCTCAATCTCTCCTTCACCTGGACGTCTCTGGATCGGAAGAACCCGGGCTCAGAGGAAGCCAAGATGTGTAGAGGTCTCCGCAGACAACAAGAATATATCGTCGTCGTTAGCAAGTGAGATCTTTGTTTTGGGGACGAAAGCTTCTGTCGGAATAAATCAGACGTCGCCAACGCCGGAGCTACCGTATTCTTCACCGAGAAAACCATCTTCTCTGATAACCGGAATTAGTGGAAGCAAGCGCCGGAACTGACTGATCCACAAGACCGCAACTGAGAGCTGTGTTTGTGTATTTGTAGTATCTTTCGGATCAGTGGCTCCCACCCCTACCCCCACTTTCTATTTTATATTAATTTAGATTTTAGAATGGTACGATTGTAATTTACTCGTCGAAGGATATAAATGTAGTTTACTTATCGAAGGATATAACTGTAATTTCATTTTAACGGGAGAGAATCAAACGTCAGAATCGAGAGATGGCGGCGGAGGAAGAAGTGAATTGGGGCTTCTACCTCCGATGTCTATCCACCAACGCTAGAGAATCCGGCATTGATCCCGCCTCGGATCCATCTCTTCTAAATTCGGTATGTCTGTTTCTCTTTCTTTTTTAGTATGTACCATTTGGTGTTTGGTTTTCATGGATTTTGTTGTTTGTGTGATTTAGATACGGAAGCTTTGTGATATATGCAGAGAGGGGAGTTCAGAAGATCTGGTGGCGAGAGTATATCCATATGTCAACAAGCTCTTCCACCGTTGCATCAATTTTGTGCCGCAATCCCGTGCCTCCAATGGCCTATTCTTGCTGGTACACCTTTCTCAATTATGGAACCTTTTAAACGATGCTTGTGGATTTATGTAGGTAAGGAAATCATCATTTATTCTTATCCCAATGCAGGCAATACTCCAGTTCTTTCTTGACTTTGGGGAAGCTGTTCTACATGATTCTGATCCTAGTTTGACGGCTTTTTTCCGGACATGCCTAAGCCAGTAATGTATCTCTTTCATTACTTTAAATTTGTAATGTATTATTTTTTTGCAATTTGGGTGTTTTAAATTTGTTTTTGCTAATCACACCCAATGATTGCATTTTTTTTGTTGAGATTGGTAAATTGCATTTATAATAGAAAAATTTGAAATGGAGAGAGAGTGAATATGCAATTTTTCCCTTATTACTATATGAATGTGATGAAAATTTGTAGGTTAGGATAACTCTTGTAGCTACCTTTGATTATAATTTACAACCGTGCCTTTTTTGTTGAATGTGATGTGAGAAAGAATCAAATTGATATGATGAGAAACAGAGATGAATATTAGAATATGCATTATATCTTTCACCGTCCCACCATTCCACCAATGCTGATCATATGTTTCTGTTATAGCACAACTAATATACAAATGCAAGCCTTTTGTCACTTGGTCTAATTACTCCAATATCAAATGATTGTTTATAACATCAGAAATTATTTTTCTGAAAGAAAATATCTTGTTGTTTTGTACTCTTGAGTCTTGTTTAGAATTTTTGGGGATATATTTTTCTGAATGAAAATACTTTACTGTTTAGAATTGTTGGAATTTTTTGTTTGTACCATAGGGAATTATTTTTTCACTTAATAAGAGAATTATATTTAGACATTTTCTATCATTGAATGGTTTCTCTTAATAATTTTTCTTCCACAAGCTCCAACACTGTTTCTCTTAATAAATGTCTAGATGTAATCTGTTTCTAAAGTGTAATAACACAAGTGATACAAAAATCGGTCTATTTTCCATTGCATTAAATCTCTTTATAAGCCAAGGCAGAGTTTCTCTGCCATTGCGTTTTTACATCTTATCAGTCATATAGTTATGACTAAACATGATTCTAATATTCTAATATGACTTATTAACATTATTTTGACTATTATAATCTAGACATAAACATAAAGATTCTATAATCACTGCTATAGGATTAAATTAATCACCTTGTATTTATTGTAGGGAGTTTTCTGACCCCCTTGTTGGTGAAGCAACTGTTGATTTTATTAAAAAGAACAAAACCAAAATTACAAATTCTTTTCCAAGCCTGCTCCCTCAGGTATACCTTAACGAAATAAGTTTCAGAGTTATGAGTTGAATGAAGAAGGCTCAAAGCCAAATAGTCAAGTATATGTCAACACATTTATTTTCATGTTTAGATTAATTCCTCTACCATGCTTTAGAATAGATATTAAATTAATTTACAAATTGTCTTCGCTAAGCTAATCGGACTCTGTATTTATTTCATGCTTGCAGTTCTTCCCGTTGCTATTAAAATTGATTGCATGGAATGGTGAAAAGTACGTTTTGCGATTTCTTTATCTTATTATTTTCTCGAGTGAAAATTTATTTCTAGGTTCTTTGGTATTTCATGGTCGTCTCACCTTCCTTTCTAATCTTCTATATGTATTCTATTTCTATATCTGTAACGGCCCATAAATCTCTAAGGGGCCATGTGCAATTAACCTATCAGGTCAAATAATCTCTAAGGGTAAGTGAAAGTATCACAGGAAAATAAATTATAATTCAACCTGTTGGGTTAAATAAAATAATAAAATATCGGATTAATTATTGGTAAAATATATAAGAGAGGGATTAACTATCTTGGTTCCCTTATATATTTTGCCAATAATTAATCCGATACTTTTATTATTTTATTTAACCCAATAGGTTGAAATATAATTTTATTTTCCTATGATATTTTCACTTAACCCCTTAGAGATTATTGAACTCGATAGGTTAATTGCACATAGCCTCTTAGAAATTTATGGGTTGTTACAATATCCCTAGGATGTCAAGTTAAGCTCGGCTCGTTTGGCTTAACGAGTCCAAGCTTGGACTGATGAAGTCGAGGTCGGCTCGTTAGGCTCGATAATAATAATATATTACATATTTTCATTAAAATTTCAAAAAGAAGTTCTGGTTAAATGGTTACTTCATTTAAATGTTAAGTGAGAGGTCTTGAATTAGAGTCACACATATTGCAAAATAATATTTAAAATTATTTTTTATTGTTAAATACTTGTAGACTGCAGTTTAAGTAGAGCTTATCGAGCTCAAGCCTAGGCTCACAAGATCGAGTGTGGGCTCACGAGCTTCGAGCCGAGCCTGAGCTCTATAAGTCAAAGCTCGGATCGGCTCGTTTGACACCCTAATTATCCCTATCATGTCAAAAGAATAGTAAGATTTTGATTCAATTAAAAATGATTGCCATTTTACTTTTTTGACCTTTAATATGAATTTTACTGACTTTTTAAAATCTCTTTTCATTCTATAGAGTAGAAAAATCATTTTTAGAAATTCTTCCAAGCATGATGTCAAATGGATCGTTTCTTCCACTTTTTCCATCACTAATTGATTTACCTAGTGAGTTCTTACAGCAATACTGATATTTTTCAATATGTTTTTTTAATTCTTGGACTATAATAAATTCACTCTTGCGGCCTTTTTCGGATTCATGCCTGTTAATTGTTCCACATTTTTTTTACTTCTAGTTTAATATTTTCTTTCTTTAAGCACAAGTAAACCCCTCTTCCTCCCAGATATTTCAGAGGTAAGTGGATAACGTAGAAAACAAGATGAGTCATTAATGCTAACTAAAAAATTTAAACTACTCATATCAATGTAGACTTTGATGATATGAACCTCAATTATTACTTATTTAGTTATTTGCCATACTAATAATAGATTTAAACACAAGAGGATCAGAAAAAAAAGGTTCCATGTGGTTATTCTCCCTAAATTTTTGCAGATTGTGCTACATGTTTATTCCTCTTCTTCAAAAATCCATGTGCGCATTTCCTTCTAAATGTGCGTAGCAGTAATTTCCATAACTAACCAATGTAATATCCAACAACGGCAACTAGCGTTCCTGTAGAGGCAGTAGAGCATCTACACCATAGATGGTGTGTTGTATCAGTTGAGTCACGACAGAGATTCTCAGTTCTTATTGGACGTAGTTTGAGTTGCGCCATAGCACGTAGCGCCGGCACTTGGCGCTATGGGGAGATAGCGTGCTATAGCGCCTCCATAGCGCCAAGTGTATTTTTATTTTTTTTAAATATCCAGTATATTATAATTTAATAGTCAATACCATACTTAACTAAAGAGTAGTGATCAAGTGAAATCATTAATTTTAGAATTCAAAATATTCCTAAATATTAAGTTTTAGGAGTCAAAATGATAGTCCAAAACTCTAAATGTCTTATAGATGCAAATCTATTCTTCTTCTTCTTCAATTTCCTCTAGCATTTGAGGTTGCATCCTTCTTTTACTTCTTTGGTAGGTTCGTCGAAATCTTTCACAAACTTCAGCAGAAAGAGGAGCTTGAGTAGTGAATGGTCTAGCTTGGCAACTCCTCGTAGAAGGCCCGGGATGCTCTCCTGCTCCGTCTGGTCTAGTCTGCTGGAGTCGCCGGAGTTCGATGATCGCCGGAGGTCAGTTGGATGGTGGCCGGAGATTAGGGTTAGGGGAGAAATGAGGTGAAATGGGGAGAAATCGTGAATAGATAAGAGAAACAGGGAGAAATAGGATTTATGTTTATAAACCCTATTTGGGTATTCGGGCGGATCCTGACCCGGATCCGCCTAAGGCCCGTTAGTCATAGCATGGGTAGATAGCACCAGCTACCCACGCTATGGGCTATATAGCGCGCGCAACTCAAACATAGCTTTTGGATATAGAATCTCAATGTCAAAATGGAATTTGGTCAAATATGCCAACAAAATTCTCGTTTTTTTGGAGTGAAATGGGATCACCTAAACACTTTCAGTAAACTGAGAAGCTAGAGAGTGCAAGTACCTCCTGCTTGCCTACTATGCAATCTGGAAGAATAATCTAGAAGTCATCTTTTCTTCAACTGCTCTTATTTCAGGTCTCTTCTAATTTCGTTAACTAAGCATCATTCTTTGTTCATACTTCATATACCTTCTGTTAACAGTTCTAGTCATGGCTCTTGAGAAAGTAGAACGAAGCTCAGGTACTCTGATTGGGAGTAGCATTGCTTCTATTCAGAAGAGCACAGCACCTGAGGTTACTTTTTTGGTTTGATTTGCTGGAATGTTTTTTTTTATGCCGATGCTTTTAATTTTCCAGAGAATATTTTTGTTTCAGATGCTGCTTGCACTTATGGATGAAGCTTATACTGGTTCTACAATAGATGACAGAGGAGGTGACTCTGGTTCTGATGATAACAATACCATAGATATTGCTGATCCCTCTTTTCTTGATATTCTCAAAGACGAAAATGATGGTTTACCTGTATGCTGTGACTCTTAATCATCACGTGACAAGAATGATGATTTATCAAAATCTCTAATTTAATGTTTTCTTTTGCTCTATCTCAGGAACGGCATCGGACTTCTTCTGCATTGACTGAGGCAATACAAGCTGCTACAAACACTTCTCAATCAAATAGGCTCAAACAAGCTCTCAAGATGACACCACGACTTCTTGATGTATATTTTTCTGCAGCACTGCAGGATGTCAATGACTGTATGCTATTTTATATTTTTATTCATTTTCTTTTCTTTTCTTGTTGGTTTTCCATCTCTAGTCTTTTTCTTTTTGTGTTAATAGTTCAAAACAATTATCTTTCACTTCAAATATGACAACTGATGTTTTTTTACCATCACTGCAGCTTTAATATGTTCAGTAATTCCACTTATTATGTCAAGGAATTCTATAATGTTCCCTGACAAAAACTTCTCATTTGAGGTGAGTGGATGTATGATTAACTCTTTATACCTGTAGGTACTATACGTTCTCATAATGAAATTATGAAATATAGATTGATTTTTTTGTCTTTCCATGACCCCTAAGTTATACCATGTCTGTCTTTCCATTATACCGGTGTACTGGGGTTTGTAATCTGTTTTTTTTTCTTTTTTCTTTGCATGTAGAAATTAATCAAAATACTTATTCACTGATGAATGATGAAAATGGGAATATCTGTTATTGTGTTAGTTCTAGGTTCGTTATATATAATTATCTTCTTTATTGTAATTTTTACTTAATTCAAGAGTATGAGGGATTGTAAAACTCTTCTCAATTACTTTTTTAAGTACTCAAACATGAACAATTTCATAAATGAAGTTTCATCAAGATATGGATTGTAATTGTATTTGCAGGTTCGAAGGAGGCTTTTAGAATTTATCTCCGCTGTATTCCAACGGTCTCCCAGTTTCATAGCATTGCTAAAGGTATCAACAAATTAAAATATCAGTCTTGATTTTCAAGTTTCAATATATTATATGTTTATTCATTTCGCTTGATCTCATCTTATTTTCTTACATATTGATTTTAATAGAATTTAACATGCTATTCTTGCAGAAGCCTATTATTGATCGACTTGGTGAAACCCGTGAAAATATGGCAAAGGTAGTTTATCACTAGATTTGAGCTCTTTTCTAAATTGCGATATATTAGTTCAAACTTAAAAATAGGAAAAAGGTCTTAATATGTTGTTATACAAGAATCCATTGTATTAAACCACTGTTTCTCTAGTGGGTGGTTGGGAGAATCTATGATTCATGGCATCACTTACCAAGTTAGGAAAAGATCTGAAATTAAATAGACTCATTTGTCTCTAGCAAATCTTGCTTAAAGTGGGATGTAGTGATGTGTATTCAGCCTTCTTCTCTTTCATGAAGACTATGAGCTGAGGAGTTTTCTATTGTTTCCCAAGACCTTTTAGGGAGAATTTAGATGGAGAAAAAAAGCTTGACAAGGTGGATCAAGGTAGAGGGTAGAGTCTATGTGACAGACTCATAGGTAGATCGAGGTAGGGAGTGATCCACTTATTCCATTAAAAAATCCACCTATTTCTTATAGAAAAGAGGAAATTGTTTTAGTTCTTACCGTCTTTCCTTTCTCCTCTGATAAATCTTTTTCCTCCTAAGTCTGTAATGCCCTTCATCATTTGAGTTTTTCCTGTTTGCTTCATCTATCTACATCCGTATATCCCTTTAATAATCATGTTCCACCTCTGCACAGAACTTCTGTCTATCTTAATCATTGGGTATTAAAATCCGGTCAGCTTTTTCAATCAATCAGAAACTCCAATGAGATTTCTTCTTCAAATTTTAGAGGTTTTTTTATTTAATGTTTTTTATGAGTACACAAGGATTCTAGGCAGGCATCTACTTGGGCGGATACAGATTGGATTCAGGTGGATCTTGGCCCGGATCCGGCTTGATTTTAAATTAATTACAACACTAACACAATTTTCCGAGAAGAAAATCGGGATTTCTCTGATCAAACATGATTTCTTGCTCGGCAACCCCCTTAGACTCCCTCATCCGGTGCCAGAAGTCCTCCTCTGACTACGTTTTCCTCTATTTTCTTACTGCCTTTTTTTATTTCTATTCTGCTTAATAAGTAATAACAATTAACATATATAAACTATTAGATATGCATATACATGTATAAATCAGGAAGTGTAAAAAAATGGAAAATACTTATATACCCCTGATGCATCTAGTCGTGCAAAAGCTCAAATGCACAAGATATTTTATTGTTTTGAAGACTTAAAAAATCTCCGTTGCACTGTTTGCATTTTGCAAGGGAGAGGGACATTTTGATTTTGTAACCTTCTCTGGTAACCTCCAGCAATTGTAGCCCAGGCATTTCTGGCCATTCCCAAAGGCCAAAACCTTAAATCCAGGTAACAATGCTTGACATCCTAAAAATAAAAATAAACGCTACCTTTGTATGCAGATGTGTGTATGACTGTATGCAGATGTGCTCATGTGCTAACCGCACAACACACAAAAAACTTTAGTTTTACATACTCTTGTAGGCTATAGCCCTAGATTCAGAGGTATTGTCTCTATTGAATGTTGTATAGTATATGCAGTTTTGGCCACTGGAAAAGCTTGATAAAATCAACTGTAAATTGACTAAATTCCTCTATCAAGTTTTGCATTTTACATGTTTCCTGACCTCCTGCATGTTTTCCCAATAAACCAATTAAAGGGATAGCCAACTGAATTGATTTGAACTAGCTCATAATTATCGTTCCAGCCATTAAATTATGAAACTCCAAGAATATATATTAGTTTACTCAAAATTTAAATTAATTTTCTTCTTTTGTATTTTATTTTCTCCTTCTATATTAAAGAAGTTAATCCTTTATTTCAGTATATCAATCTAGTATCTTATTTCACGAGTACCCTTGAAGAATAAAGTGAGACTTTATCATAATTCATAAAACTTAGGTGATATAGGATGATGCCTATCTATATATAATAATTGATGAGTTTCCATAACTATTCTATGACTATATCTTTCATACCACGTTTACAGACTGAATTGGCATTGAACTTGTGCTGGGTTATTGGTGAACATGGAGCAGGAGGCATATCTCACAAAAATGCTGCTCGTGAACTTTTTGAGAGCTTAGAATTGCTTCTATATGAAAATCTTGCCACCAGGTAAAATTTCAATAAAAAGAAGAATATTGACACATTAAATCAAATAATGCATGCGATTAGGAATGGAAAATCTTGACATACTATACTATAGCCTTTTTTTCTTACAGAAGCTTTTTTTTTGTAAAGTCGGTTAGGAATGGAATCACATATTGATTCAAATGATGCAGTTTCTAGAAAATCATTGCAAGTTAGACTTTTGTGTTTTGTGGTTACTGCTATTGCAAAGCTGGCTACATTTCATAGAGAGCTACTTCCAAGGGCTCGAGTGTCACTATCAAAGGTATATCTTGATGGATTTGGTTGGTGTGTGAGTTTCATTAACTTTTTGTTAGTTGATTGGTTTCGTTATATTTGTGTTATGACGATACTTCAGGTAGCTCGCTCTCGAAAGTCGGACAGGAGGGTATGGAGCCGTGCTTGTGACTACTTGGGGCTGATGAATGAACCGGCACTCTGTCAAACTATTTTGGGACCTACAGATGATCCTAACATGACTAGCGCTGGTATGGTTAACTGGCATAATAGAGGATCAAAGATGATTGCCCATATTCCTTTCTACATTCTAAATGAACAAGAAGGTAAAGTAGACGACCCATAAACATGGTTACCCACATTCCTTATGCTTATACCTGATGTTAATTTATTCATATTTTTCAGGACCACCATTTCATGATTTCTCATTCTCAGATATTCTTCCAACACATAAAACATCACTGTGACATCTTTTGTTCGATCATCCTATAATAATCCCGAATGTTCGATCATCCTATAATCATCCTATAAATATACAATTTGATCATTATAACTACAACACACATTGTAAACATAACTTATTACATATCAATGTTGTATAGCATGAATCTTGACGTGTTTATTTTGTATTTATATTTCTGCACATATTAGTTGTTATTTTTAGCATTTTTATGTCTAGGGTCAATAATTTTTTCACAAAAAAATTACAATAGTTTGCAAACATTGTGACTCAAACCATATGTTAGTGATTCAGCTATATGTGAGAGAGAAAAGATCTTTCATAATTTATTTATAAAGTTATATTAATTTAGTTTTCAAATATTACAACCGCGAGAGAAAAAAGATCCATCCAATAAATAAAACTCAATAATAAGAATTGATACACCGAAGTCACTATTCAACAGAAAAACTATCTTGAAAGTCATTATTGGACAAAAAAACTATCCTGAAATAATTATTAATAAAACTACCAGGCTTCCATGTGCTTCAACTTCTTCTTCTGATTAGGCCTTCGCCTGTGTAATTTTGAAAAGGTAAGGAAAAATGATGAAAAGAGTGACAATTAAGAAGTAAACCATCGATACCTGAGAGTAAATGAATGTTCCGAGGATGGCAATTGCAGCACCGAGACAGTTGATGGGCTGCACTGGCGTACTGAATATGATGATGGACGATACGATAACCGACACTCTCTTCATTGTGTTACCAATGCTGAATGTTAATGGTGAAATTTGATCCAATGACATGTAGGACACTTGGTTATATAGATGGTAAAACACACTTTGAGCAGCCACCCACCTTACCACATAAAATTATGGAGACATGAACAGTTGGGTAATTACTAATTATGAGAAACTAATCTGAACTTGTAAGTTGAAAAGAGAGAGATCGAAATTGATTACCAGATAAAATTAGGGCCGATAGTTGAAATCGCCTCTTTCCACCCAGCAGCCCACATCGCAGGACCTTCGACCGCCAAGGCAAATGGTGTGAGTATGAGCAATGAGAGCATCGATAGGCAGGCATAGTAATTCATCCCACTCACAGACTTTCCTGTCATTCCCTTCTTGGAAAAGATGTTTCTAAACACAAATGCTATGTTTGAGATCATAGCACCCATGAATCCTGAAATAAACAACAAACAAACATGTTTTGTAAATTGCAAATCTATGATCTATAATTCTATATATCTGTCTGATTGTTTGTTTCATTCATACAGCAAAATTCCTTTTTCATTTTGAATTGAAATCTCACCAATCATATTGAAATTGAGCTCAGTAAGTGCAGCAAGAGAGCATCCACCGATGATTGGGATCAACGAGAGGTAAACGGATGTCGGAAAGGTATCTCCGAGCAAAAACCGTGACACCAACACACTGAATGCAGGTTCTCCACTCTTTATGATATGTGTGAAAGAGACGGCCACCTTTGACATACTCACGGTGGCTGCCACATGTCCGATTGTGTGGGCAATTGCAACCTGACAAACGTTTGAAACAATCAATCATATATTCGATATATATATAAGGAAAGAAACTGATTCTTTTTTTCTTCCCAAACTAACCGGAGCAAGTGCTTTCCAGAAATCAAGGTCCGTTTTAGGGGGTTCGACAATCCGAATTCCCCAAGAAATCAGCATCATAAGCGATCCGGCGGCGAGAGAAAGCGTCGATGTCAGCCATGGATAAGGAAAAGCATTCAAAACTTTCTTGTTGTAGATGTTAAAAACTACATTCAAAGCCCACCAAGTCGCGAAGTACAATCCGATCTTCAATCTCTGCGCCGATTTAGGTTGTTCCGGGACAAAACTCCCCTCCCCTTCCACAGCATCTACTTTCAACCTCTCTTCCGCCGGCTTCTCAATGGCTCGGAAAAACCTGGGTTCAGATGAAGCCGAGATGTGCAACGGTCTCTGCAGAGAGCAAGAGATGGACATTTTCTGGAAATGTTGAGGTTTGGAAACGGAGAAAGAGCGGGATCGAATATTTGGCAAAAAAAGCTTCGGGCGGAACAAATCTGATTTCCCCGACGACAAAGTCACCGTATTCCTCGCCGAATAAATCATCTTTCTCCGATAAAAAAAAAACCTCTTCGGAGAATTGAAGAAATTCGAAAGGGAATGGAAGATCGAAGAGGTAGTAGTTAGGACATAAAAAGGAATCTGTCATTTGATCAGAGTATTTTTTTTTAGATTGCGCCAAGTGTACGGTGTAGCTTCGCCTGTCCCCTATTTAGCAGTATTTAATGGGTCGGTGGCCCAATAAGCTTAATATCCGATTAAAGCCACTTTATTTGACTGATTATTTATACTAATACTTTTTTTTTATAATACTTTTCTACAAGCTAATATGGTCGGGCTTTAGCTCGACTCGTTAAAGAATTGTAGTATGGTTTAGTCGAGGACTTGAGTTCGAATTTGAAATATAACTTATAATTCTGTAAATTTATTCAATTAATTTGATGAGGGTGGAACCTGACCAGTGTTCGACGACGTTTCGAACAAGCGCCAGACGGGAAACTCCGTAGGGAAATCAGACCGAAACTCAGTTGCACAAAGCTCTGCTTCGTTGGGACTTCTCCACTCTGAATGACCTGCCCAAATGACTGAGAGGTGCTCTCTATTTATATGACTTTTTATGAGGGCAATCTGGTCATTTGGGTCGTAACCGCATAACTGACCAGATCTGGTTCCAAATCGACTTTCTGGGATTGACTTTCTCAAGGTCTGACTTTTCCAGAGTTCGACTTCTGAGGAAGTCGACTTCTTGAAAAGTCGACCTCTGGGAAAGTCGATTTTCTCATAAATTAACTTGAGACCTCTCCAAACCTGAAATAGGTGTCTCAGTTTTCTTGGGTTATCCGAACCTTTAATTGTTGGTGCGTTGTGACCAAGTTCGGGATACTATATCATCATAATTAATATCTAAATTTTATTTAATTATCAAAAAACCCTTAACAAGCTTATCGAGTCAAGTCAAGCTTGTAAAATCCAAACTCCAGCTAGTTGGGCTGACGCGTCCAGCTTTAATTTAGTTGATAATACCCTATATCGATCTACAAGTAAATAAAGAAATCTACCTCCGAGTGATATACCAGATCGATCGAGTCAGCGGTTACACCATGAACCCAGTTATCGTGATCAACTCAGTTAATCTAGCTCCCTATGTAATAATTTTTTTTAACAACAGTGATATACCAGTCACCAGAGGCTAAATTTCAGAGCCATATAATATATCGATAAGAAATTTCTT
Organism: Zostera marina; assembly: GCA_001185155.1. NCBI lineage: Eukaryota > Viridiplantae > Streptophyta > Magnoliopsida > Alismatales > Zosteraceae > Zostera > Zostera marina. The sequence continues at coordinate 612,704 of LFYR01001193.1, read as the reverse complement.
ATTTAACAAGATGATTATTTAACAAGAGTAATTACCAGGTGTGATCAAAATACGTTAAAGTGCGTTAAATTAATCTTGTTCATTAATTAAATCGATTTTTCGTCGTAATACATTTCGTCGTAATACATTAATTAATTAAATCGATTATACGTATTAATGTTTTGTGTAATACATTATTTTAATCATTGTATTAAATATTAATAAACATTAGTTCATGACGTACAGCGGCCGCAAATTCAAGATACGACGCAAATGAAGCGCATTTAAAAGAACTAGAATTAAAAAAAAAATATTGGGATAATATTTCGTAGTGAAATTAATGTGATTGTAATTATTAGACTAATGATTGTAATTAAGAAAAAGTTATAAGTAGCCATGAAACATGCATGCATTGCGATTAAATTAAGAGTGGTGCGGCGAGGGTGGTGGCGGCGGCGGCGAGGTCGGTGGTTCTGGATACTCGAACAAATCAACCGGGAAGTCATCTAAGAAGCTTTCATTCTCTGGGCTTTGAGTGACATCACAATCACCGAACGTATGGCTGTCCAATAATCCCAATCCCATAGCTGGCAGTTCGAAGAGACGAAGATCATCGTAAATGGAGTCGACGGTGGTGCTTTGGAATATCGGGTCATCTTTCAACATGAAATCCATGGTGTTTTCCGGCAAAACTGGGAATTGTTCTATATATAACTGTGGAAATGGAGGCAAGTTGAATGGTGGTATACTACTGTTATGGTCGTAATTATCTTCTACTTGTTTAACCGGCAAAGCCGGCAATGAATTCATAACCGGTGCAGGTTTTTGTTGCACTACCGTTTCTACAGCTGTGATCAATATTTTCTCGTCTTCTCCACCGTCATCTTCACCGTCGGAGGAGGAGTTATCGGTGCAGTCTCGATCGATCTCCTCGGTGTTGGTTTTGCTGCATTCTCCTGTGCATTCTTCTTTCTGAAATGTATATATATAGATGTACAGACACTATCGATAGAGGAAAAAAAATAAAAGAAAGCTGTAGAATATGTATGTATAAATCAATGACCTGAATGACAAGAGGCATCTCCGATCGACCGGCGGCGAGGTTTTTTTTCTTGGCCAGCAAGGAAGTCTTCTTCTGCAGTCTCGCCATTTTCTTCTTTCTCGTACTCCAAAAGTTCTTCACGTCGTTGTCCGTTCTTCCTTCCAGAAACGTCGCGATCTTCGCCCATTTGTTCCCGAACTTGGCCTGCAGACTGATCACCGTTTCTTGTTCCTCGATGCTGAACTTACACCCACTGCAATTTCATTTTTTTCGGCACAAATTAAAAATCAAATCGTAAATCAAACATAGATACCATGCACCATACTTAGTTACTCACCTCTTCAAGTTGGGTTTGAGTTTGTTAACCCACCGGAGCCGACATGACTTGCCGGATCTTGGAAGAAAACCTTTGGATCGAATGGAGCTCCACTCCCGAGCACCGTATTTGCCCACGAATTCCTTCAGTATCTTATCCTCCTCCAACGTCCATGGACCTTTCTTCAAAACTCCTCCACCACCTCCGCCGCCGACGTCCCTGCTACGTCGCCGATCGGACATGTTTTCCAAGTTCGAATATTACTTCAAAATTTCGATATTTCAAATGAAAAAACAACTGTCAAATAAATCACTTTTACCCACGTACTGTTCGTGGGGGCGACCGTCATGGATGAAGGAAGGACACGTGTCCATCCCTCTGGGAGCCCTTTTAAATAAATATCTGAAAATCTAGGTGTCTAGTTTCAATAAATAAAAAGATTGAGACAATTTTTAAAATTTATCAAATCAAATTAAATCATCCAAAAACCAAAATATCTTATTTTTTAAAAGATTTTTAACATTTCCATAATTCCATCTAATTATAAAAAAAACATTTTCATCCAACAAAATATTATTCATTTTTTCCCTATATTAAGGATTTAAGTTTTCAGTATACTTCAATTTGAGTAGATTTGCAAAAGGCACGGCAGTGATGGTGTAAGGGTTTACTGACGGGTGCTTACACACGCAACTCTCTAGACTCTATTATTTAATTGTCAACCCTCTCCTCTGTTGGATCAGGAGAGGTATTTATAGGATTCCTCCATGGGCCTTCTGAGCCTCCGTCGGCCTAGGTCCGAGGTCCGCTTGCAACAACACGCAGAGACAGGTCGAACTCGCAACAGAGCAAAATAAAGAACCCCTTGTGCGGAATTTTAGAGTGTTTTTTCATATATTTTCGCATGAAAAATATGAAAAGAAGATATCTTCCCTATAGCCTTAGAGCATTGTGAGTTATAGTTTGACATGGCATCCTTAATCAGATGGGCAAACTGAAATACTGAATCAGTCGTTGGGATCGTTGTTAAGGTGTTGGTAGACGAAAACCCAAAATCTTGGGACAAATATTGTCTTCCACAATCCGAATTCGCCTTCAACTCATCAGTAAATCATAGCATGGGGATTCAGAGATTAAGTCTATATCAAAAAAAAATGATAAGTTATTTTGTACATAAATAAATAAAAATTAAAGTACATACATTTTAACTTGATTGTGACCAACTTGCTAATCAAATTGCGTTTAGTCCTTAAAATCTTATATCATTTTAACTAACTAACTATCTTGATACCATGGATTGATGGATGGAAGGACAGTTTGGTTTAACTAACTAATGAACTAACTAAAACCTAAGTGGCTAAGTTGTTATTTGTTAATGGATTGTTGGTCAATGGTCATATAGAATAATTAGATGAGATTAAATGTATCAAATGAGTTATTATTAGGCTTGTATATCGGTCGGATTTAATTCGAATACTCTGATATCTGAATCCGTCTGAATAATATTTGGATAGAAAAATTCGTGAATAATATCTGAATAGAAAAATCCGAATCCAGATAACTTTTTTATAAAAAAATTTAAAATAAAATTATAAAAATATAAAATCACATTTAATAAAGTTAATTAATAATTAATTAATCATCCTAAAATCTGAATATTGGGATAATCCGGATATTCAGAAGTCAATTTATACTTATTCCGATATCCGAATCTGTTAAAATTCAAATTAAAATTACAATATATACAATTTACAATGTTACATAGATATTATATTTATTATTTTTGATTTATTTCTTGATTCTTCTAAATACTTTCTAAAAATAAATAGAAATATGATACTATTTTGTGTAACAAACACAACACATGTTAGTCCGCACTTGTTCTCGTCGTCTACTTTCTCCACTTCTCCAAACCAACCCATCCATCAGTCGTCTCATCCGCTCCCCCTTGACCTTCATCGCAAGGATCGTCAATTTTCCTCCGCCTAACTCTTCTTCCGTCCCGTACCCTCCTAGAATGGAGGTGTCCGTCGCCGAGGATTTCGTCCACGTATCAGATCCGGTGATCTACTCTGTCTACGACGACGAGACCGGGAACGACGTCAATAATACACCTTCGGATGATGTTGTGTCTGATTCCCCCTCCAATCCTGAGGATTTTCTCAAGAGTGTGATTCGATTGGAGTGCGAGTCGGCGGTGGGAGAGGGCGGAGTGTGCCAAGTTTACTTAGTTGGAACGGCTCATGTTTCAAAGGTCAGATTTTTAATTATTTTTCGTCATCGTTGGATCATTTTTTTTATGTATACATTTTAATCGAGGTTCAGATCTTTGTCTATCTATTCTGAATGAAATTCAATTAGAACATCTTCCCCCTCAATTTAACGATTACAATTTTCTGTTTGACTTCATGCCGATATATGTATCTTGAGAGTCAAGGATCTAGTTTTTTTTTGCGTGATCACAATTTTCTATATGACCACAAAGTAGATTGTGGGTTGAGAGATCTCCAAATTGGACTCTTTCTTCATTGCATGGTATGGTATAAAGTGTATTCCACTGTTATCCATCAAGATAAAGTGGAATTCTAACTAATTTTAGTGTAGTACTAATTTCATTAACATCACCACACCCCCTGGGGATCGAGATTATCAGTGATCACCGACAATCTTGATGTTCTTCTGCCCGACTAATACATTGACACTCAATCTCTTCTGAATTCTGATGTATCTCCATGCCATGCATTCTTTGCTGAAAGTCAAGAAATGTGATATCATCGTCTCAATTTGTTACTGATCTCATCGTGCCAGTAACATGAGGTCGGTCTCATTCACTTTGTATCAGGCAATTGCAAGAAACTTTCTTCAACTTTTGCAATTTCTGATATAGACTGAGGACTTTAGACCTCGAACCAGAGGCAATTACATGCCGTAGTTGATCCAAGCTTCATGTGTCCTGGTGAATGAAGTCTCCTAAAGACAGCATCATCGTTGATATGAATGACAGAAAGCATCCAAGGATCAAATGATCTTATCATACCATTGACAGATCATCAAACGATACCATGGGTCCATTTCTGTGGACAATGGCCTTGAATTGGACACTACAAGCAAACTAATTTTCTTTCTCAAGAGTAATAGTCTTGACATTCTTGATGAAGATGGGTTCAGTAGATCTGCTCATCATTGCAGAGATCACAGTATGTCTCCTCAGTCATCGTTGGCAGTGGAAGGTGGAATAAGATCAGAGGAGAGATGAGATGATCAATTGAAGAAATCTTGGTTGATCTAATTTCTGTAGGCAATTGATACCATATGAACACGGAGTAGATTATGTGTGGATAGATCTCCAAATTGGTTCCATGCCCCATTGCATAATGTGGTGTATATATACACTTGGAAGATAACCATAATTCGGTTATTCTTTGATTCTGTGTCATCTATAGTCTATACACAATCTCATAAAGATATAAACAAAATTCTAACGAATTCTAGATTAGCGTTGATTACATTAATTAACATTAATATTCTATTTGAGTTTATTAGGTGTTTCTTGTGTCCTTTGTATTTTTGATTGCAGGAATCATGCAAAGAAGTTCAACAAGTAATTGAATCCTTGAAACCGGAGGTATTTTTCAAAAGTCAAAGTATTTTCTTCTTTTACTAGGGCATAAACTTCATTTGAATTATTTTTTATTATAGGTTGTTTTCTTGGAACTTTGTATGAGCCGGGTAGCAATTTTAAATCCCCCTCAAGGACTTCAGGTATTTTTTTACAGTTCACATAATCACACATGTAGTAACATAGTGTTTGTAAAATCACTCTAACTGATTTATTAATTGTGTTTTGTTAAACATGCATTTTACTAAAATTTAGCTAGAGTATATCTGTGTATATAGTGAGAAGGGTTGTACTACCATCGTCGACTCATTTGGCAATCGACAATCGCTGGTTACCACCTCCCCACAGAATCTATAAATAGGATTGAGGGACCCCCATTTTCGGGATCGGAACTCTGACATTCTGTCAGAGTTTAGGAATAGAGAGGGAATAGAACGTGTTTCCACCTCAACAACAAATAAACATAAAACATCTGCTGAGATGTTTTATCACTGAGATGTTAAATGTATAATATCCATTTATCCAGATAAAAAGGTGGTATTTTATAAAAAAATGTTTACGTTTATTATTTTATTTTACCAGGTACCAACTGTTCGTGAAATAATAGAAAATTTGAAAAGCAAGGATTCAAGTACTTTGGGAGTGCTTTACAGCTGGTTACTTGCTAAGGTATTTTTTTCTTTTGCTTCATACCGTTTACTAATATGAATTGAGCATTTTCTTCATTGCATCTCTCCATTTTTTTTGAAAGCCCACCATTTTTTGTTACCACATAGATTGCTAGTCAACTTGACGTCATACCTGGTGCTGAATTTCGTGTGGCATTTGAGGAAGCAAGAAATTACGGAGCTAAGATCATACTAGGTGATCGTCCTGTCCAAGTAAGCTTCTCTTTATATTTATTGAACCTCTTAAATTTATTATATCAGTCACATATGGTAGAGGAATTTAATACCACTTCTCAAGTGAGATCGTGATAACGGGGAGATGGATCTTTAGGTTATATACTTGTATGCTGAAATGACCAGTACTTATAAAATAAGTTAATAAACAGTAAATAAATTATACCAGTGTTACTATGCTAAATTGAATCAGACACTGCTATATTTTTTCACTTTTTCCAATGAGAAACGTATTTTCTAACTGGTAGATTACTCTGCAAAGAACATGGGCTAAGATGCCAATTTGGCACAAGATTAAGTTTGTATACAGCATACTTTTTCAAGCAATGTTTGTACCAAGTGCTGCTGATCTTCAGAAAATTGTGAGTTACTTCTGTTTTTTTTCAGCACTCTTTAAGTCTTTATAAACTGGTAGTGCATCAAGAGCTAATGTAAGCAAGGTTTATTATCTTCAGTTTTTCACTAAAATGATTTTATTGTCGTGAAACACTGTCAGATTTATCTTTTGGCCTTTTCAAGCATTATCATATTCTTGTATTTATTTATATATTTCTCTCTCTTCATGGTAAACCGGAATTGGTGTATTTCAGTTGAATGATGTTAAAGATGCAGATATGATAACTCTTCTGATTCAAGAGACGAGCAAGTCATTTCCCACTATCATGGAGACACTTGTTTATGAAAGGGACATGTCAGTATATCTTTCCAATTTATTTGTATTATCATTTATTAGAGCATCTTGATCACGTCATTATTAATTGGGATTGAAATCTCTATGAGCTATTATCTAAAGTTCAAAGCATTATAAAATACAAATAGAGTAAGATTTTTAATGCATGCCTTATTAACCGCTACTTGCTTCAAATTTTGTTTGTAGGCTTGTAGCTATTGAAACTCTTAATCTGTGGCTAACCTAGATCTGAATGTGAGTATCGTAATTTCTGTATTGATACTCCACAAATCTAAATACTACTTCCATTACTAACAAACTCTAGTAATTAGTTACAAGTATTAGATTAACCTAATTATTTATTAACATTCCACCTCAAACTAGTTCAAAATGTTTCAACTAGTTTGCTCTGAAAAGGAAAAAATGCCTTGGGTCGCAACGCCTTTGTGAGAATATCTGCTCTTTGCTCCGTTCCAGTTTCCAAGAATATGCTGCACTGCTAAGCTTCCTTCTTCCGTCTTCTCTCTGACGAAATGAAGATCCATCACCACGTGTTTGAGCTTGCTATAGCAAATTGGGTTATTGGCTATGATCCATGTTAATCAAGTAACAGCTTGATTGCCTCCAAGATCGACGCTCCCTCACAATGTTGGTGGCACTTAATTTACCTAGCTAGACGATTAAGGAAATTAGGAAAAAGAAAAGAACACAGATTTATAGAGGTTCCACCCAAGATGGTGTACGTCCTCTCACTTTTGCATTAGTGATGGATTTGTATTAATCAATCACAATTAGGATTACAATGTAATGTAATCATAAGCATATATAATGTGATATTAATTGGGTTACAGTTAGGGTCACAATTGGCCTTTCCTCAAACAGATTTGGCACGAATGTACTTTCGAGGACTCGGATTTTGCTTTGGTCACGACATTTGCTTCAATTGTTACCGAAGCGGGAGCGAACCTCAACTCATGGCCCATAATCATTTGAAATGGAAGGTCGTCTCATGATCGAACTGAGTCGTGATGGATGTCACGAACGATTGAAACTCAGATCCCAAACCTCCCAGCCCAATCAATATAACTTGCGAATCTTTCAATTTCTCACCGGCTGCTGCTAGTTTGTCCTTGTTAATACAGATTTTCTTCAGATATTCCGCGATCGATAGATTGTCGCGAACGGCTAAAGTAATTTTCGCTATCCAAGGTAACACACTTCATTACAATAACTTTCGATGAAGACGGTGATGAATTCTCAACGGATTCTGCTGCCACCACAGCGGAAATTTGATCGGAAGAACTGGAGTTGTTGCCTGCCGATGGTACCATATTGAAACTCTTAATCTGTGGCTAACCTAAATCTGAATGTGAGAATCATGATTTCTGTATTGATACTCCACAAATATAAATACTACCGCTAACTACTAACAAACTCTAGTAATTAGTTACAAGTATAAGATTAGCCTAATTATATATTAACAGTAGCTGTCATAGATTGCTTGATTTTTGCTTTATTGTCCAACAAAGTATTTTTCCCAGTATTCAATGTCAAAATTTATGCATTTCTTTCAATTCATGCCTAGGATTTGGTACTTGATTTCAGGTTCATGTCATCAAAATTACTTGAAGTTGCCAGCAATCATTCTTCCGTTGTTGCTGTTGTTGGGAAAGGTCATTTATCAGGAATTAAGAAGCACTGGAAAAAACCTATAGAGGTTAGTAATTAAGTACAGTAATCATTTAAACCCTAAACCCTCAACAGTACACATTTTTATTGTTCATCTATCTTAGATGGTAGTTTAAAATGGATCTGATTTACATGAGCTAATTATATATGAGATATAATATTTCACCTGTTCATGTTTTATATATTCATCTAATCTCACGATTTGAGAAAAGTTTGATTGTGATTTTGATTGGGGAAGGTGATTTCCTTTGTATAAATATGGAATTATGGATGCATAATAATTCTGTAGATTCGACTGTCCCCAATTTGTTCTAGTCTTTTTATAATGTTTTCATCACACACCATGGTTGTTTTATGTTTCTTCTGATGACAAAAGTCTTTTTTTTATGTGTAGTTGGACCATATTATGGAAATTCCTCCAAATACCAACTTTCCAAGAATTAATATGGCAGCAATCCTTAGTCTGGGAATGGTAGGTGCAGCTATTGTTTCAGGCGTCTATATTTTTCACAAGAGTTGATATCCAATCTGGTCTCTTTTCTTAATTGATATATTCATTTGGAAGTAAGTATAAAAGAAAAGAAGAAAAATGCATAGCAATTTTACATATGTTGAAGTTAATCAACACTGAAGTATCTTAAAGTCCGAACAGTTGAACCCAATCACATTATACATTATCATTTATCAATCAATATTACATCTTTTCAAAATCTTTTAACAGGTCATTGGATAATGTATCAAAATCTATCTGACAGTAATATATGATTAGATAAATTCAAATAAAAAATAAAACTAAAATAAAAATGTTGAGATATTTTAAATTCCACAGTTATTTTCAAATCCAATGATTTTTTTTTTAAATTTAAATATAAACGATACAAATCTCAATATTTTTAAACAGATTTGATTAATTTGAAAATCCCTAGCTGTAAATGGGTGTTGGATTTATAGTCCAAAACAAGAATTAAAGATTTGATCGATTTGGGTGATTTATTTGCGTAGAAATTAAGAACACTCGGGAGGAGTGTCAGGATATCTCTGATGATCTTTGCAATAATCATATATGACGAGATTTCTCCCTACCCAGCTGTTATCCATGTTCTGATTATCTGTGAGCGTCCAAGCATCGTACTGATCCCACCAATGGTCGGTGGTTGTGGATACACATTCGGGATAAGGCTGTTTCCACCGGCACCCATCCGCCTTGAACTTCTTGTAAGACGAGATGAACGGCGCTTTCTTCCAGTCCGTCTTCTCGATCCCACCTCTGGTCGCCCAGTCATCGGCGTTCCATATGCTGGAGAACATGTACATGGGTTTCTTGTTAGGGAAGAAGTTGTTGGGTTTGCCGTTGTTTCGGTACACTCTTATCGGAACCTTGTCTACGAAGAACACGATCTGGTGGTTGTTCCAGAGTATAGAATATGTGTGGTAATCTTGGGTTGGATCGAACCACAGCATGTGTCTCATCTCCCGTCCTCCCACGCCACTAACGTACACGTTGGTCTGCAATGTGTATGGCTGGCCGGATCTGTTTCCAAGAAATTCCAAGTCCAGTTCATCTCTCTCCGGTCCGGCGCCTAGGTCGGAGCACATCTGACAAAATTAAAGTAATAAACAAACAGAAAACAGTGTATTGAATAGTTAATTACGTATATAATATGTATGTACGTACGTAGTAAGCTGTGACGACACCGGCAGAATCACCACCGACAAGCTTCAGTTTCATGCTGAACCATCCAAATCTGTACCGATGTTTTGTTTGAAACCCACAACCTGCTTTCTCGTCAAGAAAAAGATGCCACACTTGCCCATCGTCGGAAGTCTTCAAGTGATCCTCGGATCCCATGACCTTGAAATTTTCTTCGAACCCAGAAGAAAGAGCAGAGGCAACCCCCATTAGATTTGAAAAACAAGTCAGTACAGTCGCCAACCAAAGAACAAGCCATGGAGACACCCAAATCCTCTCCATCTCGATCAATCGATCGATCGATCAATTCAAACCCTAAACAGCACCGGATCAGAGATTATTAACACTTGGTGGACTGATCAGAGTTTATATATATACAGAATTTGATCGGAGATCTTTTCCATCTTTCATTCTATGTACAGTAGTCGAATTGAGTAAGGTGAGCTGGCAAAGCAGTGGCACTGGCAAGTGGGGGAGAACATGTTGATCATGTGTACCAGTGCATGGTATCAGAGAATATATATTAAAGATTTTGGGATGATATATATTTTGTCGATGACACAAGTCACAACTTCGCAAACAATTGGTTATATTAATTATTAAGATTTATAAACGTGTCTCTAATTCACATAATTGTTGATATATTATATGATTATGATCATTAAAGAGGTTATTAAAAATATCAGTCTCTCTTTTGATTCGAGGTATTACAAAAAAAACTGTTGTCACCCTTTGAAAACATCTATGATGAAAGTATGAGAGATTAACCTCCTGAAACAGCGTATCTAGTTACTGTATAACTAGACTACATAACTAATGAGAGAGACAATGAATTTTTTATTTATTTTTATTTATTTATTTCTATTTTTGTATTCTATTTTTGTAAACTGACCATTAGTCTTATTTTTAAATAGAAAATTTAATTGCTTTAAAAAATATATATATGATTATGTTATATCATTTTTACTTTTACCTTTGTTATTTTTAACAATTTACGTTTATACATTCAGCTAATTGAGTTTTTTTTGAAAATAATTAAATTTCATTAAAAAATAAGGTTAATCCCCAATCTACAAAAACAGAGTGTAGAAATAACAACAGAAGTAAAAATAAATGAACAAAAAGTCATTGACTTTTTCTCATTAGCTATATAGTCTAGTTATAAAGTAACTAGCTACGCTGCCTCAAGAAGCTGGTTTCATATACTTTCATCATAGATGTCTCCAAAGAGTAACAACGACTTTTCTTATAATACTATGAATCAAAGGAGAGACTGATGTCTTTAATGATCTCTTAATTAAGGATTACCTCGGGAGGCCTCCTAACGTTGTCTGTATCTTTTGTTTTTTTCCGTCCATATATGTCACGACAAGCACCCAATAACATTCCATAGTAGCTCTAAGGGGGAGAGTGGTGCATGATTTTTTACGCAGCCTCTGTCAGATCCCCAATCTAATATCTGGACTGGATTGGGTGGGAACTGAAATATTCATTATTTTTCAGAAGACGAGATTCATATACTCAGCCAACAGAATTAAAAGAGATCTGGAATAGTAACAGTTGAAAAAAAGATGACTTCTAATTTCATCTTTCAGATTGCATAACAAACAAACAAACAGAAGATATTAGTACTTTTCAACTTTTTAACTTCTTGAATGTGTTTAGATTCATTTAACTTCTTAATTTTTTGAGTTTTAATATTTTTAATATAATTGATCGTAATTTACCATTATTTTTTTTATCTTAAAGCTTAAACCGTTATCAATTTTTTTTTTTTTTTATCTTTTGTGGATCAATTGTAGAATAGACAAGTATAATATTTAAAGAAAAACAACAAATAAAATTTAAATATCTCACTATATCTATATCTTGTCGTTTGATTACTAATTAGGTAATAATGTAATATTTACGAAATTTAGTATTGATTATTCTAAATAACAAAAAGTAAAAGTAAAAGAAAAATTTACCAGAGTTGAGATTCATTGAATCTGGACCTAAATAAGTAAATATCACCTTATCATAAACCCTCAGAGCTCAGTAACCTCCTAGTCCTAGAAATGGCGGCGGCATCCATGGCAGCTTCGGCTCTCTCCTCCAATCTCACGCACCGAACAAACAACCACCACTACTCTTCGATCCATGGAACCAAACTCCGACCTGTATCCACTGCTGCCGCCGGACATATCTCCAACTTCAGCCGTTCAAAGGCTATTTCAGCCAACTATGATCTGAAAGCCTTCACCTTCGAACCCATCAAGGAATCCATCGTTTCCCGCGAGATGACTCGTCGCTACATGACAGACATGATCACCTATGCCGACACTGACGTTGTAATCGTCGGCTCTGGATCAGCCGGACTCTCATGCGCCTACGAGCTAAGCAAGGATCCTGATGTCCGTGTTGCCATCATCGAACAGTCCGTTTCTCCTGGCGGTGGTGCATGGCTCGGTGGCCAGCTCTTCTCATCGATGATAGTCCGTAAACCTGCCCACGAGTTTCTCAATGACGTCGGTGTGGAGTATGATGACGCTGGTCCCGACTCTTCCTACGTCGTCGTCCGCCACGCAGCTCTCTTTACATCCACCATCCTCTCACGTGTACTTTCCCGACCGAACGTCAAACTCTTCAACGCTGTGGCGGCGGAAGATCTTATCGTGAAGGAGGGGAGAGTCGGAGGTGTTGTCACCAACTGGGCTTTGGTGTCAATGAACCACGACACACAATCATGCATGGATCCCAATGTAATGGAGTCCAAGGTTGTGGTGAGCTCCTGCGGCCACGATGGGCCTTTTGGAGCCACCGGTGTGAAGAGGTTAATGGACATCGGAATGATCACTAAAGTGCCTGGAATGAAGGCGCTGGACATGAACACCGCCGAGGATGCCATCGTTCGTCTCACCAGAGAAGTCGTTCCCGGAATGATCGTCACCGGAATGGAGGTTGCCGAGATCGACGGTGCTCCGAGAATGGTAAATAACTAACTGTAAAATGAATAAATGATATTAAAATTCTCCGTGACGTTAATAATTTATATGATGACGTCATATATAGGGACCCACATTTGGGGCGATGATGATATCGGGACAGAAGGCTGCGCACCTGGCTCTCAAGGCATTGGGAAGACCTAATGCTATAGATGGAACCTCAACCGTTGGATCTCTTCAGCCAGAGCTAATCTTAGCTGCAATCGACGCTGTGGATGTAGCCGATGCGTAAACATTAACTAGATAAACTTGTTGGAACTTGGAAGTATGCAAATAATGTTTGAATCTTATTTTTACGTCTTTCTTTTTCTTTCTTTATTATCTTTGTATAAGACGGAAATTAGTTCATCAAAATAACTATGTAATTTGTAATAACTATGTTGTTATTTTTCACCTACCGTCATTTTTTGGCGTGCCGGTCGTCGTTAATCCGTCTAAAATCATCTGTCGTCCTTAATCCGTCTAAAATCATCGGTCGGTAATCTTTCTCTAATTCCTTCTTGATCTCCTTGCTATCTCTTATCAAGCCGTGGTTAAGTTTTTTACCTTGTCCCTTGTCAGGCCGTGGTTAAGTTTTTTAACTTGTCGTCGTTAGTCTCTTGTCAGACTGTCGTTAGGTTTTTTAACTTGACGTCGTTAGTCTCTTGTCAGGATGTCGTTAGGTTTTTTAACTTGGCTTCCTTGTCTGACCGTTGCTACGTTTTTTAACTTGGTGTCGTTAGTCCCTTATCAGGCTGTCGTTAGGTTTTTTAACTTGGCATCGTTAGTCCCTTATCAGGCTGTCGTTAGGTTTTTTAACTTGGCGTCGTTAGTCCCTTATCAGGCTGTCGTTAGGTTTTTTAACTTGACGTCGTTAGTCCCTTGTCAGGCTGTCGTTAGGTTTTTTAACTTGGCGTCGTTAGTCCCTTGTCAGGCTGTCGTTAGGTTTTTTAACTTGGCGTAACTTGGCGTCGTTAGTCCCTTGTCAGGCTGTCGTTAGGTTTTTTAACTTAACGTCGTTAGTCCCTTGTCAGACTGTCGTTAGGTTTTTTAACTTGGCATCCTTGTCTGACCGTTGCTACGTTTTTTAACTTGGTGTCGTTAGTCCCTTATCAGGCTGTCGTTAGGTTTTTTAACTTGGCTTCCTTGTCTGACCGTTGCTAGGTTTTTTAACTTGGCGTCGTTAGTCCCTTGTCAGGCTGTCGTTAGGTTTTTTAACTTGGCGTCGTTAGTCCCTTGTCAGGCTGTCGTTAGGTTTTTTAACTTGGCTTCCTTGTCTGACCGTTGCTATGTTTTTTAACTTGGTGTCGTTAGTCCCTTATCAGGCTGTCGTTAGGTTTTTTAACTTGGCGTCGTTAGTCCCTTGTCAGGCCGTGGTTAAGTTTTTTAACTTGTCGTCGTTAGTCCCTTGTCAGACTGTCGTTAGGTTTTTTAACTTGGCGTCGTTAGTCTCTTGTCAGGCTGTCGTTAGGTTTTTTAACTTGGCGTCGTTAGTCTCTTGTCAGGCTGTCGTTAGGTTTTTTAACTTGGTAGAGTTAGTCTCTTGTCAGGCTGTCGTTAGGTTTTTTAACTTGGCTTCCTTGTCTGGCCGTTGCTACGTTTTTTAACTTGGTGTCGTTAGTCCCTTATCAGGTTGTCGTTAGGTTTTTTAACTTGACGTCGTTAGTCCCTTGTGTCGTTAGGTTTTTTAACTTGATATTAACTCTAATGTACTTAACTTAGAAGTGGAGATGAAAGTCTTTTAATGTCTTGGGAAGAGGCAAGCGGACCAAGGCCCAGTCCAGTCGGCTGCAGAATTATTTTGTTAGTTAAAAGGCTTTAATTAGTTTATTAATAATTAGGCCCAATATTGAGGGCAGGCTTTTTAATCCCTGTAATCTTAATTCTTAGGGTATCATACTTAACAGATTTTAATGCAGAGAAGGTTTAGGGACGACCATGATTCCGACCTTTCAGATAAGGGAGGAGATTGCTGATCGGAATTCTCACCTTATGATAAATTTAGGTTAAAAATTCAAGGTTCACAACTATTTAAATGGTTCTTAAACTATTACAGCATTAGATTAAAATAGAATTTGCAGACTTGAATCTCCATGCATTTCATTGTCTTTATCATAAATCCAAGCTGTTTGCAGTAATCTGCATCCTAAATCAAGAGTGGGGTGATGAGGGTGGCGGTGGTAAGGTTGGTGATTCTGGGTAATCAAGCAAATCGGAGGGGAAGTCATTGAACAAGTCTTCAGTCGATGGTGTACCTGGAGTACCATGATCGGTATTGCTGTGGTATTTTTGTCTTTCTAATCCTAATCCCATGATCGGCAGTTGGAACAGATTAAGATCATCGTAACTAAACTCGCTGCTGTCTGGGAATATTGGGACGTCGTTGAACAGGAAATCCATGCTACTTTCCGGTAAAATTGGAAATCCTTCTAAACATAACTGTGAAAATGGAGGCGAATTCAATTGTGAGATATTCTCCGGCACAGCAGGGAATGGTGGTATACTGTTGTCGTCGTAATTAGTTTCTACATGTTGTACCACCGAAGCTGGTTTTTGTTGCACCACCGTTTCTACTGCTGCCATTTTCAATATTTTCTCGTCTTCTCCACCGCCATCTTCACAGTCGGAGGAAGAGTTATCGGTGCAGTTTCGATCGATCTCCTCGGTGTTGGTTTTGCTGCATTCTCCTATGCATTCTTCTTTCTGAAATATATGTGCGAGTACAGACACTTTTGATAGAAGAAGAAAAGAAACGAAAGCTGTAGAATATATATATATATATATATATATGAATATCACCTGAAGGATGGAAAGTATCTTCGATCGACCGGCGGCGAGGTTTTTTTTCTTGGCCAGCAAGGAAGTCTTCTTCTGCAGTCTCGCCATTTTCTTCTTTCTTGTACTCCAAAAGTTCTTCACGTCGTTGTCCGTTCTTCCTTCCAGAAACGTCGCGATCTTCGCCCATTTGTTCCCGAACTTGGCCTGCAGACTGATCACCGTTTCTTGTTCCTCGATGCTGAATTTGCACCCACTGCGATGTCATTTTTTCCGGCACAAATTAAAGATCAAATCGTAAATAAAACATAGATACCATGCACCATACTTAGTTACTCACCTCTTCAAGTTGGGTTTGAGTTTGTTAACCCACCGGAGCCGACATGACTTGCCGGATCTTGGGAGAAAACCTTTGGATCGAATGGAGCTCCACTCCCGAGCACCGTATTTGCCCACGAATTCCTTCAGTATCTTATCCTCCTCCAACGTCCATGGACCTTTCTTCAAAACCCCTCCACCACCTCCGCCGCCGACGTCCCTGCTACGTCGCCGATCGGACATGTTTTCCAAGTTCGAATATTACTTCAAAATTTCGATATTTCAAATGAAAAAACAACTGTCAAATAAATCACTTTTACCCACGTACTGTTAGTGGGGGCGATCGTCATGGATGAAGGAAGGACACGTGTCTATCCCTCTGGGAGCCCTTTTAAATAAATATCTGAAAATCTAGGTGTCTAGTTGCAATAAATAAAAAGATTGAGACAATTTTGAAAATTTATCAAATCAAATTAAATCATCTAAAAACCAAAATATCTTTTTTTTTAAAAAGATTTTTAACATTTCCATAATTCCATCTAATTATATAAAAAAAAAACATTTTCAATTTTTCATCCAACAAAATATTATCCATTTTCTTCTTCTTTATTAAGTATTTAAGTTTTTATATCTAGGATTTAAGCTTACACCTGCTGCCTTAGCCCAGAAACAGAGATCTGGATCAGTAATGCTGTTCTTAAATATTCTTGATGATTGAGTTTGATTATCAAATATCCAAATTCATATAAACAGTTTCTCATAGAAACCAGCCATGAACCCACGACAGATCCATGGAATCAAATATTCCTGGGAATTCAAAATGAACAAATCTAGATTACAGCAGGATCAATCACTCCAAGTCTTCAAGCTTTCCAGATAGATATCAAGCAGCTTCTAATGATTGAAAACTGCAGTAAACTTCCTCACTGTACTCAATAGTTTTGTACCATCAAAGAAATTCTAAAAAAAACAAAGCATAGATTACATTGACTTCAAAAGCGATTTAACATGAAAGTCTTGCATCAACTGGTGGGAATATTGGTTGATTACAAAAGAGATTGAACAGGGAATGAATTACAAAAACATTGGTTGATTATGGTTTAATTAGGGTTTTACCGGATAGTGACAAACTTGTTGCTTCCATGTTTTGCCCAATGACTCCTCAAGTCAATTCTATTCGACAGATTGTATCCTTCTCCGGCAAGTTTTTCAAGAACCTTCTTAAATGCCCCATGACTCATCTTCCGACCGGCGATTCTGGATCCACGCCTCTTTGTGCTCACGGGGAGAGGGTGCATTGAGATACTGGTTGTGCAGCAAGCTGATTGCCAACCACCAACACCCCACCTGTAGCATGGGCGGGGAACGCCGGTGCAAGTACAAACTGGTGTTGGAATCCTTGAGATGTCCAAATCAATTCCATTGATGGTAACTTCTGTGTTTTTCCTTACAGAAGAATCAGACCTCCCCACTTTTGGGACAGAAGAACTATCACCACCATCCATTTCATCTCGAACAATTTTCGATTTTGCTACTTTGGGGATCTTGCAAGGTTGGTCTTGCTTATTCTTCTTCTTCTTCTTATTCAAAGGCACCACCGTTTGTGGCACGTCTTGGTGGGTTCTTCTCCTACCAGATTCCTCTTCGATCTTAATTTCTTTTGATTGCTCCGTCGTTGGAGCAGGATCGAATTGTAAAGTATAACAATTGTGATGGGTTGGTGGAAACATTTGTATCATCTTCTCCCTGTTATGTAGCCAACCTTCTCTGATGATCTCCATCGATGTGGATGAACGCACAGACTGCTGCTCGGTCATATCACAGTGAAGAAAAGTGGCGGCATTACTAGATAACACCGGCTTCCTGCCTCGCTGCTGCTGCTGCTCCAGTGACATTCCAGACATGAGTTGTAACCCTAACTGATTATTCTTACTAGGCTGATCATAATACCCCCAATTTGAAATACCCAATACTCCATCATCATCCATCTGAAGACCTCTGTGAATCGAATGGGAATCTGTAAAGAAATTTAGAGTAAAGATCCAAAATTTAAATCTCTATGCAATCTACAAAACACCAACACAAACTTTAAACCGACATTGATGCGAAGAGGGGGAAAAGATAGATAAATGACAACAGCAAAACCCTAGTTCCAAAAAAAATGTACCAGAACTTGAAAGCCAAACCGGCATTCCACAAACGGGGATCTCTGTAGTAAATCTCTGTAGTAAGATTTACATCTGGAGATGAGATAACATAAACTTATAAAATTATCACAGAACTTAAATAAAAATTTGGGGAAAATTTAGGTTTTTTACTTTTTTGGGGAGGGGGGTTAAATAATATTTTCTTAAATGGGTATTTTGTATTTTTCGAATTTAAAGAATATACGTTTCACCGCTTCTAATTTTAAAAAGATTTAGGGTTTAAATAAAATTACACATTTAATAATTATTTCTTAAAAATCGTTGAGCAAAAATTAGAGTTGTAAATGTGTAACCTTTAATTTAGAAACTACAAGTGTATAATTGCAAATTTTCGTATAATATATAAAAAAGGTCGCCCACCGCCGCCATTATTTCCGTCATCTTCCCAAAACCCTCGGCAAAATGCCGAGTTTCTTCCTCCGCCGCATCCTGACGGACGAGCTCAAATGGAAGAGTAAGAAAAAGGGAATAAGAAGAAGAAGAAGTAGAGGAAACCAGAGATCAAATCTTAAGAATAATTGGTTAAAAGAATCATCCCTGCCAACAGCCGATGAAGAAGAAAATGGAGATGGGTTTGACCTCAAAAGCACAGTTTCGTGTCGATCTTACATCATCCAACCAATGGGAAATCTCCTCTTTCACGGTCCGTCAACGCTCAACTCCCGGAATCCCGGTCTTGGAAATCTCCGCGTTCTGACAGACCAGCTCGTTCTCGACATATTGGGCCTTCTTCCGGTCAAAGAGTTGGGAGTTTTATCTATGGTGAGTAAATCCTTGTACGTTTTCTCCACACACGAACCTCTCTGGCGGAATCTGGTCCTCGACGCCCTCAACGGTGATTTCTCTTTTGATAGGTCATGGAGGTTAACCTATGTCTCTACATTCTTCTACAATTCCAATTGCGCCGATTATGTTCCCTCCACTTTGTGTCTTCGAGACTTCTACTCCGACTACCTCTTCCAGAGCTGGCTCTGCGCCAGTCTGGAGATGAAACAGGAGTGGCTGGAGGTAGATAACATCCCTAGGCGACGTGAGTTGTCCGTGGATGAGTTCGTCAGCAAGTTCGAGGAACCCAACCGGCCGGTTTTGTTGGAAGACTGTGTTGAAAATTGGGCGGAGATAAGTTGCAAGTGGGATAGAGATAGGTTGCTTAAGGTCTGCGGTGATGTTAAATTCTCCGTTGGTCCGGTGGAAATGACTCTTAAGGATTACTTCCAATACGCGGATGCCGTGAAAGAGGAGCGGCCCTTGTATCTATTCGACCCCAAATTTGGAGAGAAAGTGGCGGAATTGGGGTCGGATTACGATGTGCCGGTGTATTTCCGGGAAGATTTATTTTCGGTGCTTGGACAAGAGAGACCAGATTACAGATGGGCAATCATCGGACCAACTGGGTCTGGATCGTCGTTCCACGTGGATCCAAATTCGACATCTGCTTGGAATATGATTATCCGAGGTTCTAAGAAATGGGTTATGTTCCCACCGGAAGTTATCCCTCCGGGAGTTCTCCCCAGTCCTGACGGAGCTGAAGTGGCTTGTCCCGTCTCGATCATGGAGTGGTTCATGAATTTCTACGGCAAGTGCAAGGAAATTAAGAGAAGGCCCGTGGAATGTATCTGCAGGGCAGGTGAGATCGTGTTTGTCCCCAATGGATGGTGGCATCTGGTGTTGAATCTTGAGGATTCCGTTGCAATCACCCAGAATTACGTTAGCCGGAGGAATCTGCTGAATGTTCTTGATTTCTTGAAGCGACCCAATGCCGACGTGTTTGTTTCTGGAACCAACGACAGGATGAATTTATCTTCCAAGTTTGAGAATGCAATTGAATCTGTTCTTCCCGGAACAATTGCCCAACTCAGAATGAAACAGCAAGAAAAGTTGAAACCAACATTCTGGGAATCAGTCACCGATGCACCACAAAGTGGTGGCTTCAAATTTTCTTTCTGAACAATCAAATCCAATCTTTTCTCACCCTTTAATTTCAACACTCTGCAAGTCTCTGCATGATGGGAGGAGGAGGATAACGGTGATGAGATTGTATGAGATAATTGAATCGCGATCGTTTATTTTAATCTCAATGTTGTTCCAAACTTATAGTGATAATGCACACATGGTTTAGAAATACATAGACTGCACCTTAACCCTAATCTTAACTTTATAATGCAATTGAAGATGCGATCTTGGAAGAAGTTCGCCGACAATTGAAGCAGGGCAGGACGAAAGATTGAGGATGCTAATGTATCACTTGATGACAAGGGGACATATAGTGATCAGTAAGCTCGTATGAAGTCGCGGTCATTAAGAGGATTTGAATTAAGGGTTAGGGTTAGAGTTAAGATTAGGGTTAGTAAATGCGTAACTCTATAAAAGGGAATTTTATTGTAATTTCTATTCAATTAAGTAACTCTGGGTTGAAGCAACCCTAATTCAGGCAACTGTTTCTTTGCTTTCGGCCACCACTATCAGAACTATCTCATATATCTAGATATAAACCATCAACATTTCCGCTTCTCTTCGAGACTTAGCCGTTCGATCTTTTCATGGAGTTGATTGTTGCAGTTTGCGCATATCGACTTCTTGATGGCTTCCCACAGTCTCTTATTTTCTTCTTTTAGTCGATCATTGTCATTTCGTAGGAACGAGTTTTCCAGGCGTCGCTCTTTGGCCTATGGAAAAAAAAAACTAAATACAAATTAGCTGACTAATGGATATACGTTAATACGGATCAAAACTAAGAATCATGTACCTTCAAGTGAGTTTGATGATTGTAAAACCAGTTGGAGATTTGTTTCTTCTCCAAACCAAGAATTTTGCATAATTCATCTTTTTGCTTCACACTTGGATTAGAATATTCCTTGAAAGCCCTATATAAAGATCAAGTGAATTAATACCCAGAATTCGATCATGGACTTCCATCTGACCCTAGAAGCGAGAAGGAGACTATAAATACTAACTAAGTAAGGATTAGAAGAGGGGAATGAAAAGAAGAAACTTCTAACAATGTTAGATACAAAGATTTATGAAGGATTTATCAAACTTACGATTTTAGTATCTGAATCTGCTCCATAGTATATATATGGAACTTTTGTTTCTTTTTCCTAAGTGAGGGAGCATCACCTTCTTCGCCGTTTGTATGCCATTCATTTTCAACTTGTTTGCCTTCTTGATGGTTTCCTTCAAAATCTCCGCCACATCCAATCCCATTCGTGCTCGACATCTCACTACAGATGAGTCGGAAAATGGTATATTGTCGACTTGGAAGATGCATGAGTGAATTGGTGTGTGTTATTTATAATGGAAACATAAAGAGAATAAAAACTATATGGTTGATTCAATAAATCAATATATAACTCATAAGGGAATGGAGATAAGGTAGAACATTGATTATCATTTGTCAATGATAATAAATTAAGGATATGATCAAAAAGATTAATATTTTTGTTATTCTTCAAGAAATGATTTTTTGAGATTCATATAGATATTTTTACTCAATACATAGATTTTATAGACATTAAGATTCTATAGGCCCTCAATACATAGTGATCAGAGACATCACCTCATTTTCATGTATGTGTAAGAGGCCAATCTCATAAGACAATATGTTTTATTTTTTATAATGGATGATACATTTTTACAAGTAAAAAAATTTGTTAAACACTTTAATAGTTATTGTAACTGATTGAGTTAATCTTCCTGTCATATTATTTACAAGGCACATTATCTAGATAAGGATGTTCTTATCATCTGAACCTGGTTGAATTTATCAATTGAACATGGAATTATATCAGAAAGAACATTTTTTTACAATGAACTTAATCAAGACCACAGCTCAAAATCAGATGGGATATGATCATATGAATGTAGAGTTGCATGATAGTAATTAGTAAATGTTGAAGATGTTTTTCTTATTAACTTAGAATTTAGAAACAAGCTATCATACAATTACATCATAACATAAAGAAGAGAAAACAAAAGTTACAGCAAACAACACCTGCAAATTAAAAGTCTTTCAAATTTGCAGGGATGTTTCAAAATAAACACCACAACGAACCATTTTCACTTTAGATCCTGGTAGCACCCTTACTCAAGATATACCATTCTTAGTGAAAGCGTTCGACTTTTTAAATAGGTTTAAAAAGATTTGTGGTTTTCTTCCACTCTTATTACCATATGACAGCAAAGTAACTTACAACTTCTACTTGGTTTTTTCCATTAGCTGAATGAAATCTTTAAAGGCTGCACAAAATAAAAGACTTTATTTAAAATATTACATTCAATAATGAAAATAAACTTACATTCCGAATATCAGTTGACAATGGCTAATGATTTATATTCAGAACTTAAAAATCTCAGCTACTACATCTTCAATCTTCATGGCAAAGTACAAAGATTTAAAATAATAGGCAATAATCAACTATGATAATTAAGCAAAGAGAACTTGACAGAACAAAGGATGAATGGATATGAAAATAGAGAAGTAAATCAATCATGTAAAAATAATATCATTTCTAAATCCTAATGATACACCTCATCAACAGAAGAACTATACAACTTCACTTGACAATATATGGATTATGGATCCTAAAATAAAGAATAGCTAACCTTGATCTGAATCATGGGGACCTGGAGATGACTCTGGATGGTATTGTAATGTCATGAGATTGAGCTCTGGACAGGCAAGACCAGCACAACTTTTATCATTTAAATTTATGTGTGTCATTTCCACCCCGTTAGGAAGGGAAGTAGGATCAACAGCATAGTTATGATTCTGCAAAATAATGGCAAGGTATTAAGAGAAATCCAAGTATGCGAACTTTATGAAAAGTAGTATTTATAGTTTATACTGAATAACAGGATGATAATATCAAAAATAAGATGACAGTTATTACTGAACAATACATTTATACAACTTTCGATTGATTTCAATTTTTTCTTTTCTTTTTGTGCATAATTAATATGAGATAGACTAGCTAGCTCTTAAGCATAAACATGTTAAGCCATCTGACGTTGAAAATAAATTGTTATTGATGCTTGCAATAATGACCACAAACTATACAATAAAAACATAAATCAAATCAATAAATGATTTTTGCAGTTAATAAAATATAGAAGAAAAAAACCTGTGCACTGATCTCAACACGACCATTCCGCAGGTTGCAAACGGGATGATTCCCTCCATGATGACCAAATTTCATCTTGAAAGTTGTACCACCTAAAGCTTGGCCAATCAACTGGTGACCCATGCAAATTCCAAAAACCGGGACTTTTCCAATGATTTCCTTTACTGTTTCCACAGCATAGGAAACTGCAGAAGGATCACCAGGACCATTGCTAAACAAAACTCCATCAGGTTTCAAATTTAATGTCTTTGATGCTGGCCAAGATGATGGGACAACAGTGATTTTACATCCATAGGATGCCATGCGTCTCAAGATGTTGTGCTTTATTCCAAAATCATAGGCAACAACCTTCAAGTCCATCACAGTAACTAACGTTTGAAGAGGAATTTAATAATTTAAATTTGCAGGAATTATCAATATTAATTTAGAGAGAAAAAATAATTATCTTAACATGAAAACTTCTGGTAACACTTGAATCTGAGCTGAACTCCCAATTTAAGTCTGTTTTGTCAACCCATCTGTATGGAGCACTACAAGAAGCAGCACTGATCAAATCAACACCTGTATAAAAAACAGTTCAATTACTAAACTGTATCTAGTGAAAGTAGAAAATGTAGTTGCTTACATAAAATATATTTGGGAAGAGCTAATACATAAATGACTAAAAAAAGTGTGTTGATTTTAGAAAAAAATAAAATATCCAAGTACAGAACTAGATAAGCAATGAGAACAACTCAGTATATATAGAACTCACCAACAATTTTCCAATTGCAAGACAATTCCAAAAGCTCTTTGTCCGATCTGGATTCCTCAGTGCTTAATACACCAATAAGGCTTCCATCTTGTCTTAACCGACGAGTTATTGCACGTGTGTCCACATCATCTGTGAGGTTAAAAAACAATTTACAAGTGAGTTTTATTATTATTTAGATTAGAAGGGTGAAGGATCAACCCAATGTAAAATATAAGTCATTAAAATCGTGTATAGACAAATAACTCTATGACTGATGCGATGTAATAAAGCAATAGAAGAGTGACCATACCACTATGGCTCTGTCTTTACTTATATAGAAATTCAATCTTTGATCAAAACTTCCACTAGACTATCTTAAGTTCTTACAGACTAACTGACTAAGTGTAGAATTTTGGTGGCAATTTCCGTGGTTAGTAAAAAATAATTGCTCTATTATATAGTTATATAATAATTCAGTTACAGAGATTCTAAATAATATACTCTAGGTGACTAATTTCAATTACCCGTTATACTGATAAAATTGATAAATTAGGGTATTGCATTTTAGAAGAAGAAAAAATGTACACTTACATATCCCCATAATATTTCTCTTTGTCAAATATTCCACCAGTGATTCAGTGGACCTCCAATTTGAGGTACTGATTTTAAGAAAGTCAGTGAAGAAATGAATCGGCAATTGGATAATTTTAATTTTTTTTGGAAAAATACATACTGATTTTAAAAAACATACCAGATACTTAGACTTCTAATCACCAGACCAGCAAGAAAACATTTGCTCGATTCTTCGTCATCTTAAAGAGAAATTATACAGATTTTTAACGAGTAGAACCTTTTGACATCTATTTATATTGAACTAACATCATGAAGAGATGATTTCACTTACCTGGGTTTACGCCGGTATTGCCAATATGAGGATTTGTCATTAAAACAAACTGACCAGAATAACTGGGATCTGTCAGTATTTCCTGGTATCTGTTATAAAAATAATCAAGTTTCAGAATATAAGGGTTGATTACTTGATTTTGATTGGAAATCGCATTAAAATAAAAGAGCTGTTCCAGTTTTCAATTTTATTTTAGGGTTTTTTTAATGTGTTCTTCTTAGGAAGTAAAACTTTTGGAATGTGAATATCTCTTTTAATTACATTTCTACTGACCATTATTTTCGATGTGTCACAATTTGCCAATTTCAATGATTTTGATAAAAACATTCAACACAAAATAGTCCCACGAGATTTTTTTATGGTCAAAGGCATTCAGCACATTCATCCTAAATTCTCTATATTATATTGTAAGTAGTTAATAGAAGAAGAAAAAAACAATGTATATTTCAACGTCAGCAAAATGAATTGACAAAAATATAGATCATTCGATTAACATTGCAAATCCAAAAAAAGAGACAAAAGAAGTTACCCAGTCATAGATGTATTGAATACCACTTCTCCAACTTGTGTTCCCAAAGCCCCAAAAGATTTGGCCCTCCATATAGAACCATCTTGAAGCACAAGTCTAGCATCAGATGTTTTCCATGGCCTTACTACTGAATCTAATGGCAATAAAAAATAAATCAATATTCAATAAAATCAAATATGTTCTCAGAAGTTAATTATTAAGCATCAAGTTACAGCTATATAATGCTATAACTCTTGTTACATTATTACACTATGTAACATTAGGCTAAGACCTAAGAGACTATTTCCATCCAAATATCAATGGAACGATATTGATATATATTAAAAAAACACTATTAGATTTGTCATTTGTGCTCCAGGACAAATATACAATGAAATGAATGAATGAATCGTAATCACAAATATGCAAAAAAAACTCAGTTACCATTCTTATCAGAAGAAGTTGACACAAAGCCATCAGCATTTTCAATCTGATAACTCCTGCATAAAACCTGGAAAAGAAATAAAGAAGGAAAATATAAACCTGCATGGCATGTTTGATGGAAATTAAAGCGACAGAATCCACGATTACATAATAGATACATAGTAGCATGTTAAACCAAAACCTTAAATCCTGAGTAGAATCTGACATTTTTGGGATTGTGGAGGACTGATGGAAGACTATGTGGTCTCGAAGGCGATGCAGTCGAAAAGGAAAATACCAAAGAATTGGTCATTTTGTTGTCGTCTTCTTCGCTCTCAGATACCGAGTTCTTTGTGATCTTCGCCTTCGCAAATCGCAAGTTAAAGTGGTCGTCGAGTGAGGCATTTGATTAAATAAGAAGTAATCAAATAGATCGTTTACAGACAAAATTAGGGATTTCAGATATTCGGATAATTTGATACAGATTTAAGGGTTTTAGAGATATTCGGGTATTTGGTAAATATTTAGGGTTTTAGATATTCGGGTATTTGGTATAAACATTGGTTTAGTTTTAATTAAAGTATTAAACATTTAATGAAAGAATTTCTGAATTTCACTAGTCTGCTACAGTGTGTAATAAATTACAATTTTTAACAAAAAAGAGAGTCAAAAAAATAAAATAAAATTGTCTTCTTCTTCATCTTCCTGATCTCCTTCCTCGCCGGAGCTCTGTTCTTCGTCGGAAGCTGCCAACTCCAGTCGTAATCCATTTTCAACGTATTCTTCCTCCTCACGGCGTACTGATAAACGCGTGTAATCCTTTTCAGGAATCTGTTCAAGTCCAACCTCACACTCTGTCCGTCGAGGTACACCTCCTTCGTCACTTCCCACCCTTTCGCCGCCACGCTACTCGGATCCTTCAGGACCGGATCGTCCCTTGGGTACTTCTCATACAGTGAACTCTCCCTCGGAACAATTCTGTACTCCACGTACTTCAAACCCAACTTCCTCGCCGGTTCTCCGTAGTACGCCTCTGCCGCCCATTCCGTCCCCAGAGGCACGATCTGGATGAAGGCGGTCTTTGGTCTCATGAACAGCAAGTGAGTCATCGCTGCGCCATGGACCCCGATCATCGCGTCGCTTCCGTTGAGGTCTCTGTAGATTTTGGCCAGCTCCGTCGTTTTCGTGGGTTGAATCACAACCACGTCGAACCCTATCTCCTCGCAGAGATTCACTAAATCTTCCTCGTTGTCGATCCCTCTGGACCCGTTTCTGGCGACAATGACCAAACGAGGCTTCTTCATCACGCTCGGCTCCACCGGACTGTTGATCTCCTTCTCCGTTCTGTTTGCCTTCTCTTCCTCCTTCTCGATGGACTGAATCCGAGGACGGTAAGCCTCGTCCAAGAGGTTTCTGAAGTTGGCAATCGACATATTGTTCTCAGATTCGACAGTGAGCTCATCGTGGATTTTGAGACCAACGGTGACCTCCGGGAAACAATGTGTTCGGTTATCACCGGAGAAGTCTATCGGATCGTAATAAGACATCTGCGAGAGTATATTCCCGTACTTCATCACCCACCAATCATGATACTCAACAATAACGAACACCACTTTCTTATCAAACCTCCGCGAAGTGATGTACAGCGGGATTATCCCGTCATTGAACTCGTGGTAAACATTTCCGGTGTACCCACCAGTGGAAAAAACCAGCGCCGGCGAATCATGCATTACATCACACCGGTGATCACTTCCATTATTATGATTATCCTTAATGGCAACAAGACGGAGCTGGTCGATGGTCGACATGACCGACGTCTCCCATTTACGCGTGTAAGGTCTTATCTCCTCCACCACCCTAGTAACGTTGTCCATCTTGGAATTATAAAGGTGTATAGACTTAGAACCCGGCCGTGTTCTGATATCACCTCTCATAACACACACGTCGGAGCGAACACTGGTGGTCCTGTCGCAACAAATGAACCCATCGGGAACATTTGGGCAGTAGGGACGCCGATGAGAAGCGTCGAGTTCTTCGTCCTCCCTGAAGGAAAGCGGAGAGAAAAGAAGAGTAAGAGCCAGAAGGGCTAACGCGACAACGGAGAATAAAGTGAATAGGAAGAATAGGAGCTTTGTGGGACGGTGGTGGTGTGGATGTTGTAGGAGAAGTTGTCTCTTCATCTCCGACGACCTGACTGACTGTTTTCTATATTCCGATATGATCTGTATCTGAGAAGTGAAGGTTTAAATACGAAGCAATGACGCGTTTGTTGAAGCGGGGAAGGAAAAAACAGTTTGGATAGAGATGGAAGCCATTGTAGCAGCTCTGTGGGTGGAACTTGGAAGAAGTGCTTAGCTGTAGTATTCCTTTATTTGACGGTTTGCTGCTGTTTTGGGTCAACCAAACAGAGCAGTAGCAAATCAGCAATGGAGGAAAGACGTACAAAACAAACAAGGAACAGATGTATGTCTTTCAAAGTCTTTATTGGTAGAACAGCTGTTTTTTTTTTCTGACTAACACCTACCTCATAACTATTGTCGTCTAAGTTCTAATTCAAATTGTGTGATAATGGTGACTTTGAATTCAACAAATAAAATAGTCTGAACTTTCTTTAAAAGTAGAAACGATATGAGTAATCACTTACATATATTGAACCGAAAAATGATGACAAGGTTTTATCTAGGAAAAGAAAAAAAATTCAGAAACATACTAAGGTTTTTTCACTCTTTATTGTCTAAGGCCTACTACGCGAAAACGACGAGACATAGTTCGTTTTAAAAAACATCGAGTCAGTCCCCAAAGGTTATTGAAGGCTTAAACGATCGTAAGATCACTTGGTTAGATCAACACGAAAGGTGTAGGGTCGATCGCATGTGATTACATCTTTTTATATTTTGAAATCTATATATTATCAGATGATTTTAATTCAAAAAAACCTCTTGTCAGATGTTTTAGAAGACATAAAAATAAATGTTCAAAAATTACACAAACTGATTAGGATCCATTTCAATGTGTCGGTTACTTTCGTATTTAATTTAATGATTCAAATAATGCAGTAACATAAAATAAAAAAATTATACTGCACAAGACACTAACATATATATGACGTAAAATAATTTACTACAAAAGACACTAACACATGTACGACGCAAAGTCGATCTAATGATGAACATGATCAATCTGACATATATATAATATTCATACGCCGTATCTGAATACTACTACATTATCCAACTTATTGTATGTATTAAGAAAATCATTATAAAACCATTTAATCGAAATTATTATAAAAGCATGTTTCCAATATCTTTTTCTAAGATTTATAGGGAGCAAACCACAAAATATCAAAACGTGAAGAAAAAACTCTCAAAGAATAAAATTAAAACAGCTTAAAGAGGATCCCACCGTGGGTAGCGAAGAAAGGAGCGAACACCAGCGATTCCACGGCCATGAGCTTGATCAAGATGTTGAGCGACGGTCCAGATGTGTCCTTCAATGGATCTCCGACGGTATCTCCGATGACCGCAGCTTTATGTGCGTCGGAACCTTTCGGACCAAGTGATCTGGCATGTTCACTTACACCGGCTTCGATGTATTTCTTCGCATTGTCCCATGCGCCGCCTGTGTTTGATGCTGAGATGGCGATCTAATACCGGAGATCGAATTAAGGAAGATGGATATCAATCAATGGAATTAAATAATATTGTACCTGAACACCGGAAACGAGGGCACCAGCGAGAACGCCGGAGAGAGTTTCGACGCCGAACAAAGTACCGACGATGAGAGGTGTTAACATTACCAAGGCACCGGGAGGGATCATTTCCCTGATTGACGCGTCTGTGGAGATCTTAACACAGCTATCGTAGTCTGGTTTCCCGGTACCTTCCATCAGACCGGGAATCTCGATGAATTGGCGGCGAACTTCTTCCACCATCTTTAAAGCTGCACTTCCCACACTCTTCATTGTCATTGCAGAGAACCAGTATGGAAGCATTGCTCCGACGATCAAACCGATAAATACTTTCGGGGTCAGCACATCGACGGTGCTTATCGCCGCCCTACTTACAAAAGCTCCGAACAGTGCAAGTGACACCAGAGCCGCAGATCCAATTGCGAAACCCTTTATGTTTCAATCCAACGGAGCTTAAAATTAAATAAGAGCGAAATGAAATATAGTGTGTACGTAGTACCTTTCCAATTGCGGCAGTGGTGTTTCCAGCGGAATCAAGAGCGTCGGTTCTTTCACGAATGGTGCTGCTCATTCCGGCCATCTCAGCAATACCACCGGCGTTGTCGCTGATGGGGCCGTATGCGTCAATGGCGAGACCGGTAGCGATGGTGCTGAGCATACCTAATGCAGCAACCGCAATACCGTACATGGCGGCGATGCTGAAGCTGATGAAGATGCTGATGGCGATGGCGAAGATGGGAATAATAACAGATTTATAACCCAACGCCAGTCCAAAAATAACGTTGGTCGCTGCTCCGGTCCTGCACGAATCCGCGACGTCTTGCACCGGGCTATATGCGTTGCTGGTATAATATTCGGTAATGAAACCGATGATAAGGCCGGCCCAAAGTCCGACGGCAACGCAGAGGAAGAGCTCGTAGTTCTTGACGACTTTCTGTGCACCGAAGTTGAAGATGGTGAAAGAGGAAGGAAGAGCCAGGAAGCTGACGATAGCGATCCCGACGGTCATCAGAGCAGTGGAGATTATGAGCTGCAT
The DNA here is from genome assembly GCA_001185155.1 of Zostera marina. Lineage (NCBI taxonomy): Eukaryota > Viridiplantae > Streptophyta > Magnoliopsida > Alismatales > Zosteraceae > Zostera > Zostera marina. The sequence continues at coordinate 582,119 of LFYR01001193.1, read as the reverse complement.
CTTCAATGCTGGTTCGATTTCTTTCATCTCTTTCACCTCGAAGATGTCGGTGGCGAACAGAGTAGTGATCAAACAGATTATGATCCCCACGGAGCTGATCAGAAGAGGATAACACATCGCCGTGAAATCGTGTTCCATTCCGAAAGAGGAAATCGACGCAACAACCAGAGCAGCGCATGAAGATTCCGCGTATGATCCGAAAAGATCGGAACCCATTCCGGCGATATCTCCGACGTTGTCACCAACGTTGTCGGCGATAACCTTGATTCATTCCATTCGTTTACATCATAAAAAAACAATCGATATAAAATTGAAATTCGTAATTTTACTTTATTTCTTAATTCTTACAGCTGGGTTTCTTGGGTCGTCCTCGGGAATGTTCTTCTCGACCTTTCCGACGAGGTCAGCACCGACATCGGCAGCTTTAGTGTAAATACCACCACCAACTCTTCCGAAAAGAGCCATGGAGGATCCTCCAAGTCCGTAGCCAGTGATGGCTTCAAACAGACCTTCCCAGTCATTTCCATAGTAGATCTTGAAGAGATTGATGGTGATGTAGAGAACCAGAAGTCCATTTGCAGCAAGCAAGAACCCCATGACTGCACCAGATCTGAAAGCAACGATGAAAGCTTTCCCTACGCTTTTCCTCGCCTCCATAGTGGTCCTTGCATTCGCATACGTGGCGATCTTCATCCCGAAGTAACCAGACACCAGCGACGTGATAGCTCCGAGGAGGAAAGACACGGTGCTGAAGGCGGCGTTGGCCAGAGCTGGCTTGCACATTGCGTCCTTGGTGTACGTGCATTTCTGAGGCTTCATGCTGAAACCTTCCACCGATCCGAGAAACAAGAAGATCAGTACGGCGAATAATGTCATAAACATCCCGACGTACTTGTACTCCGTGAAGAGAAACGACGAAGCTCCGGTAGAGATAGCGTTCTGAATATCGGTGACTTTCGTTATGATTTGTTGATCGTTGATTCCTTCTTCCATCAAGGGATCGTTCGCATTACTCTCCAAGCCTTGGTTGCCGGAGATCTTCACCTTCGAGACTATATACCACTGCACGAGGGAGAAGATGATGCCTATTATAGCAGACACCGGTATGGCTATCTCCGTCACCAGATCCATCAAAGCCATCATGTTGACTTCTCTACTTTTTCCGGCGAGGGGAAGGATCAAAGATCAAAGAAGTGATCGATCGATCTTCTTCCTTCGCGGTGAAGGTCGGAAAGTGGTGTTATGATAGTGAGATCCGAGGGGAGGAGTTAAATAGCACAGTGAAAGAGGGATATGGTACGTAAATATCTAAGAAGATAAGGGTTGATTTAGTATTTAGATCTAAAGAAGTTGATTGACTAAAAACATGGGGTCTGTCGTGGTGTGCATATCTTTCCAGATTTTATAAAAAATAACGTTCTCGACTTCTCAGCCGTTGGATGAAGTTTCTTTAGAATTTTTTTTATATGTGGGTCCCTCTGTTTTATTACTGTTCTTCTTCGTCTCCTCTTCTTTTTCGAAGAAAGATTTGATTTCTTAAAACAAAATATTCTCAGATTTCGGTAAAATTCATATTTAAATTCCAAACATAACAATTCCATAAATGTTCACAGCATGTTGTTTGTGGTGTTCCTGGCGTCTTTTGAACATGGCACCGCAGCATGGAAGAAAAATCAAACCTTGGACAACGACCATTGTTTTCAAAGTTATTTAACAGATCTGTCATCTGACAACTAGAAAATCTCATGGCAATGGACATAGATTGTTTGCTGTTGATGGTAACCGTATTCAGAGGAACCGATCAAATCCATAAGCATGGCAATTCATCACACACGGACCAACACAAAATAAAATTTCTGAATAATAAAATTAAAATTAATTTAAAATACAAAATATTTGATAGAGTTTTTTATAATTCAGATTTCAGATATAAAATCTAATTAAAATATTAAATTAAGTTAAAATTATTTTTAACAATTTAAGTCAATAACATGCAAAATAAATTTTATAAATTTTTTATATATACATATTTATTTATTCCTTATTATTTTACCCTTATTTAATAATCATAGTTAATTAATAATATACTATTATATTTTCGTGTAATCGTGTTGTGTCGTATTTTTAAAAACAAACACAAAATCGATATTATTATTAATCATACCAAAATTTTCGACACTGATCTGACATTATTATGAACATGTTATTGCCACTCATTTCTCTCTCTCTCACACATACACACACTATCTCTCAAGCTGACCCCTTTCTGTTTGATAGCGGAAGCCAACGGAACAGAGGAACCGTACCTGGATGGTGAAGGAGGCCGATGATTTTGGGCAGAACGGAGAAGAAAGCAGGAGAGGGAGGAAGAACTGAAGATCTGTTGGAGTCCACCAACGGAGAGGATTAGAAACAGAATACGCGGGAGAGAAGAAATAGAAAAGAAGAAGAGTATATGTTACAAGAATAAAAAATAGCGTCATTTCTTTGTGGCCACTGGTCTTTATATACTCACTCCTTGGCAGTGGTCACTCAAGGAATGAGTTAGTTGAGTCGGTTATGCTCAGCCAAGGCCTCCTCAAGGAATGAGTTAGCATGATCCATGACCCATGCTACATCATGCGATCCTACCTCCTAGGCAAGCGTCCCCGATTGCTCTTCAAGAACTTCATTTTCTGGTGGAAAATACATCTTCAGATCTGCTACATTAAAGATGGCGGACATATTAAATTCTTCAGGAAGATCTACAAGGTAAGCGTTATTGTTAATTTTCCTCATAACCCGACACGGTCCGAAATTTTTACTCTGCCGGCCGGAAAGCGACCTTTTCTCAGACGAACAATGACAAAATCCCCTTCTTTAAAAATTAGTTTTTTTTCTTGACTTGTCTGCTGATTTCTTGTATTTCTCATTCTGTTCTTTGATATTTTTCTTTCGGCTCAATGCATCTGCTACGATGTTAGTGCTCCAGACTTTAAGCTGTATTGAAAAGTTAAACCGTTGTAGGAAATTAAACCATCACATGTGCATTCTGTCATTGTTCGATACTGAATTAATCTGTCGGAGTGCTAGTTGATCCGTTTTTATTATGAACTCCCTATGAATGAGGTAGTGTTCCCAATGTTGACATGCACGGACCAAAGCGTACAATTCTTGCTCATATGTAGTCCAATGTCTCCAACTACTTGATAGTTTTTCACTAAAGAAAGCTATCGGATGTCCCGCTTGAATCATTACCGCAGCGATACCTGTGAGAGAGGCATCGCATTCTAATTCAAATAATAAATTGAAATTAGGTAGAGCTAATACCGGTTCGGATCGAATTGCTTCTTTTACACTTTTGAAGCTGTTTTCTGCTTCGCTGGTCCACTTATAATCTCTTTTTCTAAGGCAGTTTGTCATTGGTGCCATTACTGCCCCAAAATTGCGAATGAATTTTCTGTAGAATGAAGTGAGGCCAAGGAATATGTGCGACTCTGTTACTGAATTTGGTCTGGGCCACTCATCCAAAGTTTTAGTCTTAATTGAATCCATTCTTATACCTTCAGATGATACTACAAAACCCAAAAACAGGACCTTGGATCACAGAAATTCACATTTAGAAATTCACATTTAGAAATTCACATTTAGAAGTCTTAGTTGTGTCTTTTCATCGGTGTTGTAAATTAACACATCATCCAAATAGACCACCACACAAACCCCAAAAAATGGTTTAAGCATTTGTGTCATTAAATGTATTAGGAGCATTTGAGAGTCCGACATTCCACTCGAAAAGGCCATAACGTGTTTTAAATGCCGTCTTCCATTCATCGCCTTCCCGGATTCGAAACTTACTTGTTTTTATTCTCGTACGTACCTGTTACGAGAATAAAAAATAGCGTCCCTTCTTTGTGGTCACTGGTGGTCTTTATATACTCACTCCTTGGCAGTGGTCACCCGAGGAATGAGTTGAGTCAGTTATGCCCAGCCAAAGCCTCCTCGTTGGAGGAGGTTCCATGACCCATGACCCGTGTTACATCACTATTACAAGTGAAAGTCTCTTAATGATTTATCTGTCCTCTCCCTCTATGGTCAGGGGGTATTTATACTATCCTGCAGGTGGAGCCCTCAATCCGGGGTCATGTGTGGTTCCTGGTCCAGTGAGTAGGCCATGATACCAATATCTCTTAATATACTCAGAAACGAGCCATTTTACCCTCGATTGTAAACATTATATGTACGATTGTGAGTTATTATATATTACCGAGTTGAGTTGGTGATACGAAAAAATAACAAATGATTGCGTGTAAGTATTATTATAAGAAACAATTTATTACCATTATTATCACAAAAAAAAATTACATAAAGAGATTTGCTCAACTGATTACAGTAACTATGGATTTTAATCTCGTTGTAGAAATAATTTTCATTTATTTCATAGTTATAACATCTCTATCATATTTCTTATTTAGGAGATCTTAAACTCACATTCAGGAAGGAGAAGTTTAAGATGATTCGCCGATCAAAAGCAATGTAGAGCTTGTGAACTATTTTCCATCTTCGATCAGTGACACCGTAGCTTCAAGCTTCATCTATGATAAAAAGAAGTAGATCAGCCTCTAGAAGGTGCGATCTGATCACGTCGTAACAATTTTGTATTAGACTGTCCGATGACGCGTCATACTATCTATATGTATATTATAAAAAGGAGTTAAGAATATGTATAATGAATTGAGATTATAAATTCTCACACAAAATATTGAGATCACTTCAAAATGACACCAGAAGATAAATTAAAGAGGCAAGAAAGCATAGTGCAGACTGTGCAGTGTGTAAATGTTTAACATTAAGACTCGAATTCTTAACCTTTAATAATCCATCAATCTTAATAGTGACAGTTATCAATTAGGCTAATCGAGTTGTGTATTTTTTTTAATGTAATTATCAGTGGTCATAACTCATAGGGCTGTTGTCACTCTATAATTCAGTGTATTATAAGAAAAGTTGTTGTCACCTTTTGGAGACATCTATGATAGAAGTATGAGAGACCAAGCTCCTGAGGCAACGTATCTAGTTACTACATAACTAGATTACATAGCTAATGAGAGAGAGTCAATTAGCTTTTTGCTCATTACAACAACAAAAAAACTCATAGGGATTGGAAAAGATGGTTATTGCTCTACAATTCTTATCAGGTGACTGCACACCGTGGGAGATATGAAATTTGTTAATTTTCATTAATTCATAGGTAGCATTTGTAGGTTTTATTATAGGTTAGGTTTATAGGTGTCAGTTATAGGTGTTTTTTTGACATGTCTTGTCGGTGTCTGTTATTTATTTTTCTGGTTGTCTTCTTCATCATTCTCTGGTTGTCTTCTTCATCCTCCGTTATCGGCCATGGGTTTCTTCTTTATTCTCCTTTCTCGTTCTCGGTTTCTTCTTCTTTTGGGTTTCCTCCTCTTTTTATTTCTCTGGTTGTTTTCATTGTCGGTTTGTTGGGTTTCATTGTCGGTTTGTTGAGTTTCTTTGTATTCCTTTGTTCTCGTTCTCGATCTTGATCTCGATTTCTTCTTCTTTTGTGTTTCTTCTTCTTTTCATCTCTCTGGTTGTTTTAATCTTCTTTTGTTCTCTGGTTGTTCTTTGTTTCTCTGTTCTTTGTTTTCTGGATTTCTTTGGGATTTTTATTTCTCTGGTTTTGCTCAACCTTGTTTCATTCTCTGGTTTTTCTCAACCTTGGTTTCATTCTATGTTTGTTTCTTTTCGGTTTCTTATTCTTTTTATTTCTCTGGTTGTTTTCATTCTGGTTGTTTCCATTCTCACTTCTTTTGGGTGTTTTTTGGTCTCCGTAAGATAATCAAAAATTTAGGTTGGCATATTTAATTTAGGGTTAATTTACGTGGTCTCCGTTTCCTTTCCACCTTCTCCAATATCGACATCACTGGGAAGGATCCTTCAAGAAACGTATGTGCTTAATATCCACGACAGATTAATGAACAACTATTTCTTTAGAGTTAACCTGAAGTGTTCTTTGTTTCTATAAAACGACGACGACCCAATGCCGGCGACGAAAGGCCACAGGAGATCGGATTGCAGGCCGGCGGGAGGGGGATTTGGGGAAGAAGAGTTAACAGAAAGAAACTGTAAATTGAAATGTGAAAATATCACAAAATGTATTTGAATTCCTTGAATTGAAGTTTACACCCATTATTTATAACATTCATTGACAACTAATTCTATTACATCCCTGAACATTATTTTATTACAACCAAGTCCCTCTACATTTAATTGATTAATTTTCTTCTGGGCCGGTCCATTATGCTCTGGGCTTCAACTCTTAATCTTTTATCCTGTTTTTAAAACTCAATAAAACATCAAATGATTAAGATACAATTAGCATTTATAATTATAATTATAATTATAATTATAATTGATGATTTTATAACTAATACTCCCCCCTCAAACTAGGCATATATGTTAATTATACCTAGTTTGAACAAAGTATCATTCATTTCTATTTCCCCCACTCCTTTGGTGAAGATATTTGCCAATTGATCTTTAGTTCCAATTGGCTTTAGGGTGATTAGTCCTTTGTCTATTTTTTCTCTTGTGAAGTGACAATCTCTCTCTATATGTTTTGTTCTCTCATGGAAAACAGGATTTTCTGCTATGTGAATTGCATATATGTTATCACAAAAAATTTGAGCTGGTTTATCATTATAAACCCTTAGTTCATTCAGTAATTGGTTTATCCAACTTATCTCACTTGTGAGCTTTGCCATTGCTCTATACTCAGCTTCTGCTGATGATTGTGATACTAGCTCTTGTTTCTTTGATTTCCATGAGACCAATGAGTCTCCTAGGAGCACACAAAAACCAGTTACTGATCTTCTGGTTATGGTACATGAACCCCAATCAGCATCACAATACCCTCTTAGTATGAGGGGTTTATCATTTCTTATCATAATCCCTTGCCCTGAGGATTTTTTTAGATATCTTAGTAATTTTATAACAGCTTCCATATGAAGTTCAGTTGGTTTTTTCATAAACTGACTTAAGGTTCTGACAGCAAAAGTAATATCAGGCCTTGTTGTGTTTAGATATATCAATTTGCCAATTAACCTTCTATATCTAAAAGGATCCTTTAACTTTTCAGTTTTATCCTCTCTCCAATCTTGTTTTTCAATGGGTATTTTGGAAGGTTTGCTCCCTAAAAGCCCATTGTCATTCAAAATATCTAATGTATATTTTCTTTGAGACAGAAATATCCCATTATCTGAATATGATACTTCTATTCTTAGGAAATAATGTAATTTTCCTAGATCTTTTAAGTTGAAGTATGAATTTAGATTGGTTTTTAGCATATTTATTTCTTTTTCATTATTTCCTGTGATGATAATATCATCCACATAAATCACCATATATATTACATAGTCTTTGTTCTCTTTAATGAACAAAGAGTAATCTGAAAAAGCTTGTTTGAAGTTCATTTTCAGAAGTGTCTCTTTAAGCTTGGCAAACCATTGCCTAAAAGCTTGTTTAAGTTCATATAGGGACTTTTTTAATTTGCATACTCTTTGGTCTTCTTTTTTTAGAAAATCAGGTGGAGGTCTCATGTATACATCTTCATTTAGATCTCCATACAAAAAAGCATTATTTACATCAATTTGATGTAAATTCCACCTTTTTGCAGTGGCAATAGTAATTAATATTCTAACAGTGGTGATTTTTGCCACTGGAGCAAAGGTTTGATAATAATCAAATCCCTCTATTTGAGAGAATCCTTGAGCTACTAGTCTAGCTTTATATCTATCTATCTATCTCTCCATTTTGATTATATTTTATTTTGAAAATCCATTTTGATCCAATGGATTTTCTTATTGGTGGGAGAGATACTAAATCCCATGTTTTGTTTAGTAAAAGAGCTTGCATCTCTTTTTCCATGGCTTCTACCCATTTTGGGTTTTTTGAAGCTTCTATATAACTATGAGGTTCATTACTCATAGATATTTTCCTTAAGTATTCTTTTTTCTTTTTATTTATCTTTTTGTATGATATATATTTGTTTAATGGATGATTAGTGCTAAAATTAGCACTATCATAGTCACTATCATCCATATAGTAAAAATCTTTATTTTTAAAAGAAGATTGAACTCTATTTGATCTTCTACATTCTGTATTATTTGTTATTTCATCAGATTTTACCTTATCTGATTGCATCTCATTTTAAGATGTTTTTTTAGTCATTATGTCATTTGATACATTTATGTAATTTTTCTGCAAATTCTTATCTGAATCTGAGTTTGAAACAGTTTTACTCCTGTTTGAGGATTCATTTTCATTTTCTCCTGAGCTTATTGACCTAGGAGAGATGTTGTTTTTATCTGGGAATAGCTCTTCATTCTCTCCTGAATTCATTGACCCAGGGGAATTGTTATTCCTGTTTGAAAATGAGTTCTCATTTTCTAAAAATGAGTTCTCATTCCTGTCTGAATTTATTGATCCAGGGGAGACTTTATTTCTATCTGAAAATATGCTTTCATTTTCTGGATTTAGTGGTCCAGGGGAAGTTTCATTCCTGTCTGAATTTATTTGTCCAGGGGAGACTTCATTTCTGTCTGAAAATATGCTTTCATTTTCTGGATTTAGTGGTCCAGGGGAGGTTTCATTATTGTTCAGACCATGCTCTGACTCTGGTGAGATAGACATATCAGATTCCAGAGTTTTATTTAACTCTGATGATATATTAGTGTCTAGGAATATGTTTTGATTGTTTTGATTGTTTATGGGTGATTCTAGTATTATAGAATCTGAATTTGTCTTATTTGAAATTTGAGTGTTTTGTATTGCATTTTTATTTGACAATTTCTCATCATTAGATAGTTCTCTATCCCTATCTATTATGATCTCATCATCTAAAATGAAAACAGACTTATTGTTTGATACTGAATTATTTTTCAGTTCTATATTTTCTGTTTTCTGTTTTCTTTTGAGATAAACCATCTTGATTGAGATTATGATTATTTTCATATATATTTGAGATGAAATCATCAAAAGTGCTTTTGTTTTGTTTATTTTTCAGATTTTTTTCTTTAATTAATCTAAAAGGAAAAAACATTTCCTTGAAGACTACATTTCTACTTATAATGAGCTTTTGAAGCTCAATATCTAAAATCATATACCCTTTTGTACCTTGTGGGTATCCTAAAAAAACTTCTCTTTTTGCTCTTTCAGAGAATTTGTGTTCTCTGTTATTATTATTATTATAATAACAAAGACATCCAATAGTCTTTGTTAGTGTAATATTAGGTTTTTTATTGTTTAAAATTTCAAAAGGTCTTTTATTATCTAATGATTTAGAACAAGTTCTATTTATTATATGAGCAGCCCCTAAAACACAAAACCCCCAATATTTAATTGGAAGGGCAGCATGCAATTTGATTGCCCTAGCAATATTTAGAAGATCTTTATGTTTTCTCTCAACTTTGCTATTTTGTTGAGGAGAATATGGACAAGAAAATTGGTGTATCATACCATTTTCTTTTAATAATGTTTTAATTTTAGATGAAGTAAATTCTAAACCATTATCACTTCTTAGAATTTTGATATTACTCCTAAATTGGGTTTTAACCATTTTAATGAAAATGTTTACTATTTCTAGTACTTGAGTTTTATCTTTCATTAAGTAAACCCAAGTTGTTCTACTCTTGTCTTCTACTATAGTTAGAAAATAAGATTTTTTATCATATGTTGGTATTGGGAATTTGCCCCATATATCAACATGTATTAGATCAAATAAGTTTTCACTTTTTGATATGCTTTTAGGGTATTTTAACTTTTGTTGTTTAGCAAGTGGACATACATTAAAAGAAGATTTTTATTTATTTCGGAATTTTTGTTAAAACTAATGCTATTACAAGAGTTTTCAGCTAACAATTTCAATTTATTATAGGGCATATGCCCCATCCTAGTATACCAAAGCTTTATGTCCTGAGTGGCTCCACATATAGCCTCTCTATCAAAAATATAAACTCCATTGTTTATATTACCCAGTCCAATCAGATCCTTGTTGTGAGGATCCTGAAAAAAACATTGTGATTCATTCAAAAGTATTGATATACCCATATCTTTTATGATTTTATATAATGAAATTAAATTTAATTTGAAATCAGGAATATAGTATACATTTTTTAGAGTTATTGTTGGAGAAAGTATGATTTCTCCTATTTGTTTTATTAAAAAACAACTTCCATCAGGTATTGAGACTCTTTTAATTTTTTTTAGAGTCTCTTAAGTTTCTAAAGAGTGTTTTATTTCCACTCATGTGCTGTGAAGCACCACTATCACAAATCCATTCACAATTATTTGAAGAATAAACATTACATGCTAATTTATTTTAAAAAAAATTACCTGTATTCTTCATGAATAGGTTTTGCATGATCTTGTACTCCTCATCAGTGATTGAATGGGTAGTTGCTGAGCTTGCATGTTCTGTTTTTGCTTTCTTAGTGTTGAATCCTTTGCTTGAATCCGGATATCCATTTAAATGATAGCATTTGTCCTTAGTGTGACCATAAAACCAACAATGATCACATCTTAATTTTAAATTTAGTTTCATGTCTTTCTTGCTCATTTTGTATTTATCTGAATTAAAAGGCTCACTTCTAAAACCAGAAGACCTTTTAATAGCCATGGCAGTGTCTATTTGCCCTATATCAGAATTGTATTTTATGTGGGTAACCCCTCTTTGTTTTTCCTCAGTTATAACTGTTGAATAAGCTGAGTCCATATTGAGAATCTCTTTCCCAGTTAGTATCTGACCTCTTACATTCAAGAACTCTTCATTTAACCCAAGAAGGAATTTTACTACCCTATCTTGTTCATTTTCCTCTTCCCATATCTGAATTGCCCCACAAGTGCACACCCCATAAGTGCATCTTTTCTTTTTACTTATATCTTGTAGGCTATCCCATATGGCTTTTAATTTGATGTAATAATCAGAAACTGATAACTCCCCTTGATATAAATTGGCTAGTTCTTGACCAATTAAGAACCTTAGAGGGGCTTGAGCTTGGCTATACCTAATTTTCAGTATTTTCCAAGCCTCAGCTGCACTTTCAGCTGACCTAATTGAGGCAGCTATGTTTTTCTCACATGCATTGATTATCCATGAAAAAACTACCCCATTAACAGTTTCCCAAGCCTCAAATTCATCCAAATTTTCATCCTTAGGTCTAATTACTTTTCCATTTATGAATTTCTGTTTTCTTCTAGTTACAAGCCAAAGATTCATATCTTTTGACCAAGTAGGGTAATTTGCTTGCCCTTTTAACAAATCACTGACAATCTTATTACTAGGATTGTCACTAGAATGTAAAAAATAAACGGATGACCTTGTTATAAAAGCCGTTTCCAGATCGAATGGTTTCTTTTGAACATTCTTTGGTGCTGAAACTTCAGTGGATATCTCCATATCAGTATTTGTTTCTTTTTCCAATTCCATGTTCTTGAATAGCAGCAACAGTAAGCAGACTTTACTGGAACAATAACAGCGGACAGAATGGCATCAACAACAAAATCACAGCAGCGGACTTCCTAGGAGCGACCGATGATACCATATAAAACGACGATGACCCAATGCCGGCGACGAAAGGCCACAGGCGATCGGATTGCAGGCCGGCGGGAGGGGGATTTGGGGAAGAAGAGTTAACAGAAAGAAACTGTAAATTGAAATGTGAAAATATCACAAAATGTATTTGAATTCCTTGAATTGAAGTTTACACCCATTATTTATAACATTCATTGACAACTAATTCTATTACATCCCTGAACATTATTTTATTACAACCAAGTCCCTCTACATTTAATTGATTAATTTTCTTCTGGGCCGGTCCATTATGCTCTGGGCTTCAACTCTTAATCTTTTATCCTGTTTTTAAAACTCAATAAAACATCAAATGATTAAGATACAATTAGCATTTATAATTATAATTATAATTGATGATTTTATAACTAATAGTTTCTCTGTTCTTTGTTTTCTGGGTTTATTTGGGATTTTTATTTCTCTGGTTGTTCTCAACCTTGCTTCATTCTCTGGTTGTTCTCAACCTTGATTTCATTCTCTGTTTGTTTCTTTTGGGTTTCTTTTTCTTTTTATTTCTCTGGTTGTTTTCATTCTGATTGTTTTATTAAATCTAGTTGTTTCCATTCTCGCTTCTTTTGGGTGTTTTCTTGGTCTTCGTAAGATAATCAAAAATCTGGTTGTTTTCATTCTGGTTGCTTCCTTTCCACCTTCTCCAATATCAATATCACCAGGAAGGATTAATATCGACGACGGATTAATATCGGGAAGAATCCTTTAAGAAACGTATGTGATTAATATCGACGATAGATTTGCTTCAAGAAACGTAATCCTTTTAGAATTCAATATTTAAAATTAAACATTAAAGGCAATATTGAATTTTTTATAGGTAACATTATAAGTCAAAAAGTGCTAAATGATTATCATAATAGTCAAGAAGAAGGGCATAATAATTATAAGTAAAGAAGTGCATGATAATTATAATTATCATAATAGTAATTAATATTAATGTGCTCACTAATAATAGTAATTATAAAGAAATGCATGATAATTATAATTATCATAATAGTAATTAATATTAATGTGCTTACTAATATTAAATCATGAAGTACATATTAAAGATGAAAGACATACGAAAACAACAACGAAGATGTTTAATGTTTTACGGGAAAAAAAGATGATGGGCCTCCGGCCGTCACCAGTTGAGCCTCAAGGGTTGGAGGCCATCGAAAGAAGCCTAGCGTAAAAACTTAAAACCTTGGGATGTGCTTTAATTTTTTCAAGACTAAAGCCGGAAACTCGAAGACCTTCTATTAGAGAATACACAATAACAGAGTTAGTTAAATAGTTAAATAGGTTGTTAGAGAATAAGAGTTATAAATATATGTAATCAAACTATTCATAGATTTAATACAGTTTGGTTATCATTTACACCATCTTATATGGTATCAGTTTTTCGGGTTTAGAATTAAGGATGACGCTTTCCGCTGCAGATTCGGGTGCAAATGCTCCATCATCAAGGATAGTGATGAAGCCAATGAAATGCATCCAACTGGATAAGAGTAATTACTACTCATGGGAGGCACAATTTTCGGCCATGCTTAGGGGGTTTCAACTCTTCGATTACGTTCTTGGAAAGGTTGA